>CM062810.1:437588066-438062534 GCA_031772625.1 Pinus tabuliformis | reverse complement strand
GCATTGCATTTTACTTTGAGCAAATATATCTTTAAATTGTTGAGAAAATTCCTTATAAGCACTGGTTTATGGTTTTTTAATCATATTAATGATTGGCATTGTTATTTCAAGTTTTTTACTTCATATTTGCCCATAAATCCTTAAAAGTAATCCATTTTCACTATAACACTCTCCTAGAAAATCACATCTTTTAACTTAACTTTTCATTAGGGACCACCCCCCTTCGCTAACCTAGAGATAGCTCAAACGGAGAGAGTCGGGATTAATGTGACAACCCCTTCTCTAAGTTCCCTGCCACCACCCACACCTTGTGGGGTTGAAGGTTTTTTCTCCCTGACTTGTAGGTAGGTGTAGTCCGTAGGGTCAACATCTTTGGAGCTGCCGCAAGGGAAAAGTCTTTTGTACCTGGGAAAAATCGACTAACCTTTTGGTTTTAGCATTTTGAACTTTAGATTTAGATTCTTGCTCAAGTGGCGACTCCACTCAATCCAAATTTTGCAAGAGTCTCTACTAACAGAAATTCAAGTGGTCTAGTTAGCCCCTCTCCTGATCTTGAAAGGGGTTTTAGAGAGAGTTTAATAGACTTTCTCATAGTAGAGCTCTTGCTAGTCTTGGGCAAGAGACTATTTCTAATATTCATTTGCTTTTTCAAGAACAAGTAGAGCCTAGCATCATGAATGATCTTTTTGCTCCTTGTGACTTCACTAACATAAATGGCTATCCTCACAATATCCCTAACAAGGCTATTGAAAAGTTGCCTTCCTTTCAAGGTAACAATGCCATTAGTGCTACATCACATGTGAAAAACTATAATGTTTGTATCTTTAAATGGTGTGAACACTGCTAATTATGAGGATGTGAAGATGAGACTTTTTGTTTTATCTTTAGAAGAGGATGCTCTTGATTGGCTCACTGAACAACCTGCTAACTCATACAACTCTTTACGAGCCATTTTGACTGCATTTTTAGATAAGTTTGGAGAGAAGAAGGAAAATATGCATTTGATCAATGCCATAGCAACATGAAGAAAAATGAGAATGAGACCATGGAGGACTTTAACAAGAGATTCAATGAATTAGTAAAAAGCATGCCTGCTACTGTTAAACCTCCTGATGAATTTCTTTTATGCTCGTATCTAGATGCTTTTGGGTTGACACTACGTATGAGTTGAGGAGGAAGGAGCCTACAAATCTAAGTGTAGCTCAATTTGAAGCCTTGAAGATAGAAAGGCTAGAAAGCAGTCAGGAAAATTTGAAATTCCTGGTTTCAATAGAGGGTCATCAAAATCAAATGATTACAAAGGCAATGCCAAGGAAAAGACTACACATGATCCTATTAAAGAATTAACTCAACTCATCAAGAGCATGGAAGCAAATCACATCAAAGAAATTCAAACCATGCAAAATAGGTTGGTGGCCATGGAGAGAACACAAGTGCGAAGATTCCAAACCAGGCCAAATGATAGATGGCAAAATAATAAAGGCCCTCAATAGGAGCACAGGCCTCCAAATCCATTGGAATCCACCAACATGGTAGATCAGATTCCCCCTTTTTGTAAGCCATGTAATGAGTTCCATGAAGAAGCCACATGCCCATATGTGAAGAGAATCATGGAAAGTGGCATGTTAGGAGGGACAAGTGGTCAAATCAATATGTTCTCCATGGAAGATCAAATATACACCTTTGAGAGAAATCAAGAGATTGACCATAGGCCTAATAATCTTGGGGTTTACAATATGATTTCAGATTTTGACGAGGTCACTAAGACTTTTGGGGAAGAACCTACATCTAGATAGATTCTTGCTATGGCAAACCACAAAGGGATGACTTATTAGAGAAGGGATATCCAAGACTGGAATAATCATAGAAAATTTTCTCCTCCTACTTCAGAATTGAATTTTGACTTGGGCAATTGGGTGAATAATGCAAAGGTTTCTATTCCAGTGACAGAACTTTTAAAGATACCATCTCAAAGGGCCAAGTTACTAAGTGCCATTGAAGTTACTCAAAGGGAAGAAAAGCCTAGTGACGAACCGAAAGATGAGGAAATTGTATTGAAAAGTATGAATTGTTATGTGGGGAATGAAGATCATCTACCATTTTATGTTTTTTTGATAGTGAATGATCGTCTTTTACACAACTGCATGCTTGATTCAGGGGCTTCATCAAATGTCATGACCAAGAAAGTCATGGAGCAACTGAATTTAAGGGTTTCTAGGCCCTATCACAACATATGTTCAATGGATTCTAAAGAATTGAAGTGTGTGGGATAATTAAAGATTTACAGGTTTTCCTAGCTGCATATACAGATAGAATAATGACTATGGATATTGTTGTGATAGATGTTCCAGATTCATGGGGAATGCTCCTATCAAGAAAATGGGCATCAGATCTAGGTGGCAACCTTCAAATGGACTTATCATATGCCACCATCCCCATGCCTGATAATACCTTTGTCAGACTTGATCGAGAGTTAGAGAAAAGATATCATGTTGAAGATCCAAGGAAACCCAACAATGAGATTATCTATAGATCATGCCAGACAGGGAGTGATGCAGTGTTGACAAATTTCCTTCCCCCCTTAATAGAACAGATTCAAAACGAAGAGATTAGGCATAGCTCAAAAATATTGGGTACCAAATTTTCCATCAGAGCATTTTCAAGACAAAGCAGTAGGATTGGAAATAAATGCATCATCATCACCATCGCAACTAACCAAGAAGAAAAGAAAAAAGTGAAGAAAGAAAAAAGATATAAAAAATGAGCCACCAGTTTTGAGTAGGATCAAGCCTCAACACATTAATAGTCGGAAAAGGAAAAGGAAGAGGTTTGGTATATCTAATGGCCACAAACATGTTAAAATTGGGGCAAGTCATAATCCCAAGATAGTCAGAATTGGGCAAGGCAAAAAAAAAAGAAAAAAGAACCTATGGACTTGATTGTGAGTAGGCAAGTTCTCATGATGGATTTCACCGAAGACATCTGATGCCATGGGGCATTTTTTGTATCATATATCTAACCTTATCTCGTGCCATTTTTGTTTAAGTAGTTTTATTTCATGAATAAATTGTCATTTATGCTCTTAGAATAAATTTTCATTTCTTCGTTTCTGTACTTGATTTCTTTTCATGATATTTTGAATGGATACTCCTGATATATGTTTTTTGTCGGTGGATGTAGATTCCAGGTTCTTGCACACTATCACTTCATATCTAGCATGCACCCCCATATGGAGCCAAACGTTGACCACTGGAGTGGCACCTGATGATTATATGAAGACTCCATGCCCAAGGATGATCCAGAGGACACTTGTACCATCAGATATCATCAATCAACAAAGTTTTTTAACTCTACTTCTATCTTCTCATCATCTTTCTTGTACGCAGATTCCACACCCTACGGGTAATTGTAATAAGTGATACTAGTAATGATGAGTTTTGAGTCTGTAACAGGCCTAGGATGTTGGGACTCGATCAACAAACGAGTACACCTTGGAGTGTTTTTTTATCTGGTTAATTATCCCTTCTTTTTCAGAGGCAGATAATTTTCTAGGTTTTTTCACTCACGTTTTACCCCAAAGTCGGGGTGACGGTTTGAAGATTGAGCCCCTGAAACATCTTAGTGTCTAGAGTCGATGTATATTACCATACTAGATCACACAAAAAAAATTGTGGAATTTGGTTAGGTCTACGTAGTCATTTTTTAATTTTTTAGATTTCCTGTAGGTAAAAAATTGCAAATAAAATTGTATCTAAATTGTAATAAGTGTAGTCTAAAGAAGTTGTATGGGGCATGAGTAATCAAAATTACACCTCTCACCCTCAAATTTCTACTATGACACACTTTGAGGGGTTAATAATGTGTTTTGGACCCTCAAAACCCACTTTTCCTAAGTTTAGTGGGAAATCTGGCAATTAATTAAGCCATAAATTAAATAAATGGAGGAAAATAAATATCCGCACATGCTAAATGTTGTGGAAATGAGGTGGAAAATTATAGGGGAGTTAAAGTGAAGTCCCAAGGTGATGTGGACTCCTAAAATCAAGGAAAGGACATGTGCTCAAATAAAATCGAATTTCTGGCATTAAATGAAAAAGCTACTTGGAAATTCGAATTTGTGAAGTTAATGCACATTTGGGAGGATTTTGGAGAATATTTGATGGAGATTTTTGTGGGAAATTGTCCCCACATGGGTTACCACCCATATACATTTGTCATTCCACCATAAAATTCGAATTTGGCACATAAGGGAAGAAGAAAATGATGTCCACTTACCAGAATTCGATTTTTACACTTGGCATTGGAGCTCCATTCAACAAATTTGAATTTCTCTTTGGGATTGTCACCTCATGCCACTTGTTTAATCACTTCTACATTGGGATTGGCTCCAATGCCATTTGTCATTGTCATTCTTCATTGGGATTTGATTCCATATGCTCTTGTAGATTTGTTAATGTCGAGCTAATTTGCATTGACACTTGATTTAGAAGTATGCTTTAGGTATAAAATTCTCTATTTGGTTTTAAATAAAACTCTAGAGTTTCTTACCATTGTTTATTGCTAAATCTATATGGAATTAATTCTTGCTTGAAGTTTTGTAGAGGGAACATCTTGTCGGTATTACAGAATCTAGCGTGAGGGGAAGTCTTTGGAGAGACCAACCCACTCTTGATACATTCTTAAATGAGCTCTCATTTGTTCTTTGAACCTTCATAGTTTTTACAAAGTGGTTTTGCAGGGATTTTGGCACATAGCTTGTACACAAGCAGAGAACTTCTAAATTTAAATCTCTTTTAAAAAAACATTGTACTTCATTTCTTTCATTTGTTATCTAAGAGCTTGAAGATGGCTAAGCAAAAACGAGAGTTTACTCTCACTCTTTAGCTTAGCCTTTTGTAAATTATAATTGTACATATACATTTTATCTTTCTGATTTTTCCATTAATACTTAACTTATTTTGCAGGCATTGCTTGGATTGTTTGCTAACTCTTGTGTGGCATATTTTGAAGAGCAACTTCCCGAAACATCTAACAAGTGTTTGCGGGACCTTTGGAAAGTGTTGGGGGTTCAATTTCCAAGGATATCGTGAGCCCTTTTGACGCTTATTTTGGCCAAGTCGAATTCACTAAAGGGTTGTCCATTTTCCTCTTTAAGCCGTGGGCATTTGGAGGAAACTCACACCTAGTTTCCCTTGCATAACTTTTGTGAGATCTTGTCACTACTTTCTCAAGAAAGGAGGTCTAGTGTCCAAGTTTCAGGAAATTATTGTGAGGACTCTCCTTGAAGTATAGTTGAGAACTTTGAAGAGCCCTCTTCTCATTGTAATATTAATAAAAGATCTAACTTGCTTGTGGGAGCTTGGGATTTCTCCCATGGTATCCTATCTCCCCATTTAGAGGGAGGCTTCTCTTGGGTGGATTGACATTTGCATGGTTTAAGCTTTCATACTTCATTCACTTACATGCATGCTTTAATTGGGAATTAACACAACCTCACTATCACATTTCATTAAGTTAAAGTTTGTTACAATTTCATTTGAGCTTTGCATTTTCTTTCTCATTGTTGCTTGGAGCTACAAGCTTACACTTTACTTTGGGCAATTCATCCTTTACATGCAAGCATTTTATATTCTTAACAAACTTTGATTCGTTTCCATTTACCTTGGTAAATTGTTTCATGAGTATTTGAATACATGCTTCAATTTTATGTTGCATTGTTATCTTGAATATTGGAGCAATTTATTGTCATTGTCTATTTGAAACAAATTTTACTTTCAAGCAAATTACTTGTATCATTTTAATTCATTGATGAAGCACATGCAACACTTGTATGCTAATTTTATTCCTCCAATTGAAGTTATAATTGCAACTTATGTTGAACACTATTTCATTTTCAAGCATTGCAAATCAATCACTTTGAAGCATTTGCATGCATCATTATTTTAATTTGGGGAATTAACACAACTTGCATTTCATCTAGGCATTTTAGTGTAGGAAGGCCACAAGCCTCATTAAAATTTTATCTCCAACATAAATTGGTTGAAGTAGATATCTTAGGGATCCTCTACTCTTCTATTGACTCCTCACTGTGAGACCCATATCGTTGGGCGAGGGTGATATCTGAGGATTGAAGAGTTAAATTGTAATCTTGTTGTAGAGTTAATTAATAAAATTAACCAAGAGCACTTTCCATTAGATTTATTTTACTTGTCTTTTGATGGTTTGAGTTTTCATATGCAAAGTCTATTCCAAAAGCAAGTATTGTAATCATTTCAAACAAGTGTTTTCGTTTCATGTTTCGAGTCTAATTGCATATTGATGTCTTGGTTTAGCACTTCCTTTCTTTTACATTTCCAAGTTAATTACTAATTTTTGGGTTTTGGAAAGATATGTTTCACATGTTTTGATTTATAAAGTTGATTATTTCAAAAGAATTTTGTATCTTACATATCTTGTGCTAACAATTCTTATTTACATTTCAGGGTTACTTTGTTTTCTCTTTTGAGAGCATTGCATTTTACTTTGAGCAAATATATCTTTAAATTGTTGAGAAAATTCCTTATAAGGCACTAGTTTTATGATTTTTAATCATATTAATGATTGGCATTGTTATTTCAAGTTGCTCACTTCATATTTGCTCATAAATACTTAAAAGTAATCCATTTTCACTATAACACTCTCCTAGAAACTCACATCTTTTAACTTAACTTTTCATTAGGGACCACCCCCCTTAGCTAACCTAGGAGATAGCTCAAACGAAGAGAGTTGGGATTAGTGTGACAACCTCTTCTCTGAGTTCCTTGCCACCAACCACACCTTGTGGGGTTGAAGGTTTTTTCTCACTGACTTGTAGGTAGGTGTAGGCGGCAGGGTCAATAGGAGCCATCAATAAAAATAAAATTCCTTGCTCATGAAACCCATGAGACAAGCATTACAATAATAATTTTATTTTTCTTCTTTTCATCAATTACATAAAATCACAACTACACATGTCATTATGAAGACCGAACCTAGTTACACTTTTCAACACTCCCTCTTAACTAGGGAGGTATTCATAATGGTACTTGGTCATTCTCAATCTGAATAATTTTTCATAAGAAGAGTCGGATTGCTAACCCATCTGTGTAGCATCATATCGACCAACATTGTCACATAGCAAGGCCTTGACTAACAACTCTATCGCTCCATGAGATTTGAGCACAATGCATGTGAGACCAATGATATAAAGACACCCTCATCAGTGTCTCTCTCGGAACATACCCTACCCAGGTTCTCAGGGTGTGTTCCACGAGGACGATTCTTATCTTGGATTCCCAGTCCTCAAAGAATATTGGTCCTCTACGACTACTCTTATCTTGGATACCCTAACTCATCCTCAAAGAGTATCGGATGCTAGATGTTTATCCAATCCTCCATTATGTATTCCCAAGTGAAGACAAGAGTGATGTGTCTATCTCTCCCTCTTAATTAGGGAGGACATATTTATTCCAATAAAGGAATGCACTCATTCCTACAGAAGGAATGTACCTAACCTCCCTCTTGGCTTAGGAATTTTTCTTCCAAGTTTCTTCCAAGTAAGAAAACTTGTTTCTAGGCTCCCTCTTTAATTAGGGACCTATTGACCACTACATGTCAACTACCCATAGCAGTACACCCCTTTTTTTCGCAAAAGGGATAACGCTTAATCAACATGTTCGTGCCATTCGACTGTCATCATCAGCCCGATCATATTGTTTTGTAAACCCAGCCTGCATGTGTAAATTGTAAATAATCTTAGCAGATCTGAGTCATGTATGTAAACTGCCTAGGCAAACCTAATTTTCTAGTGATAATCTACGTTCCGGAAGGTTTTTTGTCTCACCGATCCATGATCGGCAGAGTTTTCCTTCAGCCTAACCCCAAAGCCAGAATGAATTTTGTCATTAGAATCTTAGGGGAATCCTAGTGTGCTTCGAGTCTATGTAAAAGTAATTTGAAAATAATCCTAATTATTTGGTTAGGTTATTACAAATTGCTTGATCTACTAGATTATATTTGTGTCGCAGGGCTAGGTGGTCTATGAGGGTCTATGTCAAATGGGTTTCCCCCCTTGAGATGTGAAATTGTAAAAGTCATGATGTAAAGTGTCTTGAGGGTTAGAAAATGTTTTATCCTCTCATAAGACCTAGGTCCTAGGTGATTTTTCCAAAGGCTAAGTTCAAGGGTCCAATAAAAATAATAAAAGATATAAATAAATAAATAAAAACAATAATAAAAAAATTAAAAATTAAAATAATAGCTAAAAAATAAATAAAATAAAATTTAAAAATAAATAAATAAATACAAATTTAAAAAATAAAAAATTAATAAAATAATAATAAGTCAAAGTTTTGAGAAAATAAATGCAAAGTTTTAATTTTTTAATATATTAAAATGCATTTAAAATTTCGACGGATGAGATTAAAAGGGATTTTGATCCTCATTGACGGTCGAGATTAGTTTGACATTAATCACTCGAACTAGTCGTTGGGAATTTTTCCTTTAAATAGGGTGTTAGGGGTCATTTGAAATGATTCGATCTGTGAGTCTTGTGCTGAAGAAAGCTCTGTTGTAATCTTTTTCTTGTGCAATAAAGAAAGACTTTGGTGTTGAAATCTTGCTGGTGTTACTCTTCTGAAATGCTGAAATCTAGATTGTGAAGATCAATGGGCATTTGGGGAAGTTCTCTGCTGAACCAGCGAACTCACAAAAAGCATTTTCTTGAAGAGCCCAGCCAGATTTGATCCTGGGTTTATCATTTAAATTTATCTTTTGAATGCATGAGAGGTTTTCTAAAGTGTCTCATGGTAAATCTAAAGTTCTGAAAATATTTCTGTGGATTATTGACAACTCTGGCTGCTTAGAGTCGTAAATCTGTAAATATTGTAATTGTTTGACTGGTTTGTAGGGTTTTAGTTTTAATTCTTGCATATATTTTTTCTGGGTGTTTTTCTTTTGCTGTTACAGGTTTCAGATCTGAAGATATAATCTTGTTCTGAAGCCAGATCTAGGCCCTGGAGGGTAAGATCTGGCCTCAACATCATTTTTGTAGGGATAATCTTCAACGGGTTTTCAATTTTTCTGAAGAAAGTCGAAGCTATCTGCTTGCTGGGGTTTCATTTCTAGGAAAATTTTCGAATTTTTTTTTAGGGAGGCTGTGTGGAGCTCCTGGATTGTTGCCAAGTTTCAACATTGCCATCTTTTAGCTCAGCTCCATATCTATCAGCTCATTCCCTCAGCAATCTGCCCGCGCTATCTTTTCCTCACGTCCGCTCTTTACGCAGCTACTCGCTATCCAACGTCCAACTGTGGAGAGATCGCAGATCTGCCATTGTGCTTCTACCTCTACCCGACTCCTTCAGAATTGTTGCCTCCCTAAACTTCCACGCAGCTATATCTACCCTCGCTCAACCTGCATCTCAGTTTCTCCACTCTGCCCCATTTCTCTTTGCCGTCCATCCTTCTTGAAGAAAAAACCTTTTCAGCCATCACACCTGTATACAAAAAGCACTTCGATTTATTATCGTTGCTCCCTCTAACCTGCTCCACGCTCTACAAACCTGCAAGTTACCAACGTATTTCCCACTGCCTTTCGCTGTCATACCGCCAAGCGCCTCTGCATTCCTCATTTCCGCAGCACCCTCCTCCTGCCTGTACGCAAAGCTATAGATCTGCTGCCATTTCTCTCCATACTCATCCTTGCTCTGCATCCACCATCAAATTCACTCATCCACTGCCCCTGTGTGCCATTCCAGTTAATCACCTGCACGTTTCGGCCGTCACAAACCTATAGAGATAGCAATACATTTCGAAGTTTCATTTGCGTTTATGATACTTAGGGTTAGTATATTTAGATTTTAGTTTTAGAAATTAAATCTTTATTTTAGTTTAGTTTAGTTTTGTAATTCTAGTTTTTATTTATTTTAGTTTTTGCTTAGTTCAGTTTTGTTTTATATGAAAATATAAAAATATAAAAAGGGCATAAAAAGTTCCTTTATGGTTTTAGATTAGATTTAATTTTGGTTTAGCTTTTAGTTTAGTTTAGTTTAATCTTTATTTTTATTTTTAGTTTTGATTTTATTTCAAAATCATAAAAATATAAAAATAAAAATAAAAAAAATCCCAAAAGGATAAAAAGTTTATCTTTAGGCTTTTGTTTAGAATTTTGTTTTATAGTTTAGACTCTTATTTTCTTTTAGATTTACCATTTTATTTATTTAGATTTAGCCCTGTTTTATTTTAATCTTAGAATTTTTTATAGAAATTATTTTTTTTTGAAAAAGATTAACTAAAAAAATTGAAAATTCATTTTTGTGTCTTTTGTGGCATCTATGTTCCACTTCTCTATAGTTAAATGCACTTAAATGTTTATTAAAGTTAGCTATATGAAAGTGGTAATTGGTTAGCATTTAAATTGTATGGTTGTTTAAAGCATTCAATCTTTAGAAATTTAATTGCTGGATCATTATTAAAGCATTGTGAGTTTACTGAATAGCTTATATTGCTTGGGATATTTGATGATAAATGATTGTTTTACATGGTTCATATTTCTACAACATTTAATAAATAATCATTTAATCATTAACTCCATAAGGCACTGGTACATTAATTTCTAAAATCAATCAGGTGCTAAATCGTTTTTTTGTGTCTCCCAACCCAACTGGTCCATAGTGGGGCATCCTTTATCCCATAGGGTCTACCCCCCTTAGCCTCGAGAGACGGCTTAAACGGAGAGATCAGGGATCAGGGTAATAGCCCCCGGTCTGAGCGTTGTTGCGCTGCCCAGACAATCTGTGCGACAACATTTTTTGGCGCCATTGCCGGGGATAGAGTTTTTTCTGTCCTTGGTTCCTTCGACATTCGTCTCGTTTCTTTCCTCTCTCCTTAGCTCCTTTCTTTCGAAATTTTCCGTGTTTCACTTCCTGTCCAGGTGGCAACTCCACTTCATATATCATCTGCAAGAGTGTATACTAAAAGACATCCAAGCTAAGTCACAGGACACGTCCTCCAAGGTCTCGTGTCCCGTATTTTACGTGTCGGACATGAAAACGGCCCTAAAACGTGTCGAAAACGTTTTTCATCGTGTCCTGTAAAATGTAAAACGTATTCGCCGGTTTTCGTCGTGTCCTGCATCTGGAAAATGTGTATTCCGTTGATAGAAAATGTTGCCTGCATAAGCTGCAATTTTTTTTGAAAGAAACAAATAATTTTTGAGTGGGGCAGCTTAATGATCAAGTTTAGGCCCTAGTATTGATATGCTATTCATGGTAATGTTAAATTCTTAAAGTAAAAGTGACATTCTCCTTAATCTTCATTTTCATCCTTTTACTTAAATTTTTAACATTACCATGAAATGACTCAGGATGTTTGAGAGTGGTTCTGGCCTCATTGGATTTCATATGGAGAAAGTAGAATTTTAGATTTCATTCAAAATGCAGCAGACTTATCAGTTTTTCAGGATTTCAGGATTGGGAGATTGTAATGTTTCCAGGTGACACCACCTGCCCGTGCTACCCCTGCCACCAGTAGAGGACGTGGTCTACCTCCTATAGCTCCTACTTCTAGTTCTTCAACTTCTAGAGCATAGCAAACTCCACTGCCAACTCCACCAACACCAGCATCTACATCTAGAGGGAAAGGGAAAGCTGTGGCATTTTCTCGCAAGAGGGGCAGAGGAAATCAATAGGATTAGACTTTAGTTATTTTCTTATGTGCTTGTAAGTTGTACATGAACAATGAACATTGAATATTCAAGAATCAAGACCAAGCATATCACATTCTAATTTCTAAATAGTAAATTTTGATTCTATTTATTTTTTAAAAGTGAACTATGAACTTTGAGAAGTAATTATATTTTAATTTGATTAGATAAGCTGCAACCTGCAATTTAATATGGATAAAAAACTATATTTCGGTATATATATATATTTTTATTATATATATAAAACGTGTCCCCCATGTCCTGTTTCCAGGTCGTTGCGTTTTGTATTGAATACTCGTATTTACGTGTCCTCCATGTCTCATGTCCTCGTGTCATGTGACTTAGCATCCAAGCAGTTTGTGCAATCCTGCTACTGATTCTGAAAGGGCTCTCAGGGTACGATTACACAAACTCTTTTCTCGTACACTTCTTGTTAACATCAGGCAAGAAGCCCTCTCTGATATCCATTTGCTTTTTACTAGCCCAGTTGGGCACGACATCATGGATATATATGCCCCTTGCGATTTTACTAACATTCAAGGTTATCCCAATGATCTTCCAACACTTGGGATAAATAAGTTACCTAGCTTTCATGGAAATAACGCGATTAGTGCTAACTCACATCTGAAAGCTTTTAGTATATGGTTGGCTAAGTATGCATGGTCTACTGATTTTGATCATGAAGATGTTAGAATGACTCTTTATATTCTAACCTTGGAGGGCGATGCTCATGACTGGTTTTCAAAAAAGCCTCGGAATTCATTTAATTCCTTACAATCGATCATTAATGCCTTTAAGGAAAAGTATGGAGATAAGAGAGAAGGAAGACACCTCGTGAAAGCTATTAGCATAATAAAAAAGAGAGAGAATGAAACCGTTGAAGAATTTAACAAAAGGTTTAATGATATTATTAAAGAATTACCTCAAGATTATAAACCTACCAACAAATCTCTTCGAGATTTTTATATTGACGCCTTTAGCCCTGAGCCTTCCTATGAGTTGAGACGTGCTAAACTTAATGATTATAGGGATTGCCAAGCCTTAGCAATAGAGCTTGAAAAGGACAAGGCGACATCTGGGAAGTCTGAGATCCCAGGTTTCGATAGGGCTGCTACGAAACTAAAAGAACCTAAAGGAAAAGAGGTTCAAGAGCCTGATAGCGAGCTTGTTCAGAAATTGCTCCAAAAGATCGAAAGCATGGAAATTAATCATACTAAGGAGATAGCTACTTTGCAGAATAGGTTGGTCCAAATGGAAAGAGCTCAAATGCAAAATTTCCAACCTAGAAATAATAATAACAGAAATAACAATTGGCAAAAGAAGGGTCAATCTAGTGAGAAGAGACCTCCTAATCCGCTTACTAATTTGGTCGATAACGCTCCGCCTTACTGTCGAGTTTGTGATGCTCTTCACGAAGAGGCTACTTGTCCCATCGTTAGAAGAATTTTGGATAATGGAGTGTTTGGGGCAGGTGATCAAATAAATGTAGTGGGTAACAAGTTTCCTTTGTCTATGGATGATTGGATGTAGGTTAAGGAAAATAGTCATGACGTCATGAATCCCTCGTCAGCTTTTAGTATAAATAACCTTGAAAATGAAGATGACATTTTGGCTAAGTTATATGGTGAAAAACCCTCTCCAGAGCAAATCATGGAAATTGCTAGAGATAAAGGTTTAACCTATCAGAGAAGGGATAAAGATGAGAACGGGAATCAAGTTCCCCCTCAAACTTTTAACCCTAGTTTAAACTCTGGATTAGATGTCGATTTGGGAAGTTGGTTTAATAATGCAAAAATCTGGGTTCCTGTCTCCTAGATTGCTAAAATCCCTTCCCAAAGAGATAAGTTACTAAAAGCTATTCAAGGTCCTCAAGTAAATATTTCTCAACAGAAGACCCAGGAAGTTGACTATCATGATGCTCCCATATATTTGCAAAGCTTAGATGCGGATAACAAAGATCACCAGCCTTTCTTTATCACCTTGTTGGTTAATGGATATAAATTGAATAATTGCATGTTGGATTCTGGTGCATCAGCTTGTGTCATGACTAAAAGGGTCATGGAACAGCTTAACTTAAGAGTTTCTAAACCCTACTATAATATATGTGCCATGGATTCTAAGAAGATTGAAGTGCATGGTTTGATCAAAGATTTACAAGTTCATCTATCAGTTTACCCAGACATCATGATTGTTATGGATATTGTTGTTGTTGATGTGCCTGATGCCTGGGGTATGCTTTTATCCAGAAAGTGGGCCTCTGATCTAGGAGGAAGTATTCAAATGAATTGGTCATATGCTATGATTCCTTCCCCTAGAGGTGATGGTTTTGTAAGACTTAATAGAGAGCCCGAAAGAAAATTCCATGTTGAAGATCCTAAGAGACCTCACAACGAGATAATTAAAGAACAATCTGACATTGGGAATTACGCTATCATGTCTAATTTCATAATTCCTCCTGATGATAAGATTAAGGATCTCAATGATAAAGTTTGGTACATGTATTTTGATGGTGCATCGTCTAGGCATGGTAAAGGTGCAAGAATAGTGTTAAAGTCTCCCCTTGGTCATATTTTCAAGTTTGCCTATCGATTGGAGTTTGAAGCAACCAACAATGTCGCTGAATATGAGGCTTTACTGTTGGGTCTTGAATTGGCAAAATCTTTGAGAATTAAGTTGCTTAGCATTAAGGGGGATTCTGATTTAATTATCATGCAGCTTAAAAATAAGTTTACATGTAAAAATCAAAGATTAAGGAATTATCAAAATGCTGTGTGGGATATTATGGAACACTTTGATGCCCTTGACCTTGAAGCTATCCCAAGAGAGCATAATAGTTTGGCGGATGAACTTGTCGTAGCTGCTACTACCTTCCAGCTATCTGATGAGCTAATTAAGGATAAGATCAAAATGGAAGTTATATTTAGGCCGTCTGTTCCAGATAACTCAGAGCATTGGCAAGTCTTTAATGATGAAAAGCAAGTGATTCGTTTTCTTGATAGTCTGGATGAGTTTGAAGATTTTCGGATAGATTCTGAGGAGGATGGATCTGTTGATCATGAGCATATCATAAATCCTACTCCTAGGAATGTGGTTGCCTTAGAGCAACACTTTGATCGTCATGATGCCACGAAGTTGAGAGAGGAAAATAAAATGGACCCAGGTGAATACCTCGAGATAAACATTGGTACTCCTGCGAACCCAAAGATTGTCAAAATTGGTAAAGGTACTAGTGTTGAAGAAGGAAAAAAGTTAATCAATTTACTTCGCGAATATCGAGATGTTTTAGCATTTTCTTATGATGAATTAAAAAGCTATAGGGAAGATGTCATGGAACATACTGTCCCCTTAAAAGATGAAAATGCTAAATCCTTTCACCAAAAGCTTAAGCAGATTAATCCTAAGTTAGCCCCTTTGGTTCAGAAAGAACTTTCAAAAATGCTTGCGGCAGGAATTATTGCTCAAACAAGGCATTCAACATGGTGTTCCAACCTGGTGATTGTTAGGAAAAAGAACGGTAAGATAAGGCTTTGTGTCAATTTTCGAAATCTTAATCTAGCATGTAAGAAAGATAATTACCCTTTGACAAACATGGAGACTTTGTTGCAAAGAGTAACCGGTTCTGGAATGATGTCATTGCTAGATGGTTTTTCTAGGTATAATCAGGTATGGGTTAAAAAGGAAGATCGTCACAAAACCACATTCACCACACCATGGGGTACTTTTGAATACATTAGAATGTCGTTTGGATTAACCAATGTTGGGGCT
Source organism: Pinus tabuliformis (assembly GCA_031772625.1). Classification (NCBI taxonomy): domain Eukaryota; kingdom Viridiplantae; phylum Streptophyta; class Pinopsida; order Pinales; family Pinaceae; genus Pinus; species Pinus tabuliformis. The sequence goes on along the minus strand of CM062810.1, from coordinate 438,047,050 downwards.
ACATTTCAAATGGCTATGGATTATGCCTTCAAGGGGTTAATCGGGAAATTTATTGAAATTTACCAAGATGATCTTACTGTATTTTCTAAAGATGGTATCAGTCATATAAATCATCTTAGGCAGGTTTTCAATAGATGTAGAGAATACGGGATTTCTTTGAATCCAGCTAAGTCTATTTTTGGAGTAACCGAAGGGAAATTACTTGGCCATATCATTTCTAAAGATGGAATCAAGATTGATCCTGAAAGAATTGAAGCAATCCAAAAGATTCCTCTTCCTCATAATCTTAAATCCCTTCAGTCCTTCCTTGGAAAAACAAATTTTCTGAGAAGGTTTATTCCAAATTATGCAGAAGTAGCTAAGCCTATTCAAAGTCTTCTAAAGAAAGATGTAAAATTTGTTTGGCAAGAAGACGGCAAAAAGGCTTTTCAGGAAATCAAATGCGCTATTGCAAGAGCCCCTATCTTAGTTAGTCTCGATTATTCCAAGGATTTCATGATTTTCTCTTTCGCTTCCGAAGATACCATTGCTGGTGTCCTGTTACAAAAGAATAAAGATGGTCATGAGTAGCCTATTGCTTTCATGAGTAGAGCACTTCAAAATTCCGAATTAAAGTACAATACCATGGAAAAGCAAGCCTATGCCCTGGTCAAGTCTCTTAAGCATTTCAAAACTTATGTGGGTTATTCTAAAATCATTGCTTTCGTCCCACATTCTGTTGTTAAAGATATATTAACTCAAACCGATTGCTTAGGGACTCGCGCTAGGTGGGTTACTAAAATACAAGAATATGATTTGGAGATCAAACCCACCAAGCTAGTCAAAGGCCAAGGCTTGGCTCAAATGTTGACCGAAGGTAACGAAAAGACTCTTGGTTTGTTTTGTCTTAGCGATCTATCTTCGCCTGAGTTGCAAAGATTAGGAGAGCATGAGTGGTACAAGGACATTGTTTATTACTTGATAAATCTTACATGTCCTAACCATTTAGTTGCTCATAAGAGAAGGGCTCTTAGATTAAAAGCCACTAAGTATTGCCTCATGAAGGATGGCCTTGGATGGAGAAATCCTGAGGGCATAGTGCTTAGGTGTGTTGATGAAATTGAGTCCAAGAAATTAGTTTCTGAGTTACATTTAGGATTTTGTGGTGGTCATTATGCTGCTAGAACTACCACCCACAAAATTCTGAGAGCTGGTTACTATTGGCCCTCAATTTTTCTGATGTGCATAGGTTTGTTAGAAGTTGTCAAGCTTGTCAACTGTTCACTGGGAAACATAAGCTTGCTGCCCTGCCCCTACAACCTGTCATTGTGGAGGAACCTTTTCAGCATTGGAGTCTAGACTTCATTGGGAAGTTCCTTGAAAACTCTAGCAATGGCTACTCATGGATTTTGACTGCTACTGTTTATTTCACTAAATGGGTTGAAGCCATTCCTGCTAAGAATGCCACTGAAAAGGTTATTATGGATTTCATTGAAAATAATATCATTACTAGATTTGGTGTCCCTTCTAAGATCACTACTGATAATGCCAAGGCTTTTAGTTCCTCAGAGTTTTCATCTTTCTGTTTCAAGTATGGCATTGTCTTGTCTCATTCATCAAATTATTATCCTCAGGGTAATGGTCTAGCTGAATCAAGTAACAAGAATCTCATAACCATTATCAAGAAGATAGTAGGAGATAATAAGAGATCATGGGATAGCAAAATCAAGTATGCTTTATGGGTAGATAAGATCACTAGAAAGAAAGCTACTGGTAAATCTCCCTTTGAATTGGTTTATGGCTTGGATGTAACCTTACTTGTGCACCTGAGATTACCAGCTTATCAGCTCCTTCAGCATTTTTCCACTAATAAAGATGTTGTTCAAAATAGGATAGATCAGATTGTGGAGTTAGATGAAGCTTGTAGGACAGCTTTTGATGCTATATGTAAAAATCAATATAACATTAAGAAAAGCTTTTATAAATCCTCTCGATCTAGATCTTTGCAGGTTGGAGATATGGTACTTCTTTGGGATCGAAAAAATGAAAAACCAGGAAAACATAAGAAGTTCGACAATTTGTGGCTGGGACCGTACATCATCCGAGACATTGCTGGACCAAACTCATTCCACTTGAGCAGATTGGATGGTGAACCACTTGATTTACCTGCAAATGGCCAAATGCTCAAGCTGTTCTTCAAAGATGATATCTGATGCCATGGGGCATCCTCTGTATTGTATTTCTAACCTTACTCCTTGTCATTTCAGCATTTTATTTATGTTTTAGGATTAGATTTACTTTTCATGTTACTAGATAGTTAATAAAAAAGAGCTTATATCTTTCATGTGCTTAATGTTATATGATGATTTTTGGATGGACGCTACTTATTTCTTGTTGTGTGTTGCATGGATGCAGATTTTGGATTCTCACATTCCTACAGTACAACAACGTGTCCCTAAGTAGAGCCAGATGTTGACCACTACATGTCAACTACCCATAGCAGTACACCCCCTTTTTTCGCAAAAGGGATAGCGCTTAATCGACATTTCCGTGCCATTCGACTGTCATCATCAGCGCGATCATATTGTTTTGTAAACCCAGCCTGCATGTGTAAATTGTAAATAATCTTAGCAGATCTGAGTCATGTATGTAAATTGCCTAGGCAAACCTAATTTTCTAGTGATAATCTACGTTCCGGAAGGTTTTTTGTCTCACCAATCCATGATCGGCAGAGTTTTCCTTCAGTGTAACCCCAAAGCCGGAATGAATTTTGTCATTAGAATCTTAGGGGAATCCTAATTTGCTTCAAATCTATGTAAAAGTAATTTGGAAATAATCCTAATTATTTGGTTAGGTTATTAAAAATTGCTTGATCTACTAGATTATATTTGTGTCGCAGGGCTGGGTGGTCTATGAGGGTCTATGTCAAATGGGTTTTCCCCCTTGAGATGTGAAATTGTAAAAGTCATGATGTAAAGTGTCTTGAGGGTTAGAAAATGTTTTATCCACTCATAAGTCCTAGGTCCTAGGTTATTTTTCCAAAGGCTAAGTTCGAGGGTCCAATAAAAGTAATAAAAGATATAAATAATAAAAAAACAATAATAAAAAATTAAAAAATTAAAAAAATAGCTAAATATAAATAAATAAAAAATAAAAAATAATTAATAAAATAATAATAAGTCAAAGTTTTGAGAAAATAAATGCAAAGTTTTAATTTTTTAATATATTAAAATGCATTTAAAATTTTGACGAATGAGATTAAAAGGGATTCTGATCCTCATCAACGGTCAAGATTAGTTTAACATTAATCACTCGAACTAGCCGTTGGGAATTTTTCCTTTAAATAGGGTGTTAGGGGTCATTTGAGATGATTCGATCTGTGAGTCTTGTGCTGAAGAAAGCTCTCTTGTAATCTTTTTCTTGTGCAATAAAGAAAGACTTTGGGGTTGAAATCTTGCTGGTGTTACTCTTCTGAAATGCTGAAATCTAGATTGTGAAGATCAACGGGCGTTTGGGGAAGTTCTCAGCTAAACTAGCCAACTCCCGAAAAGCATTTTCTTGAAGAGCCCAACCAGTTTTGATCCTGGGTTTATCATTTAAATTTATCTTTTGAATGCATGAGAGGTTTTCTGAAGTGTCTCATAGTAAATCTAAAGTTCTGAAAATATTTTTGTGGATTATTGACAAATCTGGCTGCTTAGAGTCGTAAATTTGTAAATATTGTAATTGTTTGACTGGTTGGTAGGGTTTTAGTTTTAATTCTTGCATATATTTTTTCTAGGTGTTTTTCTTTTGCTATTATAGGTTTAAGATCTAAAGATATAATCTTGTTCTGAAGCCAGATCTAAGCCCTAGAGGGTAAGATCTGGCCTCAGCATCATTTTTGCAGGGATAATCTTCAACGGGTTTTCAATTTTTCTAAAGAAGGTCGAAGCTATCTGCTTGCTGGGGTTTCATTTCTAGGAAAATTTTTGACATTTTTTTTAGGGATGCTATGTGGAGCTCCTGGATTGTTGCCAAGTTTCAGCATTGCCATCTTTCAGCTCAGCTCCATATCTATCAGCTCATTCCCTCAACAATCTGCCCGCGCTATCTTTTCCTCACGTCCGCTCTTTACGCAACTACTCACTGTCCAACGTCCAACTGTGGAGAGATCGCAGATCTGCCATTGTGCTTCTACCTCTGCCCGGCTCCTTCAGAACTGTTGCCTCCCTAAAATTCCACGCAGCTGTATCTACCCTCGCTCAACCTGCATCTCAGTTTCTCCACGCTGCCCCATTTCTCTTTGCCGTCCATCCTTCTCGAAAAAAAACCTTTTCCGCCGTCACACCTGTATACAAAAAGCACTTCGATTTATTATCGTTGCTCCCTCTAACCTGCTCCACACTCTGCAAACCTACAAGTTACCAACGTATTGCCCACTGCTTTTCCGTTGTCATACCGCCAAGCGCCTCTGCGTTCCTCATTTCCGCAACACCCTCCTCTTGCCTGTACGCAAAGCTACAGATCCGCTGCCATTTCTCTCCATACTCATCCTTGCTCTGCGTCCCACCATCGAATTCACTCATCCACGGCCCCTGCGTGCCATTCCAGTTAATCACCTGCACGTTTCCGCCGTCACAAACCTGTAGAGATAGCAATACATTTCGAAGTTTCATTTGCGTTTATGATACTTAGGGTTAGTATATTTAGATTTTAGTTTTAGAAATTAAATCTTTATTTTATTTTAGTTTTGTTTTGTAATTCTAGTTTTCATTTATTTTAGTTTTTTCTTAGTTTTGTTTTGTTTTATTTGAAAATATAAAAATATAAAAAATATAAAAAGGGCATAAAAAGTTCCTTTATGGTTTTAGATTAGATTTTAGTTTAGTTTAGTTTAATCTTTATTTTTATTTTTAGTTTTGGTTTTATTTCAAAATCATAAAAATATAAAATTAAAAATTAAAAAAAATCCCAAAAGGATAAAAAGTTTATCTTTAGGCTTTTGTTTAGAATTTTGTTTTATAGTTTAGATTTTTATTTTTTTTTTAGATTTAAAATTATATTTATTTAGACCTTAGTCCTGTTTTATTTTAATCTTAGAATTTTTTATAGAAATTAATTTTTTTTTGAAAAAGATTAACTATAAAAACTTGAAAATTCATTTTTGTGTCTTTTGTGGTATATATGTTCCACTTCTCTATAGTTAAATGCACTTAAATGTTTATTAAAGTTAGCTATATGAAAGTGGTAATTGGTTAGCATTTAAATTGTATGGTTGTTTAAATCATTCAATCTTTAGAAATTTAATTGTTGGATCATTATTAAAGCATTGTGAGTTTATTGAATAACTTATATTGCTTGGGATATTTGATGATAAATGATTGTTTTACATGGTTCATATTTATGCAACATTTAATAAATAATCATTTAATCATTAACTCCATAAGGCACTGGTACATTAATTTCTAAAATCAATCAGGTGCTAAATTGCCTTGCTGTGTCTCCCAACCCAACTGGTCCACAGTTGGTCATCCTTTATCCCATAGGGTCTACCCCTCTTAGCCTTGGGAGTTGGCTTAAATGGAGAGATCGGGGATCAGGATGACAACCCCCGGTATGAGCGTTGTCGTGCTGCCCAGACAATCTGTGCGACAACAGGACCTACAGCAGCTCCTCAAGTGGAGATGATGGGACAAACAACTGCTTGAAGAACTCCTCCTCACAATGTCATGTACTTATTTTCGTTATCTAGGAATCTTCATGTTTGAAACCTCTTCATAGGGCACAAACCATCCATCACTTTCATCCACGAGTCAATCATGTCATCATCGGAAAGTGATCCATATGTTCATATTTGGCCTTTCTTCATGCCATGTTTCCATAAGGATCTTTCATCCTACTACATGGTCATCGAATCTAGACTATATCCATAGATTTTCCCTCAGCAGACCTACATAAGCCCATCAAGATATTTGTTCAAAAATAAAAAGTAAACATATAAATCAGAATTACCTTTGTGATGGTCTTTCATCATGACGTCTTCTAGTTTGCATCAGCATTCTGCATAGATATCGACACATCTATCAAAGATATATATATATTGTCAATGGTCTCTTCCTTTTTCCGGATTCCATTTGAATCTTCATATCTTTCATGGAGATATCCTAGTCAAATATTCTTGGTCTATGGATGTTGATTGCCTTTTTCCATGGTTGCATATCCCACGATCTCTTCCTTTCTTCTCACATTTCATTCTCAGGGACTTCCAATCAAAGTTCCTCCAATTAATGTCAACCACCTCATTTTACATACGAGGACATATTATGTTGATTTCATCTAGTGAATGTGTGACCCATGCATTTCTGCATCCTTTTGATGGAGGAGATCCTTTCTTTTGATTATGCTCTCAAGATAGAGCATTGACCCATGTTGACTGCAACCATATGACATGACTCTTCAATATTGAATATAAGCATACATACCTCATTTTCCTTTGGGTCATCCAGACTTCCTGTAGAAGCTCCCTTGATTGAAAAAGCTTAAATCCATTGTTCTGCCTCTTTTATGTCAGCATACCATCATCCCATGAATTCCAAAAGTTTGGCATTCTTGATGAAACACTTGCTTCCCCTCATGATCAACGAACCTTTCAATGAAGATTCCATCAGAGAATCTTGAGGATCTAAAGTATCCTCATCAGCAAATGTTTCCTTTTGATAGATGTTTGATAAACCTTGTATCAGATGACCTTGCCACTTATGTTTCCAATGAGATTCACAAGAGCTATATCCTTGACTTCCATGGATTATAACCATATTTCATGCTTCTCTATGATGATGTTCTGAGCTCTTGCTTTCAATGTTTTTATGATGCCTTGATGCATCCCAGTATTTTAGTTAGTGAATCATGATAGCCATATCTTACAATAGAAGAATTAGGAACTTGAAAAGAACTCATGTGAGGAAGATTATCTCAGTAATATAGATCTCTTACTTCCTCTTTCTTGGATTTCTTCTTTTCAACTTCCTCTACTTCTTTGGTGATATGGGCTTCTTCTCTTCCTCTTTTGTTATTGTCCTTCTTGGTCTTAGGACAATCTCTTTTGTAGTGTCCATACTCTTCACACCCATAGCATTGGATCTTAGCCATGTCCCTTTTCTTTTTCCGAGAATCAGACTTCCCACCCTTTCTTTTCGTCATTGTAGCATAAGCTTGATTTTCCTCCCCTGCTCCTACATCAGATTTGGACATTAGTCTTGATTCTTCAATCTTACACAGTGACCATAGATCCTAGAATGGAATAGCTTCTTTCTTCCCATAAATACTTGAAGTAAAGTTACCCCACTCCTCTGGTAGTGCATTTAGTACAACTGTAGTCATTTCTCTATCAGACATGACTTCTCCTAGATCTTGTAGTTGATCCCGGATCTCAGATATTCTCATAAAGTATGAGGCTATTCCATCTTCCTTTGACATCTTCATCGTGTAGAGTTCTTGCCTTAATGAGATGACTTCTCCAGCAGTGCTTACGAAATACAACTCTACCAGTTTGTCATAGATTTCTTTTGAAGTTTCAAGTTTGGATACATATGGGATGAGGGGATCCTTGATGGATTCTATGAGAATCCTTTGAGCCCTAACTTCCCATTTCATATACTTTTCAAGAGCTTCAACATCTTCCTTTCCTAGTTTAGTGATAGATCCTTTGACATGTTCCATAACCTCATTTTCAATGAGACTCAGATCTTTCCTTTTCTTCCATGCAAGATAGTTTGAAGCCCCAACCAATTTGTTTCTTTCCTTGCAAAAAGACATTTTGACAAATTCAGATGTGGGCATAAATATACTTACTTGATAGGATGCTCCTTCTCCTTGCTGCTTACTTGCTGTTGATGATGATATAGAGAATAGAAAACTTCTCCTTGTTGAAGATAGTTTTCTTCTATAATGATCCTTGATCTCACAGAGAGGGAGATCCTTGATTCGTGGATCTCTTCAACTTGAGTATATGTAGGGTTTTGGCCTTATTTTCTTGATGATGATTCCAATACCTCCTTGTAGAATTCTTTGATCTAGGGTTAAGATGTTTCCTTTGTAGATCTTAACTTCAAGACAATCTTCGCTTTGATGCCTTCCTTGAGATTTGATCCTTGAATGTCCCTTGATAAGATGTCCTTCCTTGATTTAGTCACCTTAGCTCTCATACCATGTTGAGAAATCTAGGGCATAGCAATTAAGTGATTTCTCTTCTATCAGTAATTGCTTGTGAGTGCTTTTACTTCTTAGATTAGGAATCTTATTTTACTTAGATTATTAGTATTCTTCTTCATCAAACAGTTACCAATGCATAAACCATAAAGAGACAAGAGACACATAATGTAGGCTATTAGGCAGAGCCAAAACCTCTCCTACTTGCGAGGAAAAAGCGAAAAAATTATTCTTCATATAGAGATTCCAATTGACGAAGACGGAGACGAAGACCCTAGACCTTTTTGCCACCCCAAGACCAAGCCACAAGACCTCTTAGTTTAACTCCTTTATTCACTGGTCAAACTATTTGCTTCTCCTTCCTTCTCTGATGTCTTTCAGATCTTGGCTTCTTAGATTAGACCTGCTACTTTCATTAGCCCTAGTTGCAACATGTGTAATGTATGATGTACCTTGTTTTCAATTTTCTTGGAGGGGAGACTTCCTTACATACTTCAGCTTGATGTATACAATGAATATTCCCTTGATTCGACTTCCCAAGTGACCCTACTAGACTCGACCCTTCTAGAACTCTTCTCGGCTTCTTCTACAACAAATTTTTCCTTCCTTCCTCGCACAAGTGACAAGAAACAACCCTAAAATAGATCTGGAATAGTTCGGATATCTTCCCTTCTTCACTGGTGAGGAGGCTTCCTTCTTGAGCTTCTCGTTGATTATAGTGTTTCTCTTCTTGGCTCTTCGCACTCCTTCTAACCACAGAGCATTACAGAAATGATTCTTTGAAATTTTATGTTCAAATGAAATCTGAACTGCCCTATTTATAATTCTTGGAGCCTGTAATAAGCTGACTTGAAGAGGGTGAACCGACATGTCTCTCTGTGTATATTATTTATTATTCTTCTTGAAGCTGACTTGAAGGAGAGGTCTTGTGCTTGTCTTGGAGGGCCTTCATACTTATTTAATGACTCACACAAGATGTAACATGCCCAAGAAGGGTCCTTCATACATGACATTGAATCAATTTGACTTTTATGACTAGATGACAAATCTTAAAGGCTCACAATGGGAGCCATCACTAAAAATAAAATTTGTTGCTCATGAAACCCATAAGACAAGCATTACAATAATAATTTTATTTTTCTTTTTTTCATCAATTACATAAAATCACAATTACACATGTCATTATGAAGATTGAACCTAGTTACACTTTTCAACACAAGGATCCTGCCCAATCTCTGTAGCTCTCTAGGGCTATAACTCCAAGTCACCCAACCTGATTCCTAGAGGTATGGCTGCCAACATCGCGAAGTCTTCCTCCAGCCTCGAGGATAGCTTGTCAATCTCATCCATCATTGCCTGTTGGTCCTACTTCTCTGAATTTTCCTTCTTCCTGAGAGGACACTGCGTACTGTAGTGACCGAGCTCACCACATCTGAAGCACTTGACCTTCGACAGGTCCTTCTTCATCCTTCTTTGTTCCCCCTGCCCCTAACTGGGACCCTTTGATGCGAGAGCCACATTTTCATCCTCCTTCACCACCTTCGATCCACTACTACTGTTGCCACTGATGGAGCTCTTTAACAGAGCTCACCTCAACGCCTCCTACTACAAGTCTAACCACATCCTGTCCCATTTTGGTAACTTGTCTTTGCCCAATATACTTTGGACAAAAACTTTCCATTCCTTAGAGACACTATTCAGTGCCAATCTCACTAGCTCTGTTGGTTGAGGTGCTACCCTAAGAGCTGCAAGCTATTGTCGGACCTCCTAAATCCTAGTGAGGAAGGGATCTATGCCTTCCCCCTTCTGCATCCTGATGCATCTCAGCATTTCTTCTAGGAACATATTTCGTTGCTCAAAAGTGCCCTAATACAGAGTGGAGAGAGCATCCCACATCTCTTTGGGAATATCTTTGTCAACTATGTGTGAGACTATATGGTCCCAGGCTCCATCTAGGATCAACCGCTTCGCCTGCGCAATCTCCTTCCTGTATTCCTTAAGACGATATGCATCTTGGGGAGCTGCGACAACATTGTTTATGTAGAGCTTCAATCCATATTGAACCAACATGAAGGAAATCCTGGCCTTCCAGATGACACAGTTGAAGGAACCCTCCAACCTATCCTGATCTGTAAGCCCTGTTGTGGCCATCTTAAGAACTGTTGAAAATCCTCTCTTTCCTTTTACTTGGTTGCTGCTCTACCACTCGCAATCCATTCTGGAATGCGCAAACCTGCTGGTTGCTACTGCCAATCTACCTGGAAAATCAAACTTTTGACACTCGAAGTTCCCTGAGAGAAATTTTCCCTCTGTAGTGTGTGCTTTTCTCTTCCAACCGATGTTGGTTCTGCAGCTGCAAAACCATCTGCGTCCAACCAGAAATATACTCAACGAAAATTTGAGCTGCAGCTGCTCCCTCTAACTGTTGGAATCAAAATCTCGGCCAATTCGACTTTTCTGCAACCCTGCAACTGAAAATCGAATTCCTGCCCCTACCTGTCATGGAATTGCGTTGCCTCAAGAATTTCGGCCTACTGCTCCCACTGAGCAGCGAAATTCTCTTCTCCGCTTTTGAGCTTCCCGGCTGATCACTCATGCTCTAATACCATGTGAAAAATTCCAAAACTGGAATCCTATTGTGACAACTAGAAATTATTCTTCTAATTGTTAATTAATTTTAACAATTTATTTGCTACAACAAATACTGAATAAATCACACTGCAACCTTCACAAATAAAATACTGCAGAAATAATAGCACTGAAAACTGAGAAAATACTAGCACACATGCACAATAAAAATGACACCGTTATTTTTGGACAAACGTCCCCAGAAAAACCCAGCTTTGAAAAATCGGTGCAACAGTTGAGGGTTTTCCTTTATTATGCAGCATTGAAATCTGAGTACATTAATCTGGATGTTGAATCTGGCAATCCCAAAAAGAAAAATACCGGCAAAATTCTAGAGAGGAATTTTCCTCACTCCACGAGCAAATTCAGGCTCTGACTGCAACTCCAAGTGAGTCATCCAAACAGCCTTTGGACAGGCCTACGTCACCCTAGCGCAGTCCCTTCCCACACACAACCTAAATCAATTGCTCCTGTAGCCATCCTATCTGCCACTGGGTAAGAAATTGTCTCTATGGCCTTCTGGAACTGAAACTCGACTTCTCTTCAGCAAAATCGAACTGCCCTCTAGAGGCTTCTGCACATCCCCTACGTCAGCTTCACTGTGATACTTCTGCCTCTCTGCAAATGCACTCGCTGGATCTGGAAATATTTCTCCAACCTCACTGTCTCTGCTGCTCACTGTCTCTACTTCGATCTCTGACTCTCTGGCAACTGTTGCTGCTTTCTGGAAATTGATCTGCCAAGGAAATCGAACTTTTGGTGTGTCTTCTCCAAGTGCCCATCGACTTCTTCTTATAATCTTTTTTTGGGTCTCCAACGGCCAAGATTAAATCTTAATCAGGGGTTGGGATCATCTTGAAGTCGATCCGTGTGAGTTTCAGGATGATTCGCACCTTGACTTAATTAATTCTGATTAACTAACCATAATCCCTAAGTTTAGACTTAGGAAATATTTAAAAACTGGTTAATAATCTAATTAATCCATCTCTAGGTGGAATTTCCATAAACAATTTCTGGGTTTTGGAGATCTCTTGTATTCTAGCCTCTCCACCAAATTTCATGGCTAGAACACATTCGATGCTACAAGAACTAACAGTTAATGACACTGTCGTGTCCTCAACCCATCTTTCTTACAGTCACCCCAATTTTTACCCTTTGGCAAAAGTTTAAAAGGAAGATCTCTCACTTAAATTAAGCATCTAGCGTAGAATTAACCAAGATAATTGCATCTAACCTTAGTTAAGTGCATTTTATATTAACACACTTTACTTTTCAAGCTATTTTTCTTGCAAATTATTTATTTACTTGTCAGGATGAAAATGTTTTGAAATGATTATCTCACTTGAGAAAGTACCATATTGTTCATTTTGCAAAGTGAAGTTTTAGCTTGTTTCATGTTGCAAGTCATTTTATTTGCCTCCTTACATGCTCTAGTATTGTGAATGATTATATTTTGAAAGCATTTCTTTGGAAGCAATTTTAAATCTTGCTAACATCTTCTTGATTGACAGGGTTACTTGTGTTTCACTTTGAAACATTTCATTTTATAGCAAGTATTATTTATTTTAAAGCAATATTGAAGGCATTGGTCTTATATGCTCATCTTTGATTTATGTGTTGATGGTTATTGAAGTATATTTCATTTCATATTGCTCATCATATTTGCTCATAATCTCAAGTAATCCAAATTAATCTTGACATCTCCTAGAAACCTTACATCACCTTTTTAACTTAGCTTTTCATTTAGGGACCACCCTCCTTAACTTGCCTAGAAGAGAGCTTAAATTGAGAGAATTGGGAATAGGTGATAGCCCCATCTCTTGATTTTGCTACCAACCACACCTTGTGGGGTTAAGGGATTTTCTCACTAACTTAGGTGTGTGTGACAGGCAGCAACAACATTATTTTGGCGCCGTTGTCGAGGAGGAGTCCTCTTGTACTTGGGAAATCACTAACTTTTTGGTTTTGGCATTTTGCACTTTTAGGATTAGATTCTTGCTCAAGTGGCGACTCCACTTAATTCAAATTCTACAAGAGTTTCTACTAGGAGGCATCCAAGTAGTCTAGTTAGCCCACTCTTGAGCCTGAAAGGGTTTTTAGGGAGGGGTTAAAGAGACTCTCTCATAGTAGACTTTTTGTTAATCTTGGGCAAGAGGCTAATCCTGATATCCATTTGCTCTTTCAAGAACAAGTAGAGCCAAGCATCATGAATGATCCTTTTGCTCCTTGTAATCTTACTAACATAAATGGCTATCCTCACAATATCCCTGACAAGGCTATCGAAAAGTTTCCTTCCTTTCAAGGTAACAATGCCATTAGTGCTACATCGCATGTTAAGAATTTCAATGTTTGCATTTTCAAGTGGTGTAACACTGCTAACCATGAGGATGTAAAGATGAGACTTTGTTCTCTCCTTAGAAGAGGATGCTCTTGATTGTTTCACTGAGCAACCTGCTAACTCTTATGACTCCTTACAAGCTATCATAAATGTTTTTATGGGAAAATTTGCAGAGAAGAAAGAGAATAGGCACTTGATCAATGTTATTAGCAACATGAAGAAGAATGAGAATGAAACCATGGAGGAATTTAATAAGAGATTTAATGATTTGGTGAAAAGCATGCCCGCTACTATTAAGCCTCTTGACGAGTTTTTTTGTGCTCATATTTGGATGCTTTTTGTGTTGACACTGCCTATGAGTTAAGAAGAAAAGAGCCTGCAAATTTGGGTGTTGCTCAAACTGAAGCCTTGAAGATGGAAAAGGTTAGGTATGAATCAGGAAAGTATAAAATTCCTGGTTTAATAGAGGGCCATCAAAATCTCATGAACATAAAGGGAACACTGAAGCAAAGGAAGTTGATAAGGATCTCATCAAGGAGTTAACCCAATTAATCAAGAGCATGGAAACAAATCACACTAAAGAAATGCAAGCCATGCAAAATATGTTGGTGGCCATGGAAAGATCACAAGTGCAAATATTCCAACCTAGACCAAAGGATAGATGGCAAAGGAACAAGGGCCCTCCACAAGATTATAGGCCTCCAAATCCATTAGAATCCACCAACATGGTAGATCAAGTTCCCCCTTATTGTAGGCCATGTGATGAGTTGCACGAGAAGGCCACATGCCCATATGTGAAGAGAATCATGGAAAGTCACATGTTATGAGGTGAACATGTGGTCAAATCAATACTTCTCCATGGAGGATAAAGTTAACAACATTGAAAGAAATCAAGAAATTAACCATAAGCCTAATAATCTTGGGGTTGATAATATGATTGCAAATTTTGTTAATGTCACTGAAATTTTTGGGGAAAAGCCTACATTTGGAAAGTTTCTCACTATGGAAAAACACAAAGGGATGACATATCAGAGAAGGGATATTGAAAACTAGAATAATCACAAAAAAAATTCTCCTCCTACTTCAGAATTAAATTTTGACTTGGGCAATTGGAAGAATAATGCAAAGGTTTCTATCCCAGTGACAGAGCTTTTAAAGATACCATTTCAAAGGGCCAAGTTACTAAGTGCCATTGAAGTTACTCAAAGGGACCAAAAAACTAGTGATGAACTAGAAGACGAAGAAATTATATTGAAAAGTATGAACTGTTATGTGGGGAACGAAGATCATCAACCATTTTACATTTCTTTGATAGTGAATGATTGTCTTTTACACAACTACATGCTTGATTCAGGGGCTTCATCAAATTTCATGACCAAGAAAGTCATGGAGCAACTAAACTTAACGGTATCTAGGCCCTATCACAACATATGTTCAATGGATTCTAACATAATTGAAGTGCATGAAATAGTTAAAGATTTACAGGTTTTCCTAGTTGCATACCCAGACAAAAGAATGACTATGGATATCGTTGTGATAGATGTTCCTAATTCACGGGGAATGCTCCTATCAAGAAAATGGGCATTAGATTTAGGTGGCAACCTTCAAATGGACCTATCATATGCCACCATCCCCATGCGAGATAATACCTTTGTCAGACTTGATCGTGAATTAGAGAAAAAATATCATGTTCAGGATCCAAGGAAACCCAATAATGAAATTATCTATGGGTCATACAAGCCAAGAAGTGATCCAATGTTGACAAATTATCTACCACCTTTGACAGAACAAATTTAGAATGAAGAATTTAGGCATAACACAAAAACTTGGGTACTTTGAATCTTCCATCAGAGCATTTTCAAGACAAGGCAGAAAAATTGACAGTAGTTGCATCATCATCACCATCACATCTAACCAAGAAGAAAAGAAAAAAGCGAAAAAAGAAAAAAGATCTAAAAACGAATCACCATTTTTTAGGAGGATCAAGCCTCAACGAATCAATAGTCAAAAAGGGAAAAGGAAGAGGCTTGGTATATCTGATGGCCACAAACAGGTTAACATTTGGAGAAGTTAAAGTCTCAAGATATTCAGAATTGGACAAGGCACATTAGAGAGGAACCTATGAATCTTCTTGTGTGTAGGCAAGTTCTCAAGATGGATTTCACCGAAGACATCTGATGCCATGGGGCATTTCTGTATTGTATTTTTAACTTTATTCCTTATCATTTTGGGTAAGTAGTTTCATTTCATGAATAAATTTTCATTTATGCTCTTAGAATAAATTTCCATTTCTTCATTTGTGTACTTGATTTCATATGATGATTTTTGAATGGACACTACTAATATATGTCTTTTGTTGGTGGATGTAGATTCCAGGTTCTTGCATACTATCACTTCCTATCTAGCATGCATCCCCATGTGGAGCCAGATGTTGACCACTAAAGTGTACCCAAAGATTTTTTGAAGGCTTCATGCCCAAGGGGGATCAAAGGCTTCATGCACTATCGGAGATCATCATATCACTAGAGTTTTTCAACTCTACTTCTTCTCATCTTTTTTTGTTGTACTCAAATTCCACAAGCCCTATAGGGAAAATGTAAAAGTGAAACTAGTTTTTTGAAGGCTTCATGCCTAAGGGGGATCAAAGGCTTCATGTACTATTAGAGATCATCATATCACCAGAGTTTTTCAACTGTACTTCTTCTCATAGTTTTCTGTTGTACTCAAATTCCGCAAGTTTGTTGGGTGTGGAGCATGATTATCATCCTAATTTCGAGGTCTTTTTTTCAGCCGGATGTATACCCCAGGAAGATTGTACACCTCTCAACGTGGGGGGGACTTGTCCCCCCTGTGGGGGTTTGGGGAGGCCCATCCCCCCCAGCTGGGTGTGGAGCACCTGGAAGGTATGCTTTTGACTAGCAATCTAGTGGTTTTTCAATAATAATTGTAACCTTTTCTGCATTATGAGTTCAAAGAAGATAAAGGGTTTTGATAAAATGTGCAACAATCGATAAAGGAAGCTCAAGTGCTAATGATTGACGTTTTCTATGCAGGAAGACATGGGAACAAAGGATCGGCGATTGAAAGCAAGAAGCAAAGGGAAAATAACTACTGTCCCTCCAACGGGGAACCGGATGCGGACAAGATCAAGTAAAATTAGAGCCGAATAACCCAGAGAAAGAATGCAGGATATTGAGACGGAGAACGCAAGAAGGGAAAGAGAAGAATCGAACGATTAGCGAATCCCTCAGGATCTTTGATCCTGAGGGATCGCTGCTTTAACTTATCTTTTGATTATCTAGATACCTCCGTCATTTCTGTTATATAAAGGCACCATGCCATTGAGCGGAGGAGGACTGTTTTTGTAATTCTAAGTTTCAGAACCAACTGTAATCATTGAGTCTCGCTGAGACCTGACTTTGTTATACTTTTTTCGATGCGATTAATATAAAAGACTTGGTGTTCATTTCGTCTCTGCATCTGGAGTAACTTAAGGCAGTGTTCCATTGGCAGCCAAGGGCCCAGCTCTGAAGGACACTTGCTTTTGTATTATTATACTGTGTGGTTTGTTTATTTCCATTATTTAAGTAACCTGATACATCTTTTATGTGATATACTATGCTTCATTATAACTGATATCTGAATGAGTTCTTTATCTCATATCTCTGCATTGTATAAGTGGATCTATTCGAATTGCATCTCTCAGCTATTTCTGTAGCGAAATGTTGGTATGAATGTTATTGTTATCAGATCCATGTGTAATAGTATTTGTAAGACTTGAAAGCAATATTACTTCGTTCAGAAACATAGTCATATCATCCATTACTCTCAGATTGTTGTAGTAGTAGAGAACGTGTACATACGGTTGAGGATTGTTGTTCCATTTCTTTATTGTTGTTCCATTTCTTTACTGTTGTTCCATTTCTTTATTGTTGTTCCATTTCTTTACTGCTGTTCCATTTCCAGACTGCTGCTCCATTTTACTTTTCGCTGTTTGATTTACCTGCCTTTGCTGTTCTTGGTGTGAGAGCAGGCCTAAGGTTGTAGTGAGCCTCAGCAAGACGCTTCTTAGCCCCAGACCTATAAGTCCATGCTCTGATTTCCTTTCTTTATCAGTTTCTAAAGGGATGGGTTATTGTTTCCGTACCCTTGACTGATCAACTGCCTTGTGTGATTTTATCTTTTGGGTTAGTTTCGTTACAACTTAGCATCTGTTTCCTTTCAAATCATGAGCACACTATACTACCGAGCATTACTCGGACAAATAGCCTTGGATTGAGCTACTCCTTGCAATAACAAAATGTTCCCGGATTGACTTATTAATGTGGGATAATTAGCGGTGTGAGGGACCCTAGTTACAGCTCTACATTTTGGCGCCGTTGCCGGGGAGGAGTAATAGCCATTTGCCCTTTACAGAGTAGTGCGCAAATCTGCTAGGGGGGAGTTGGATTTTAAAAACGGAAGGTAAGAACCTGCGTACGGAGCATGTAAAAGCCTTGCTCCACCGTCCTCTCTCTTAGTAGAATTGCTGGTTGATAGGATTTAGCAGTTTTTAGAGTGCATGACTAAGCAGAAAAAGCTAGAAAAGAATACCAAACCCCCAGCCAAACCTGAGAAAGCCAAAGGACCGGTGACCCTTGGGCGAACGACCTTCATAGACGAAATCTACAAGAAAACTGAATCTCAGCCATCAGTAGGCCTCAGAAAGATTCATTCTAAGCAGCCTACTAGTTCCCTTTAGGCTACAACATCACCATCTGGAGCCTACGCTGAGGTGCATAGTCAGACTGTTGAACAGGACTTCCAAGAAATTGAAAATCCTGTGTCAGAACGGCTGCAAGAAGGGAACTTAAGAAACCTTTGTGAAGGAGAAGGGGAAACAGGGGAAACAGAGGAACCGAAATATCCTTCTCAGATAATCCAGCTGTTAAACAACCCAGATAAGGGAAGCGCAGCCAGAATTAATACTGAAGGCACCCCATTCCTTCAGATAGAAATCCCAGATAAGGGAAGTGTCATTAAGACAGCCCTTGCCAAGGCCGCCCCTTCTCAACCTAGGAACACCCTCCTAGAAATTCCGGAAGGTTATTCGCACATATTCGATCCCATGTCGCAGAATCAGCCAAATACCCAAACTTCTACATTGCAATACCCTATAGTAGATTCTGCTGCAAATGCCCCCATGAAGGCAATTCCTCTTCAACACATCCCAACGTTTCACGGACTCACATCAGAGGACCTTGATGCATTCTTATTTGAATTCGATGTGTTATGTAGAGGGTATGATTACACCATTGACCCCCAGAAATTAAAGTTGTTTCCCTCTACTTTGAAGGGAGCAGCTCTGAGATGGTTTATGGGTCTACGTGGTGGAGTCATAAACAATTGGGAGCAAATGAAAGAGTCATTTCTCAAGAAATATCAGGATTATTGTAGGTCAAGAGAACTGAAAGACGAAATCTTCCAAATGACGACCAGACCAAATGAAACTCTAGAGGAATATGTAGAACGCTTCCAGTATAATTTACAGAGATTCCCTTATGCATCATTACCTCTGCCTGATAATGTGTTGAAAACTGCATTAATTAGAGGTATGAAAGAACAGTGGATTGAAACATTGAATATCATGGGAAAAGGAGATATTTACCAAGAGAATTTTGTTGATATCATTAATTTATGCATTAGGAGTTCAAGAGGTAGCACAAGGATAAAACCAACATAATATGATAGGTTTGTTAGAGATAACAAAATATCAACAGAAGGGGTAACACGTGTAGAACTTGGGAATTTATTAGAAAATTTTAAAACTGATATCCTAGGGACATTAACTACTCAGCTTGATATTGTGCAGGCTAAACAAAAGAAAATGGAGGCAGAGCAAAATCTGGCAATTTTCTGCCCCCGATACAGAAGAAAACACAGCCACAAAGAATGTCCGCTAGATACAGTTCAAGCATGTGCTATCTGTACGAAAGACCACCTTATTGAAAGCTGCCCCTCACTTCCTGGATTGAAGGTTGTATACAAGGAAGCAGAAGAAGAATCAGAACCAGCATACTTTGTTAACCAACGTCGCCAATGGCAACCTAGGCAATCATGTATGTTTTCGGACCCAGCTTCTTCTTTTCAACCTCCACAATACAATGCTCAGCAATATGGTATGTGGCAAAACCAATCTACACCCCCAGTCCCGAATTGGTCATCACAACCGTTTCCTTCTTCGAATCCATGGATGAATCAGTCAAACCAATTCGGATGGCCAAATTTTCCCTACACCCCACCATATTGGCAGAATAACTCATACCCTCCGCAATGGATTCCCCCTACTTCACAAGGTTCACCCTGGCAGACCAATTGGCCAAGATCGACATATCAGTCAACAGGAACTATTCCACTCCCTCAACCAACTCTGCCAGCCTTACAACAAAACCCCCAGTCTAATTTAAGGCCGCAACTCCCAGCCCAACCCAATCCCAATCCTAATAATAGACCAGTCCAATCCATCCAAATCATAGACACATCAGAAACTGGACTTGACCTAAGGGAGTGCAATGACCTTTAGTTACGATCTGGACGTATCATAGAAACAGAGGGAGACAAAACAGTTCACATTGAAGATCAGTTACCAATAGAACAACCACCACAACAAGAGGGTGTAAATAAGGAACAGACCCATCAACAAACAAATACATCCTCTCCTCCTTTCCCGGAACGATTAGTCATATCACGACCAATGCAACAACCAGACTTTGACATTCTGGGAGAGTTACAAAACCTGTATATAAAAACTCCATTCCTCCAGGCCATTCAAGATATTCCCATATACGTAAAAACTATAAAAGAACTGTGCATAAAAAAATCAAGGAGGAATATAACTACTAACCCTAGAGTCCAAGTAGTTGGTACTTTATCCGACCTGTTATCAGGAAAAGAGACACCTATCAAATACGAAGATCCCGGGAACCCAATTGTAACTATCCAAATCTATGGCCAAACCCTGACTAACGCTTTAGTCGACTTGGGAGCTGCAATCAATATTTTGACAACTTCCACCTGCCAAAAGCTTGGCATCACATCAGTAGAACCTACTTCTACGTTGTTAGAATTGGCAGATCGATCTGTAGTTCGACCCGAAGGTACTCTATATGATGTCATGGTTTCCGTAGATTCCTGGGAATATCCAACTGATTTCCTGGTAATTAATCCAAAAACCCGACTAGATGGACATCCGCTAATATTAGGAAGACCTTGGCTTGCTACTGCTGATGCCTACATTGGTTGCCGGCAGGGAAACATGACTATAACTAAAGGACCAGATGTTAAAAATCTAGTTCTATATCCTCCAGCACAGCCAAGCCTGCCAATGATCAAAACCAATCAGTATCCTGTGTCATACCTTACTAACAATATCAGAGCCCCATGGACTGTACAGAAGGCTTTAGATTTTAAAGATCAAATAGAAGATGATGCCATCAATAACTTTATCAGTCAAACCGAATCTAGATCTCACACACAGTGTTTTATGATAGAGGCAGCATTTGATAGTGAGCTAGAAGAAGACCCTTTAAAAGATCCACATGACCAAACAATACCAGTAACTGTTGTTGCCAATAGTAGAGTAGTGGAAATTGAACCTGGTAAGACTCTAAATATTAACGTCAACCTTACACCAGATCAAGAAATGAAGCTTGTTAATCTGTTACAAAAATATAAGGGAGCATTTGCGTGGGATTACCCTGACATCAAGGGGATTGATCCTCAATTATGCACCCACCACATTTATATAGAGAAGGATGCAAGACCTGTTCATCAGCCACAAAGAAGACTCAACCCCCATCTAAAAGAAATAGTAAAAGCCGAACTTCAGAAACTTTTAGATGTTAATTTTATTTACCCCATCTCCGACAGTAAGTGGGTCTCTCCCCTAGTGGTGGTACCCAAGAAAAATGGGAAATGGAGGATTTGCGTGGATTACAGGGAGTTAAATAAGGCCACACAGAAGGATCACTTTCCCCTCCCATTTATAGATCAAGTACTGGACACTTTAGCAGGGAAGAAATTTTTTTCTTTCCTGGATGGCTTCAGCGGATATAACCAAATCCAAATTGCCCCTGAAGATCAGGATAAAACTACCTTTACTTGCCCTTGGGGAACGTTTGCCTATCGAGTACTACCCTTCGGCCTATGCAATGCCCCTGCTACATTCCAAAGGGTTGTTCTCAACATCTTTGCAGACCTAATAAACGACGGACTTGAGGTGTACATGGATGACTTTACACCATATGGAGATGATTTTGACCCAGCTCTAGATACCCTGGAAAAAGTCCTACAACGTTGTATCGCTACCAGACTTTTCCTGAGCCACGAAAAATGTTACATGATGATGACGGAAGGGCTCATTCTAGGGCACTATATTTCAGCAGCTGGCATCCAGGTAGACCCTGCTAAAATTTAGATTCTTTTGCTCATCCCTACTTCCCACTACTCAAACAGAGGTACGCAGTTTCCTTGGATTTTCTGGATATTACAGACGATTTATAGAACATTATTCACGCATTGCTGCACCTCTATATGCTTTAACTGGCAATGTTGATTTCTTGTGGACAGAAAAATGCGACCAGGCTTTTAAGGAATTGAAGAACCTATTATCAACAGCTCCAGTCCTTCGAGGACCCAACTGGAATTTGCCATTTCAAATCTCATCAGATGCCTCGGACACAGCAATTGGTGCAGTCCTGGGGCAAGAAGAGGATAAGAAGCCATATGCTATTTACTATATCAGCAAAAATTTATCCTCTGCCGAACTCAATTATACTGTTACTGAAAAGGAATTCCTAGCTGTAATACATGCTGTTAACAAATTTAGACATTATATTACAGGCTATCCTGTTGTGTTATATACAGATCATTCTGCTATCAAATATTTGGCAAATAAACCTGTTACGAATGCTAGAATAACCAGGTGGTTGATCTTATTGCAGGAGTTCGACATCACAATCAAGGATCGACCTGGCAGGGAGAACCCTGTAGCTGATTTCCTCTCACGAATACCGAAAGCAATTGAAACAGCAGCAGTGGAAGATCAATTTCCTGACGAGCACCTTTTTGTTGTTGCTGTTCGAACACCCTGCTATGCAGATGTCGCCAATTACCTCGCAGTCGGTAAGCTACCAAAACACTTAACCCCTCAGGAATGCAAGCAGATTGTTCAGAAGAGCACTCAGTTTTCATGGATTGGAGGCCATTTGTTCCATACAGGGGCAGACATGCAAATCAGAAGGTGTATTCGAGAAGACGAAATCTTTGAAATTCTAAAAGCTTGCCATGACGGGCCATGCGGGGGACATTTCGCTGAAAAAAGAACAGCACATAAAGTATTGCAGACCGGATACTATTGGCCTACAATTTTCAAGGATGCCAAAAAATTTGCACAAGCCTGTGACAGCTGCCAGCAAGCAGGAAAACCTGGCCAAGCCAATGAAATGCCTCTGAGACCACAATTGGTCATTGAACCATTTGAACGATGGGCTCTGGACTTCGTTGGGCCCATCAATCCATCATCAAATCAGAGGACATACATTCTGGTGGCGACAGACTATGTTACTAAATGGGTCGAGGCCGAATCATTACCTAGGGCTACAGAAGACTCTGTGATACAATTCTTGTTCCATTTGTTTGTACGTTATGGACTTCCGAGAGAATTAATCACCGATGGTGGACCACAATTTGTTGGAAATAAATTATCTGCAACACTTAACAATTACCATGTCCAACATATGATCACTACCCCATACCATCCGCAGGCAAATGGGCAAGTAGAAAGTAGTAATAAGGTAATAGAATCAATTTTAACAAAGACCATTGCATCGCATCGGCGAGATTGGGCCGCTCGACTACCTGAGGCACTGTGGGCCTACAGAACCACATGGAGAAGTACTACAGGCTATTCACCCTATCAATTAGTGTTTGGAAAGCAGCCAATTTTCCCCATAGAATTCGAAATCCGAACGCTACGAACTGCATAGGAAGTCGGTCTAGATCTGAGTGAGGCACAAATCAATCGATTACAGCAGATTAATGAATTGGACGAAATCAGGCTCTCCGCATTACAAAATACAACATTGATTCAACAGCAGCGAGCTAAATGGCACGATGCACTTATCAAGAATAAAGTCTTTCATGAAGGAGACTGGGCTCTGTTATACGACTCTCGGTTTCAGGATTTCCCGGGGAAACTCCAGACTCGATGGTTAGGACCATACGAAATCCAGAAGGTACATGATAAGGGGACCCTTACCCTTATCACAATTGACGGTTCTGGATATGCATTCAAAGTAAACGGCCACCGAGTTCGCCTTTATCGAAAGCCACTCACTCGGGAATCCTTCTGTCAACAGCTGCGACAAGATACTGATATGAAAATTTTAGGTGAGGAAGAGAAACCTTCCTCACCTATAGCTTAAGAAATTCATTTCATAACTTGTACATAACATCTTGTATATATGTTTCCTTGATTTTTTTACTTGTATTCCAAGTGTTTTTGCTGTTCCTTTGCGAAAAGGAACAACACTTGTGTGATTTTGCTGTTCCTTTTCAAAAAGAACAGCTTTTGAGTGTTTTTGTTGTTCCTTTGTGAAAAGGAACAACACTTTTGCTTTTTTCTGTTCCTTTGTGAAAAGGAACAGCACTTGTGTGCTTTTCGTTGTTCCTTTGGGAAAAGGAACATCACTTGTGTTTTTGCTGTTCCTTTGTGAAAAGGAACAGCACTTGTGCTTTTTGCTGTTCCTTTGTGAAAAGGAACAGCACCTGTGTGCTTTTTGTTGTTCCTTTGCGAAAAGGAACAGCACTTGTGTTTTTCGCTGTTCCTTTGCGAAAAGGAATAGCACTTGTGTTTTGCTGTTCCTTTGCGAAAAGGAACAGCACTTATGTTTTTTGTTGTTCCTTTGCAAAAAGGAACAACACTTGTGTGTTTTGCTGTTCCTTTGCGAAAAGGAACAACACTTGTGTTTTTTGCTGTTCCTTTGTGAAAAGGAACAGCACTTGTGTTTTGCTGTTCCTTTGCGAAAAGGAACAACACTTGTGTGTTTTTCTATTCCTTTGCGAAAAGGAACAACACTTGTGTGTTTTGTTGTTCCTTTGCGAAAAGGAACAGCACTTGTGTGTTTTTCTGTTCCTTTGCGAAAAGGAACAACACTTGTGTGTTTTGTCGTTCCTTTGCGAAAAGGAAAAGCACTTGTGTGTTTTGCTGTTCCTTTGTGAAAAGGAACATCACTTGTATGTTTTGCTGTTCCTTTGCGAAAAGGAACATCACTTGTGTGTTTTGCTGTTCCTTTTCGAAAAGGAACAACACTTGTGTGTTTTGTTGTTCCTTTGCGAAAAGGAACAACACTTGTGTGTTCCTGCTGTTCCTTTGCGAAAAGGAACATCACTTGAGTGCGTCTGTTGTTCCTTGTCAAAAGGAACAGCATTTGAGTGTCTTTTCTGTTCCTTTCTCAAAAGGAACAACATTTGCGATTTTCGGTTGTTCCTCTCAAAGAAATGGTATCCTACGAATGAATTCTTCTCTCAGGAATGCCATTGACATGTTTTCGCCCTTATGGAGGATGCTTTGCGACCATGGTCTCCTCAATCTTTTAGATACAGCAATGAACTTATGCGGTGAACATAAACCATGAATCGCTATCACTATGAAGCCAGTATGTATAAAAGGACAAGAGGAGGGGCGTGAACTTTTCATCTTCGCTGTCATTGTCATTTACCGGTACCATTGTTATTGGTGATCTTTATCATGACGATTTCCCTAAAAATCTTTTTTTGATCACTACTTGGGAGTAAGAACGAACGATTTATATCTATCTGTTGGGATCGTAAGACTTCTTCCACCAGTCCCCGCTCTTAAGGAGTGCGGAACCACCCTGATGTGAAAATAAACAAGAGAGGTGCTCTGCAAAAGAAAACAAAAAAAAAAATATGAAAGTTGTCAAATGCAGGATAGGGGGTCTCATTCAGAGCCGGCCTACCATGATCATAAGGGTGGAAGCGAAGTGGCATTCCCATAATGGCCACCACACCAGGGATATGGTCCAAAGGTAAATTAACATGCAAATCTTGGAACAGGAGGTCTCATCGCGAGCCGGCCTGACCACGTTTTGCGCCTACCTTGTGAATGGCATTATGGCTATCTGGTCACCAAGCCAGCATAATGGCCTGCATTTTGACAAAGCACTCTTCAGAATATACACAAAGGATCATGGTTCCGGAGGGTGAGATAAACAACTCTGCCAAGGTTATGAACACCTGTTGGTAGCAGAGCTCTGTTAATGGCATCGAAGTCGTAATATTTACACCAACAGGTATGATATTAAATCTTTCTGTCCCTTATATCCTTTGCATGTATCATATGTCACACCCCGATATATTTATCGCATGAATATTACCACCGATCATGGCAACGGAACTGACAATGACTACTGGAGACTTCGTACAGTTGACAGACGTCCAATCCCCTGGTTCCTCATTATATCACGCAGGCTTATATAAAACGCGATCGACCTTTTTGCCTCGGTTTCGGCATTTTGTTGTTTTTTTACAACATGGCATAATTTCATATGATGTACTTGATGATTGCACTCCCTACTGGCTGCTGCTCCTCTCTTTGACGGCTGTGGGCAGCCTATCAGATCGCGGGGGGGGGAAGTAACCTCATTACTCCATGGATTACGTGGCTGCATACCATTCGGGCAAAATAATGTACAAAGGAATGGCATGATTTAACAGTATGATGCTTCCATCCCACAGAGACTGCCGTCCACGATCTTTTCTTTTTGTTGCATGCCCTGTGTGATCCTTTCCAAAATTAGCATCGATCATCCTCTCTGCGTCGCAAATACCGCAAACAGTTGTTGTTCCATTTCTGAGTTGAATCATGGGCGGAAAGACGGTCCGGAGCGAACCTCACAAGCTAACAGTTTCTGCTGCTGCTCACAAAATCCTGGAAAACGCAGGATGGTTGAATTACTTCAACCGCCTACAAGAATCAAATGAAGTAGTAGCGTTGGAATTCTTGCAGAATTTGCAGGAAAACTACTTCGTAGTAGGAGGAAAGCGGATAGAGGTTACAGAGGATATCATTGCGGAAGTCTCAGGATTACCAGCTGCTGGACCCATATGGACGCCGAAGAAGGAAAGATTACAAAAAGCTATGGAAATTTTCCAGGACGAAGGCCAAAGATTGACAGTCAAAGGGAAAGGAGTTCTGCCGGCAGCACTAGGGGAACCCTGGACCGAGCTAGCGAAGACAGTACAAAGCTATATCACTTGCGAAGGGAGAAAAGACGTGGTAAGACCTCGTCAACTGAAAATCTTAGCTGCTTTAAAAGGAAAATTTTCTGTAAATCTCCCTGCACTTTTAAATTCGTTATTACATGGCGCGGCCCAAAGCTTGAAAAAGGCCCAGCACATAGATATAGTCGTTAGCCACCATGGGCTGATTCGGTTGATAGTGAGCCATAGTCTCACTCAACAGCAAAGCACTTGGGAGGAATTGGTTGCAATAGTCGAAGGAGGATCGGCTGCACCACCCCCAAAACCTGAACAGTCCTATAGCACACCGGAACGATTAGAGAAATGCAAGAAGTCAGCAGCAGAAAGACATGCCGCTTCTAAATGGAAACAACCTCCTGATACGCCAGAACAACCAGAGAAACCCGCAGAACCTGCTGATACACCTGACCAACCTGAGAGGCCAAGGAAGTCAGCTCGGCTGGCCCGGATACGAGGAAGGTTGGAAAGAATTCAGGGAACAACTGCCTAGCCAATTGAAATTGCAGATGAACCTCCAGAATCAGAGGGAGGACCCTCCGAAGGAAATGCTGAGCAATCGGAGGCCGAGACTGACCAGCCAGAAGGAGAAACTGAAAAAGGACATGAACACTAGGAGGGAGAAGAGGCCACCAAACAGGGCAATCAGGAAGAAGAAATTGCACAGCCAAGGGGTAGTCCGTTGCAAGACCCTCCAGGTGAGGAGGAATTGGCAGCAGTTCTGGCCAATATGGGAGAATATGGCCAAGCCTCCAGCACAGGAGGTGTCCCTGATGGTCCCACAGAAGAAGAATTACCCGAGGAAATGCATGCAGAAGAGGCAGGGGAAGAAAACCTGCCTGGTTATGATAATGAAATGGAAGACAACAATCCGGGACAATCTGTCCCCAGGATCCCGGAAGATAGCATAGATAAAGAAGAAGCAAGATTGAGAACCAAACCCTCTGCCGAGACAAGGGAAATTAAGAAATTAAGAAAGAAGCAGCAGAGGTTGCTGGGCACTATAGCCAGACTCCGGCAGCAAATTCGAATGCTGAAAGCCAGTCTAAGAATACAAAAGACTGCAGGGAAAAGGAGGAGGACCACGGTAGCAAGAACCCAGAGGACAAGAATTCACTTTGATGGTCGAAACCCCATCAGGAAACCTACTGCCGAGGAACAGTCTGCTGTTCCAAATAATGATGAGGAACAGGGTGTTGTTCCAAATGACATGGAGGAACAAACTGTTGTTCCAAATAGCGCGGAAGGACAGACTGATGTTCCATATGGCCTTGAAGAACGAATGGATGTTCCAATGGAACAGCAAGAGGCTCTGATGGCAGGAAGACCACAACAACCCTTCATTCGCATTAAGAAGGAAACATAAAGCAAAGAAGTCCAAACAGAAGCACCACCCTCGGGTGTAATTTAGGTCCTAAACTCCAAGCAACGTAATAGGAAGGTCCAGGTTAAACTTCCAGCCTCTACGGCTGTGTGGAAGAAGGACCCAAAAACCAGAACCTTGCATAAAATGATGAAGGAAGCCCAGCAGGAAGCCGAGCAGTTGCGAGAATAGACAGTCCCCAAGAAAAGATACGAAGAGCTCCAACAGCAACTTCGAGACATCAGTCAGTCCGAGAGCCAGGCTTTTGAAGGATGGCAGAAGGAGCAGGAAAAGGTTGCTAAGGTAACTCGTCGATTAGATAGTGTTGTTAAGCAGATGGACATCGTGTGTTCCTTATATAATGACATTTTGACTTGTAGGGCCCCTGCTAAAAATTATGCTTTATTTTTGCTTGAACGATATCTGAGATTAAAAATAAAAGCTGTTAGGGCAGGAGCACCTATCCATATCAACACTGTTAATGATTTTATAGACTGTTGCAAGCACTATGGAGTTAAAGTTCAAAGGTTATTATGCGAGTTTTACCTGCACAATCTTGTGCTAGACCAGGAAACTGATTTAAATCCTGCCCCTTTTGTTGGCGATATACAATTCCAAGCCTTCATCTCATTTGGGGTTAATCAGGTGAAATGGCTCAGAGCTTATAACACCTTTCAGAGACAAGAAAATAGCCTAGAATTGTGGATACGAGCTGAACCTAGAGACCCAGTGACGCTATGGAGAAAGCATAGGAGTCTTATAAGGACCCCAGGTGTCATTGAGATAATAGGACCCATGCACGAAGACTTGATCCGAAATGGTCTGGAATATTTCCTGACTATTAAAGATCTTGCCCTCGATGCTGCAAAATTTCGATACCGGACCTCTAGTCCAAGCATCCAGCTCAGGGAACCATTCAAATATGAGAATTTTGAGCTGGCTGCTAGCCGATTGAACCTTTATGGGGAACGGATTCTGCAAGCAGGGCCATCCTGGGTAGGGTATCGATTTCGCAGTCCAATTATTTGGCACCCTGCACCCAGATATCAGGCCTTATATGAGATGCCTGCAGATCAAATAGATCAGTTCTTTGACCATCTAGTTGCTCATCACGGTTGCCGGCCTCCTCACGAAATCCCTTCTCCGACCTATTCTCTCACCGCCTTGCATCTCAACTACAATGTTTTCATGAGGCCATGAAACAGGGTAAGCAAGGGGGTGTGTGGAGCACCTGGAAGGTATGCTTTTGACTAGCAATCTAGTGGTTTTTCAATAATAATTGTAACCTTTTCTGCATTATGAGTTCAAAGAAGATAAAGGGTTTTGATAAAATGTGCAACAATCGATAAAGGAAGCTCAAGTGCTAATGATTGACGTTTTCTATACAGGAAGACGTGGGAACAAAGGATCGGCGATTGAAAGCAAGAAGCAAAGGGAAAATAACTACTGTCCCTCCAACGGGGAACCGGATGCGGACAAGATCAAGTAAAATTAGAGCCGAATAGCCCAGAGAAAGAATGCAAGATACTGAGATGGAGAACGCAATAAGGGAAAGAGAAGAATCAAACGATTAGCGAATCCCTCAGGATCTTTGATCCTGAGGGATCGCTGCTTTAACTTATCTTTTGATTATCTAGATACCTCCGTCATTTCTGTTATATAAAGGCACCACGCCATTGAGCGGAGGAGGACTGTTTTTGTAATTCTAAGTTTCAGAACCAACTGTAATCATTGAGTCTCGCTGAGACCTGACTTTGTTATACTTTTGTTGATGCGATTAATATAAAAGACTTGGTGTTCATTTCGTCTCTGCATCTGGAGTAACTTAAGGCAGTGTTCCATTGGCAGCCAAGGGCCCAGCTCCGAAGGACACTTGCTTTTGTATTATTATACTGTGTGGTTTGTTTATTTCCATTATTTAAGTAATCTGATACATCTTTTATGTGATATACTATGCTTCATTATAACTGATATCTGAATGAGTTCTTTATCTCATGTCTCTGCATTGTATAAGTGGATCTATTCGAATTGCATCTCTCAGCTATTTCTGTAGCGGAATGTTGGTATGAATGTTATTGTTATCAGATCCATGTGAAATAGTATTTGTAAGACTTGAAAGCAATATTACTTCGTTTAGAAACATAGTCATATCATCCATTACTCTCAGATTGCTGTAGTAGTAGAGAACGTGTACATACGGTTGAGGATTGCTGTTCCATTTCTTTATTGTTGTTCCATTTCTTTACTGCTGTTCCATTTCTTTATTGTTGTTCCATTTCTTTATTGCTGTTCCATTTCTTTACTGCTGTTCCATTTCCAGACTGCTGTTCCATTTTACTTTTCGCTGTTTGATTTACCTGCCTTTGTTGTTCTTGGTGTGAGAGTAGGCCTAAGGCTGTAGTGAGCCTCAACAAGACGCTGCTTAGCCCCAGACCTATAAGTCCATGCTCTGATTTCCTTTCTTTATCAGTTTCTAAAGGGATGGGTTATTGTTTCCGTACCCTTGACTGATCAACTGCCTTGTGTGATTTTATCTTTTGGGTTAGTTTCGTTACAACTTAGCATCTGTTTCCTTTCAAATCACGAGGACGCTATACTACCGAGCATTACTCGGACAAATAGCCTCGGATTGAGCTACTCCTTGCAATAACAAAATGTTCCTGGATTGACTTATTAATGTGGGATAATTAGCGGTGTGAGGGACCCTAGTTACAGCTCTACACTGGGGGGTTTGGGGGCCAGCGGTCCCCTGGCGAGGGTTTCGGGGGTAGTGCCCCCGAAGCTAAAAACAAATGTAAAATTGCCTTGTAAAAGTATAGTAATTTTTAGTCAATCTGGGTCGTTCATTAGGCGGATGATCTGACGGTAGAATTTATGTTTAGTTTAGGGTTTTTTTGCCCTAGAAGGCAACCCCTCTCTTTATGAGCGTATTGTATTGAGGTTATGGAATATGTGTGTATTCTCAGAGCAAGAAACAGAGAGGTGAGATTGTGAGAGAAAACGGAGGATATTACGGCGGATCTATTGTAAGTTGTGTCTCTTGATTTTGTTGGATAATAAAAAGGAAGGACTGGCTGTTCGGGGTGGATGTAGCCCAAATTGGGTGAACCACGTATATCTGTGTCTCTCTGGTTTTATGTGTTTGTGTTTTTCCGCATATTATATGTCTTGCATTTCTCTGTCATATATAATATTTTTCTAACAAAGTCCTGTGGGGACAATGTAAAAGTGAAACTAGTATGAGGAGTCGAGTCATGTAACATGCCGAGGTAACTTGGGACCTTGTCATCAAGTGAGTTTACTTTGAGAGGTTTTTTTCACTTGGTTAATTATCATATCCTTATGAGGACATAATAATTATTTGAGTTTTTTCCTCCAAGCATAACCTCAAAGCCAGAGTGTGGCTTGATGGTTAGGTCTTGGGTGAGTCCTAGTGTCTAGGGTCATTGTACATTACCATACTAGATCACACAAAAAATTTCATGGAATTTGATTAGGTCTAGGGGGTCATTTTTTAATTTTTAAAATTTCTCACAAGGTGGAAATTGGAATAAATTTTGTATATGAAATGTAATAATTGATATCTAGAGAAGTTATGTGGGATATGAGTGACCAAAATTACACCTCTCACCCTCAACTTTCTACTATGACACACTTTGAGGGGTTAAAAATGTGTTCTAGACCCTCAAAACCCACTTTTCCTAAGTTTAGTGGGAAATCTGGCAATAAATTAAATGGAGAAAAATAAATAGCTCCATGTGACAAAATGACATGGAAATGACTTGGAAATTATCTCAAGTCAAAGGAATGAGTCAAAGGACAAGTGGAGGATGATTTGGCACCTTGCATCATAAATACATGGCCCACTCAAGGAAATCGAATTTCTGGCAATAAATGAGGAAGTTGCTTACTTGGAAAATTCGAATTTGTGGAGTTAATGCACATTTGGGAGGATTTGGGAGAATATTTGACAGAGATTTTAGTGGGAAATTGTCCCCACATGGGTCCCTACCTTTCTACACTTGTCATTTCATCATGGAATTCGATTTTGCCTGAGGGATTCTTGATGCCACTTGGGAAATTCGAATTTGCATGAAGGAGCATTGGAATTGTCACCCATTTGTTTTGGGATTGTCACCATTTGCTTTGGGATTGGCTCCCAAACATCTATATAATAGAGCCATGGGCTCTCATTATGTATCCATTGAAAACAAGCTATTGTGCTTGGGGAATATCTACACTTATGTACACTTATGTTCTATTGCAATTAAAGACTTTGGAGTTCACATATGAGGTGTTGTTCTTCTTGAGCATGGTAATATTTGCCACACTTTGCAGTGATAGACCAGATGGTAGTGCATCTGGAAACAGGAGAAAATATCTCATCGTAATCTTCTCCCTCTTTCTGGGAGAATCCTATAGCCACGAACCTTGCTTTCAACTTCTCAATGTTACCATCAACTGCATGTTTGATTTTGTATATCCACTTGGAAGTCACTACAGACTTCCCCTCAAGTCTCAGAACAACCCCCCATCTAAGTTGTCAGAAATACTATCCCTCACCTTTTGAAACAGCGTTCAGCGTTTCCAGTAAGGGAAACTCATACAATCCGACTTGGAAACGAATTTGTCCCATTTTAGATTTTTGGAAACAACGCCTTTTCGATCGGATACGAATCCGTGAAGTTTTTCGAGTTTTTTCATCTGTTTCTGAAATTACGAATCCATATCACGATTTCCAAATTTGTATCATGAAAAACGTGATAAGGATCCAAAAATCGTGATACACATCACGTAAATTCATAAACAGATCCGAGTAATTTAAGTCCAATTGCCAAGAACAGATTTCTCAACGTCGAGAATGAATCTCTCAACACCAGGAATGGATCTCTTTGCCCTCAAACATCGGCAATGGGCAAATTAAAAAAGGTCACACTCATGTCATTAAACCTCATGAGCCATTCATTTACCGACCTTTCAAGTTTCATCGAGCCATTGTAAAAGTTGAAACTCGCCTCTCATCGACGACGACAACACTGGAGCCATCGGCATTACTTGGAATCTGAATCCTCCAGCTTGTTTGTAAACCATGGTGACTGGTCCTAAGACTCAAGAGCCCAAGCCTTGTGTATCTATGGTCTGTGGTTTGTGGCTCGAGCCCTATTGGTCGTAAGAGCACGAGCCCTGTTGGTCATAAGAGCCCAGGCTGACAACATTTGTTGGACAGTGGGCCTTGGTAAAGAGTTGTCGCTTCAAAGTTCAACATCACGACCCGCTTGTCTTTTTCTATTGGAACTTGGAACCAGAGTTGTCGCCCATTCAAAGTCGTGAGTCATTTGCCAAAGCTGCTAGTTGAAACTTAAGTGGTCCCAACATCCACCATTCTAAAATCTAGGAAAGTGCCAAGCGGACGAGGTATTTGACATTTGTTCCAACTTCCAACTTCCATTGTTCATGGTTCAACTTTCAAGGGTTTAACAAATAACATTTAAGTTTTAAGTTTTGAATCTAGATGGATTTTGTCACTTGTGTTGCTGTGTGATGTATGTCTACATGGATTTCAATAAAATAAACATCTTTTTTAAATTTTCGTAGTGGATTGGTTTTGGAAAAAATGGGGAAAAACACATTCTTGCTAACTCTAGAAATTGCTTGAGTTGAAGAGGTCAATAAAAATAATTAACGATATGGAGGAGGTGTAGCATCAATTAATAATGGTAAGGAGAAGACATCACACCATAAGTTGGGATCTTGGTCTGTTGTCAAAACATAGAAGTAAGCACATGCTTGTGTTGAATATCAAATTATGGCTTGCAAACCTATAGGTGCGTCTTTTGTTGCCCCTAGATTAAGAAATTTCTCTCCACCTTGTCCATTCGTGAGGAAATCTTGATTAACTTTGAAAGGGGAACTGGAACTATTACCTTAGCCAAAACATTAACTGCACCAACATTTAGTTGCGCATCATCACTCATATTCTTGTCAGATGACGATGAAGTCATTGGGCTAGTGTTGAAAGGTGGAGGTGGTCTACTCTATGGTTCTCTTTGTGGCTTTCCTTTGAGCAATAATAAACAAATTTAATAAAAGCACAATTAGATAGAGATATAGGTCATTGTTTGTATTCGTATTCTAGGAAGGCATGCACCACCTTCAATTAATTTCAATTTACATTCAGACTTCAAAAGTTCAATACCTCATGGATGTGGTTATATCTAGGTATTGCAGGTTTTTCCTTCAAAATTCATCTATGTTGCTCCCGTATCTAAGTGTTTTTTATGTCCATGTTTCTTGTCGGCCTTCTAAATAGTTTGTCAAGTGGAGTTTAGGACTTTCCATTTTTCTGCAATGGTTGCTTCTTAGATGTCACCTCTTAGGAATTTCTCCACATTTCTTCCTTATTTCTCTTACAATTAGACCCAAGTAATCTCCCTATGAATTTTCCATGATGGCTGGGTTGAAAGATAATGATGTAGTATTTGCATTTTTTACTTCAAAATCTCTTTAGAGTTGACTTTGGCATGCCATTCCATGAGGTAACTCCAAAGAGAATTTCACTTATTTCTTAGTCTGCAACTGTTGTTATAGATTGTTGTCTGAAATAGATCATGTCATCCTAATATCCTATGCAGATGACCAAACATTTGTCCTCTTAAAACAATTTTGATTGAAGGGGGAAATATCTTCTAGCATGAAAAGTTAGAACATATTACAGTAATAAATTTTAAATTATTTGAGTTTGAATTTGTAATTGTCAATTTTATTTTGCAATTTCATTTACATCATCATCATGGCAACTTCAAGTTCAGCAATTCGCGAGGTAGAGGAACAAGAAATTGAATCTATCTCTAAAGTTGATCCTGATTCCAAAGTCACCACTTTAGAAATATGTAATTGTTGTAGGGAAGATCCAAGGAGGGGGATCATTGGCATGGGTTTGCAGTGAGTGTCAAAAGGAGTTTAAGGGATCATACACCTGGGTTAAAGCAAATTTACTTTGGTTAATAGGCAATGGGATTCAAATATGCACTGACCCGCCTAAAGAGAATGGGAAAGAGGGAAAAGGTTTAGGGAAAAACTTGTTAAATATCAGAAAGAACAAGATGAGGCAGATGCTAAAGCAAATGAGACAAATCTCGTCTCTCAATTCAAACAACCAACAAGGTTGGGATCATCTTCATCAAAGCCTCCACTTTCCTCTTATGGAATTGGCAACCCTGGTTCAAAGCGGTCTAATTTGAGGCCGCTTGAAAAGAGTTTTAATAATGATGCTCGAGAGACAACATATGCAGCTATAGGTCAATGCATTTATGCAAGTGGCCTTCCATTTAACCTTGTGCGATATCCTTACTAGGAAAAGATGATCAAAGAAGTGAATGAAGCCCCAAAGGGTACAAGAGCCCTGGATATGAGAAGGTCTGCACTACGATGTTGACCGCTGAGAAGTTAGATTTGGAGGCTAAATTAAGCCCCATTCGTAATTCATGGCGCATTTCAGGGGTGTCCATCATTTCTGATGGATGGAAAGATCAAAGGAATAGGCCTTTGATCAATGTGATTGCTCAAAGCCCAAAGGGGGCGATGTTTTTGGAGGCAGTGGATTGTGATGGGTAGCTGAAAGATTCCCAATTCATTGTTGACATCTTGATTGAAGCAATCGAAATGGTGGGGCCAAAAAATGTTTTCTAGGTAATAACTGTGAAAAGCTGGAAATTCCAAATCCTACTGCAGCAACTGATAATATTTCTTCTATTTGTTAATTTATTGAAACAAATTATTTGCAGTTGACTACGACAAATATCGAAATACATACACTGCAGCCTTCACAAATTAACTACTGCAGAAAACAAATGTAAGGAAAATGCTAGCACACAAATAAACACATTAACATAGTTATTTTTGGACAATTGTCCCCGGAAAAACCTAGTGTGGGAAAACCGGTGCAACAGATGAGGATTTCTTTTATTATTCTTCAACAAAATCTCATGTACAATCCACGAATAGCAAAATGGAAGAAGAATCACTGAGAGAAATTTTTACAAACAATTTTCTCCACTTCACAGTGAGTTTCTGACACCTGAGAGGACCTGTTGTCCTCACGCTAGTCGTACTACCTCACCCTCTGTGCAGTGACTGCGTTGTCTTTGCGTCACTACCTCTGTGATGGTGATTTGCATCCCTCTTTTGTGCTGCCTCTTCCTGTTGTTTCCTACATCCTCGATTATTGCTGATACCCTCTCTCTCTCACCTGCAACTCTCCCTCTGATTCGATTTCCTCTTGCCGAACATCGACCAGTGAGAAAATCGATCTACTTGGGCAACTGAGTATCTGCCTAGTGTGTTTTCCAAATGCCCATCGAATTCCTTCTTATAATCTTCCAGTTGAGTAATCAATGGCCCAAATTAGATTCTAATCAATGGTTCAGATCATATTGACTCGATCTTTGTCTTCTTCTAGAAGTTTCACCCCTAGTTTAATTAAAATCCTTTAATTATTTTAATTTCCTAAGTTTAGACTTAGGCATCCATTAAAAATAATTAATTATTTTAATAAAATTGTCTCTGGGTATAATTTCCCAAAATAATTTCTAGGCATTCTGGAATACGTGTTTCCTAGCCTCCCTACAAATTTTGAGGCTTAGATCACATCCAATGCTACCAGAAATCAACTCCCTCTTAGCGAGGAATGTGCTCTAGTAATGCAATATGCTGAAGCATCACCCTAATTCTGTAACATCTCCCCTTGCGTTGTTGATGTTTGACATCACTTCCCACCAACTATTGCACAAATGTTGCATATATGTTGTTGCTGACTTTGCTGAACCACTGCCATCGGTGTTGTTAAAATCGCTATATTATCGTATAATCGTGATATTTTCAACAAAAAGATAAAATCGCGCTTCGTACTCGGAAATTTTTTTTTGCCAGATTTTTTTGAAACAATTGTGGGAAAATTTATTTTTTATTTTTTATTTTTTTTAGGAGGAGGAGGTGACCCAAGCTACCCTTTTCACACGTAGAGGACGTGGTCTACCTCCTGTAGCTCCTAGTTTTTCAGCTTCTAGAGCACAACAGTCTCCATAGTCTACTGTGGCCTACCAACTCCACCGACATCTACATCTAGAGGGGCAAAGGAAATCAATAGTATTAGACTTTAGTTATTTGGTTCATTTCATTGTATATGACATTGTGACTCATGATATGAGATACATTATTGTATTTTTTGTTGATATTTTGAGGTTGAGTTGGGACTCAGGGGTCAGGACTTACTATTCAGGACATGATTCACTGTTATGTGTGATTTTAGCACTAGAAATGATATTAAACGTCTTGTATATTAGTTCTTTTATCATATCTATGTGTCAATGTATTTATTTTATGTTGTAGATGGTTTAGATATTAAAAAAATTGAAAAATGAATATTTTTGTACCAAACGATTTTTTCCCGATTATTACCGATTTTTTCCCAATTATTACGATTTTTTCCTCGCGCCGATATTATCCCAATAACGATTAGTGCAACATTCGCTGCCATCACTACATCTGCACTACAACTCCCTCTCATCTGATGCTGCTATAATTGAGGAACCATATGTTTCTTCTACTGAGACGGGTTCTCTACCATACTCATCTGCTCCGTGAACTGGATGAACTTGGCTCTTCCTAGAGCTTTTGTGAGTACCTCTGTTACCTAGTCTCTTGTGGTGACATACTATAGTTGTACTGCCCCACGCTAAACACAGTGTTTAATAAAGTGACATCTGATATCAATGTGTTTCGACCGATCATGAAATACTGGATTTTCAAAGAGTTTAATACAACTCTGATTATAGCAGTAAATATTGGTTGTTTCCATCCTCTTTCTGAACAAACTCACAAGCAATTTTATAATCCATATGGCTTTGCATGTATTCGTGCTGGCCGCCACATATTCTGCTTCTACTGAGCTTAGTGCTACCGACTCTTGCTTCGTGCTGCACCAAGAGATCATTCCTAATCCAACGATGAAGCAATAACTGGAGGTACTTGTTAGTGTCAGTCTTTCCAGCCTTCCT
This sequence comes from Pinus tabuliformis, assembly GCA_031772625.1. Lineage (NCBI taxonomy): Eukaryota > Viridiplantae > Streptophyta > Pinopsida > Pinales > Pinaceae > Pinus > Pinus tabuliformis. The sequence continues at coordinate 438,009,177 of CM062810.1, read as the reverse complement.
CCAGTGATCAAACGTGCTCTTACAAAGTGAATTTGAAGTGTCAAGGTCAAATTTTGTCATTTCAAAGAGTTTTCAAGCAAAATTTGGTCACCAGGCATTAGGTCTAGGGTTTGCTTTCACTCCTTCTAAAGTTGTCCAAATGCCAATCTATGTCACTATTCAGCTGATTCTATCATCATTCATAGGGTTTTCATTATCATTTCAGTGTCTAATGAGTCATTTTACACCTTGTTCATGCTTCAGTTGCGCCCAGGCAAGGTCATTTCCCTCTCCTAGGGTTTTGAAGGCAATTTCTCTTGGACGGTCAAATCATCGGCAAAACTTGTATCATGATGTTCATACACCTTCCCCTATCCTTAAAATACCTTATCAAACACTTCCCATCCCTTAGATCCGCCAAATTCCTCATTTTTGCACAAACCCTAGTTTCTAGCTACAACCTGGCAATTTTCTAGGTTTGGCCTATGTTTTTCCCTTTTGGACCCCTTCCCCTCACTCAATCTCTGAGATCCCACTTTCCCTTGCTTCCTAACATCCCTCCCTACTTCCAAAAATTTCCCCAAGAATTTAGAAGCCTCTTATCCCCTTCATTTCGCTTCATTTCGGCAAAATCCCTTGCTTCACACATCGGGATCAGTCTCACTCAAAAGCCGTTTCAGAGCAATCAATGATGAATTTTGGAAAACTGAGAGAGGTTTTTGTCCAAAACATGCCAAAGAAGAAAAACCTCCTTCACTTTTTGCACAGGTGTCATGGTTTTAGAGAAATGTCAAAATTACATTCGCTGGATCCAAGGAGGTTGGTCAAAGCACAAAAAAGGAGAAAGAGGCCCGATCCCCTTCATATCTTGGCCGAGGCTTCACTGAAGGACCAAGGCACTAAATAGCCTAGCCACAGCACAAATCCCAAAAAAATTTGAGCATTTTGGGTAAATTTTGGTTTTTTCAGGCAATTACAGGTTTTCTCCATTAACGGGTCTCACCCCCTGCGCGACCCTTCATCATGGCAACTCCATTTTGCAAAAACTCAGCATTTCCAGATTTTTCATGAGAAGTTACATATGCTCATCAATGGACTTGAGATTTTATGAAGTTTTGGGCCTCCAGAAAGTCAAAAAACAAGCAAAAAATGACTTTCTGCCACATTTTTGAGACACATAAAGCAGTCTTGGGAGATTGCAATTTTGGAGGGGCAAATGACCACCAAATTCAGAAATTCCAGTTGGGTTAGAAAGTAGACTCATAGACCTTTCCAACACGCCTACTCTTGCTCAATTTTGCCACCTGGAAGTGCCCCAAATGTGGTCTCAAAGGCGCGTGATCCGTCAGGCAGAGGCGCACGACCCGTCAGGCAAACTTCTCCAAATTTCAGTGTACAGCTCAGAAAAACGCAATTTGACCCTGTTTGACTTTTTGGGGTGGATTATTATCCTATTTGATGTAATTAATTTACTTTTATGACACTTTTACTCTTATGTACCTCTTCTAGAAGATTCATTCATGAAAAAGGTGAAAATTAAATGAATGAATTGGTTTCCTAGCTTATAGAGGCAAGTTGTTTTGACTGCCTAGTTTGTAGTGCTTAGTTTAGAAGTGGTTGAAACAACTCCTAGGATAGTGAGCTAGACCCATGGAGGCAGGGAAAGAGGTTAGGTGATCTATATTATGTACTTTCTTGCTCATTTTCATGGTTGGACTCTTGAGGGAGAAGCTATCATTGTATTATTCACTGTATCTCTGCAATTTTTGGCTAAGGAAGACCAGGGTTTTGCAGTCCTTTTTTGGATTCTTGTGGTTACATGTATTGATGGTGTGTTTCTCTATGTACTTGTAAGTGTGTTATGTGAATCATTTCCTTTCTTTTCCTTCTGCACATTAAGCAAATGAAGTGTTAAAGTAAGAATTCATTACTGTCATGCTCTGCTTTTAAGTTTGTTTAATTTCAATGTTTTCTACTGTTTAAGGAGAATTCAAAGTTATTGTTTGCTCTCCTTAGCTCCTCACCTGTCATTCCTGACCATCCACCTCAATCAAAGGCATCAATACTGTCTCCTACCTCGCCCCAAAGAACCCCCTGCAGAAACTGTGTCCAATCCCCGCACCCAAAATTGCCATCCCCTCAATTTGCCACCAAAAACCCTAAAAACCCCAAATCCACCTTTTTGATCAGTTTACTAGCCTAAAATCAGTGTTACCCTATTGGTCATCTCATCCATTGAGGATCTCACCGAGATAGACCGGAGAGAGCCCTCTCCAGCCCCGTAGGACTAGCTACGAGGCTAAGTGGTTTGATGTTGCCTTGAGGTTTACCTTTCTCAGCCTGAGGTGAAATTTCAAGCGCTAACATACTGGCGACCATACTGGGGAGAGCAAACTAATCGTTTTCTCATTGACGTGTTATTTCATAAGTCTTAGACGGAGCCTGAAGATACGCCAGGTAGCCTTCGAAAACACTCTTGTTTTACATCAGCGTTAGTAGATAAACGCTGCTTCAGTCAATCTCCGTGAGCTTGTGAATACAACAATTCATTTGTATTTTATCCCAGTACATGTATCAAGTTCAGATCTGATTGTTGATAGTGGACAACGATCAGACACTGACAAGGCTGAAATCATTCACTAGCGACTCCTTCACTGAAAACTCCAGAGATCAATGCTTCATGGTGACTTCACTGCAGAGAGATCAGTAGCTTTGAGCTTTTCAAGATGGATCAGATCACAAGAAGATATGCTCCCCTGAGTCGAGATCACATCCCCAGTTTTCCAAATAAAATTCCGAAGGTAGATTGGTCAAGGAATTTACCTACATTTAATGATGATGGTAAGAAGGATGCTACTCTTCATCTAGTTAGATTTCATATGCATATTCGCAAGTTGAAGGTGGATTTTCCTGAAGATTGCTTGATGAATATATTCCTGGCCACTCTGGAAGGTGAAGCCCAATCTTGGTATGAAAGTTTGCCGCCTGCTTGTATTTACTGTTTAAAGGATTTTCATGCCTTGTTTATTGAAAGATATCAAGCATCTTATCCATCATTAAATTTGGTTCATGACTGTTGCAAACATGCTTCTACTTTTATTGAAAGCCTTGAGAAATATTATGAAGATGATAATTTTATGGACGTTGAGATTATGGATGCTCTGTATGAGAATCCATTTCAGCAGCACACAGAAATCTTAGAGGATACTTGTCAAGATCAGCAGGCTGAAGATTTACATATGGTTGAAAATGAGGAAAGATCAAATGTTGTTTCAGATCTGTCCATAGAAGAAGACAGCATGCAGGTAACGCAGGAAAGTAATGTTCCAATCTCAGAAAGTGATGATGATAAATCAGATCGGGAGATAAATTGTGATGAGGCAAAACATGTTGTTCCGGATCTCATAAAAGAGAGTTGTATTGTCGCGGCTGCCTCAAATGAAGAAAATGAAGTAGCAGACCTAAATGCTCTCATCTCACCAGCACTAGATCTTCATGAGGAGGTAGTCCATTGCCTCTGTGAAAAACAAGACAAGATCTTCGTTCAAGTAAGTGAAAAGGTTTCTCTGGATGAATCTATGGTAGCTGATAGAAATGTTAGTGTTGGGTTTCACGAAACATCTGAAATTTATTTTCTCATGTTTGATGAATGTAATGAGAATCTGGCTGTCATATCACATGAGGATAACCTACCATATATTCAAACTACAAAAGATCAGACCATTCAGGATTCCATTTCAGATTCTTCCTCATATGTCTCATGTTTTGAAATGTTATTTCAAGAGGAGATCTGCTCACCTACTTGTTCAGAATTTTTTGAAGCCCATGAGCATACTTTTACCGAAGCACATGATGAAGGCAGATCAGAATTTGAAACAAAGGATACCTTGTTCTTTCAGCAGAAGGTGGCAATGTCAAGTCTTCATGTTTTCCAGGATCCAATGGAAAATTTGTTACAGTCAGCAGTGAAAGCGATTATTGTTGTGTTCAGTGATGAAGGAGAATATGGTCAACTATGTTTTTGGATGCCCAGTGATAGGTTTGTACTGTTGACCAGAAGATCTGATCAGGAGAATCAATCAAGAAGGCATCTGCTTGATTGGTTGCATTGGCATTTTGATATAGTTTGATGTATATTGTATTGTAAGAAACACAGGTGGTTGTCATCATGATTTCAAATCTTGATGGACTGCTGCCCTTCAATAAGCTTTGTATGTTCTTGTTTTCGTTAAGTTAGTCATGAGTCATTTACGAGTCAGTTTTCAGTCATGTTGGTTTCATAATTGTGTTGCCTTGAGTCAGGTTTCAGTCAATAAATGAGTCAAAGTCTTGTGTCGTTTGCCGAAATAATGACTCCATCGCCCAATGGTTGAAAGCACTGGTCTGCTCTCCTAGAGGTCTGCGGTTCTTGGCACCTCCAAGGAGCTACCATCCCCATTGGAGCCAATGTTAGTGTCAGTCTTTCTAGCCTTCCTCCAGTGATCAAATGTGCTCTTACAAAGTGAATTTGAAGTGTCAAGGTCAAATTTTGTCATTTCAAAGAGTTTTCAAGCAAAATTTGGTCACTAGGCATTAGGTCTAGGGTTTGCTTTCACTCCTTCTAAAGTTGTCCAAATGCCAATCTATGTCACTATTCAGCTGATTCTATCATCATTCATAGGGTTTTCATTATCATTTCAGTGTCTAATGAGTCATTTTACACCTTGTTCATGCTTCAGTTGTGCCCAGGCAAGGTCATTTCCCTCTCCTAGGGTTTTGAAGGCAATTTCTCTTGGACGGTCAAATCATCGGTAAAACTTGTATCCTGATGTTCATACACCTTCCCCTATCCTTAAAATACCTTATCAAACACTTCCCATCCCTTAGATCCGCCAAATTCCTCATTTTTGCACAAACCCTAGTTTCTAGCTACAACCTGGCAATTTTCTAGGTTTGGCCTGTGTTTTTCCCTTTTGGACCCATTCCCCTCACTCAATCTCTGAGATTCCACTTTCCCCTGCTTCCTAACATCCCTCCCTACTTCCAAAAATTTCCCCAAGAATTTAGAATCCTCTTATCCCCTTCATTTCGCTTCATTTCGGCAAAATCCCTTGCTTCACACATCGGGATCAGTCTCACTCAAAAGCCGTTTCAGAGCAATAAAAGATGAATTTTGGAAAACTGAGAGAGATTTTTGTCCACAACATACCAAAGAAGAAAAACCTCCTTCACTTTTTGCACAGGTGTCATGGTTTTAGAGAAATGTCAAAATTACAATCGCTGGATCCAAGGAGGTTGGTCAAAGCACAAAAAAGGAGAAAGAGGCCCGATCCCCTTCATATCTTGGTCAAGGCTTCACTGAAGGACCAAGGCACTAAATAGCCTAGCCACAGCACAAATCCCAAAAAAATTTGAGCATTTTGGGTAAATTTTGGTTTTTTCAGGCAATTACATGTTTTCTCCATTAACGGGTCTCACCCCCCGTGCGACCCTTCATCATGGCAACTCCATTTTGCAAAAACTCAGCATTTCCAGATTTTTAATGAGAAGTTACATATTCTCATCAATGGACTTGAGATTTTATGAAGTTTTGGGCCTCCAGAAAGTCAAAAAACAAGCAAAAAATGACATTCTGCCACATTTTTGAGACACAGAAAGCAGTCTTGGGAGATTGCAATTTTGGTGGGGCAAATGACCACCAAATTCAGAAATTCCAATTGGGTTGGAAAGTAGACTCACAGACCTTTCCAACAAGCCTACGATTGCTCAATTTGGCCACCTGGAAGTACCCAAAATGTGGTCTCAAAGGCGTGCGACCCGTCAGGCAGAGGCGTGCGACCCGTCAAGCAAACTTCTCCAAATTTCAGTGTACAGCTCAGAAAAACGCAGTTTGACCCTGTTTGACTTTTTGGGGTGGATTATTATCCTATTTGATGTAATTAATGTACTTTTATGACACTTTTACTCTTATGTACCTCTTCTAGAAGATTCATTCATGAAAAAGGTGAAAATTAAATGAATGAATTGGTTTCCTAGCTTATAGAGGCAAGTTGTTTTGACTGCCTAGTTTGTAGTGCTTAGTTTAGAAGTGGTTGAAACAGCTCCTAGGATAGTGAGCTCGACCCATGGAGGCAGGGAAAGAGGTTAGGTGATCTATATTATGTACTTTCTTGCTCATTTTCATGGTTGGACTCTTGAGGGAGAAGCTATCATTGTATTATTCACTGTATCTCTACAATTTTTGGCTAAGGAAGACCAGGGTTTTGCAGTCCTTTTTGGGATTCTTGTGGTTACATGTATTGATGGTGTGTTTCTATATTTACTTGTAAGTGTGTTATGTGAATCATTTCCATTCTTTTCCTTCTGCACATTAAGCAAATGAAGTGTTAAAGTAAGAATTCATGACTGTCATGCTCTGCTTTTAAGTTTGTTTAATTTCAATGTTTTCTACTGTTTAAGGAGAATTCAAAGTTATTGTTTGCTCTCCTTAGCTCCTCACCTGTCATTCCTGACCATCCACCTCAATCAAAGGCATCAATACTATCTCCTACCATGCCCCAAAGAACCCCCTGTAGAAACTGTGTCCAATCCCCACACCCAAAATTGCCATCCCCTCAATTTGCCACCAAAAACCCTAAAAACCCCAAATCAACCTTTTTGATTAGTTTACTAGCCTAAAATCAGTGTTACCCTATTGGTCATCTCATCCATTGAGGATCTCACCGAGATAGACCGGAGAGAGCCCTCTCTAGCCCCGTAGGGCTAGCTACGAGGCTAAGTGGTTTGATGTTGCCTTGAGGTTTACCTTTCTCAGCCTGAGGTGAAATTTCAAGCGCTAACAGTACTTTTCCGGTCTACTGAACTTCCTACCCAATGTGCATATGTGAATCCACTCAATCTAACATCATCTCCTCGGGTGTATTTCAACCCATATCCGACTGTTCCACGCACATATCTAAGAATGTGCCTAGCTGCTGCCCAATGTACCCTTTTCGGTTCCACCATGAACTAACTAAGGGTGTTGACAGCAAAACAAATGTCTAGCCTAGTGTTGACCAAATACATGAGCGACCCAATGAGTTGTTTGTACAAGGTGGGGTCCACTTCCTTGTCTCTTGATACATCTATTTTCTTCCAATTGGTGATCATAGACATAGCCATGGGCCAGCAATCCTGCATTTTTAATCTCTTCAAAATCTTTGTAGCATATCTTCCTTGCCCAAGGAAGATCTCCCCATTCTTTTGTCAAACTTCCAACCCTAGAAAATAATGCATCAACCCCATATCCTTCATGTCAAATTTTGCTTCAAGATTCTTCTTGTAGTCCATTATGAACCTAGATGACCCTGTTAGAAATAAGTTATCTACATATAATACCAGAATAAGTGGCTCATTCTCCACCACTAGATAGTAGATATTAGGATCAACATCACTCTTGATGAATCCCAATTGCTGCAAGTAACTATCAATCCGACCATACCATGCTCTAGGTGTCTGCTTGAGCCCATACAGGGCTTTCTTTAACATGCATACATGAGTTCTCTTTTCATGAGTCTTGAAGCCTTTGGGTTGTTCTATATACACCTCTTCTTCTATCACCCCGTTCAAGAATGTTGTCTTGACATCCATTTGGTGAATCTCCCATCCCATTTGAGCTGCTAGGGATATAACAGATCTGATAGAGGTATATATAGCTACTGGGGCAAAGGTCTCCTCATAGTCTATTCCCTCATTTTGTGTGTACCCCTTTGCCACAAACCTAGCCTTATACTGACGAGACCCAGTTTGGAAAAACGAGGTCTGAAACCTTCCAAGATCATTTTGAGGCATCAAATGATGATTTTTGGGGGTAAAACTTTACCACTTCATCATGCTCAATTTCCTATTGTTCCACACCAAAATATCTTTCCAACAAAGCAAGAAGCGCGCCAATCAAAGTCCGTATGCAAACATTATGCCACTAAGAAGTTGACCTCTTGTTTTCACACCTATAGTTCGGGAAGATGTCGTGTCAACCCCCATTATTCATGGAAAAGGGGCTAGGCATGTGATTATGATGTAAAATACTCTAAAATAGTCTATATTGTAACTCTAGTTAAGAGTTGATGTAGACAAAATTAACCACTAGTAGGCTATTGAGTTGTGTTATAGCTAGACCACTAGGAAGAAGAGGCATTCCATTCTTTTGAAAGAATTTTGTTCCATAACTGAGCAAAGATAGCCAAGAGAGATAGGAGTTAGAGCACATAGAGAGGATATGTGCACTGTAGTGGCAACCTCACCTTCCAACTGGGTTTTCTCCTAAAAGGTTTCCTAGAGAACATATATTGTGTTTTGCGTGTGTGTGTATGCTTATTTTTTCGTTCTATATTTTTATGCATAATTTCCCTTCGCATGCATACACTAATTACAATTAAATCTACAAATATCAAAGTTTAATAAAACTGTAATAGTGTAGAATCTCAGATTTCAAGTTTTTCCTCTTTGCAAAAATATTTAGTGTCATATAATATGTCAATTTTCCATTAAATGAAATGTTTTTCCTTGCACATTTTCACACATCTTAAGAGGTATATGTGTGTTCATGTAGCATAACTTAGTCTAAAATGTGTAATTTTGAATATATATCTATATATATATATATATATATATATATATATATATATATATATATATATATATATATATATATATATATATATATATATATATTTGTGTGTGTGTGAATGATCTACACAGAGAGAACTAAGTTTTTCATATCAAAAAAATATTTTTTATCCAAAATTATATTTTTTATTATTTTTCGAAGTTGGCGAAGTAATATTTCAATTGCATTTTTTAGACACGTGTTCACGCAATATTTTGTCAACTATTTAAATAAATTGAAAAACCAAGAGTATCCTTTAGAATAAAACTCATAAACGAAGATAGTGGTATTTTTTGAAATATTTTCGTTGTATGTATTTTATGATATTGATTTTTTTATTCAACCTCTTTAAAATTGTTCAAAACAATTTCAAACATTATTTTTAAAAGAAATTAGATGAGAAATATCATATGAATTCGAAAATGTCAAACTCATATGCCTTTGGATAGATGATTTCTTCATGAATCCAACATGATCAACTCTGCCACCTAAGGACAAATTTTCCCCTAAGTTCTCTAGGGTACAAAATGGTGTTGCAAGAAATTTTGTAGAAGGGGTGTTGTAATTATGGATTTTAGGACTTTAGAGGCTTGATCGAGCGCTTAAAGCTCTCAATCAAGTGTTTAAATATCAAAATCGAATAACTTGATCGAGCGTTTTGTAAACCCTTGATTGAGCCATGTACGTGGTTAACAGGGACTCGATCGAGCGTTATGGCTTGATCAAGCTATTATGCTCAATCGAGCCTTTTAATTTTTTTTTTGAATGATTTAAAATTTAAGTTTTTACCATATTTTAAAATGCCAAATTTATTATAATTTTTGTTATCATGTCATGTAGAATCCTTATTAAATTTAATATTAATAGTAAAATATTATTATTATTATTAAATTAAGTTATGAAACCTGATATTAATATAAAAAATTTAATATTAATATATTTTAATGTTAATATTAAATTTATTACTTTTGGATTAATATAATATTATTAACTTTAAAATAATATAAAATTTGTTATATTATAATATATACTAGCACAACAACATTAATAAATGTGGTTGATATATGCCGTAGACATCAACAAAAGAGTCGTTAACACAAAAATAGTCATACAACCTGACTCAATATGTTAATTTATTGAACCTATTTTTTTTATTATAAATCTAACATAATTAAATATATAATATTTTTAAAATCCTGAAGTAATCATAACCTAAAACGACCTTGAAAGAAATAAAACCTAAACAGTCTCAATTGGAAGCCATGAAGTGCTCTATGTATCTTTGATGGAGGTAGTTGAAACATTAATATTTTGGAAAAATTTTAAATAAGATTTCCATGGAAAATTATCATTTTCCCTCCAGGTGAATGTACAACACACACTTGAAATCTTGCATTTTAAATATATATTATATAAAAAAATTTAAATTCTTGTATGACTTCAAAAACAAAAAAAATATTTAAACATAATATTTTAATTGTCAAAGTATTATAAAATTTTTGAAATATAGAGGAGAGAGAGCGGGAGAGGAGGAGAGAGTCTTGAGAAAGAGAGGGAACTCAAGAGATGGAGTTGGAGGAAAAAATAGGGAAGGAAGAAGTTCAAGGCATATAGAGAGAGAAAGGTGGAGAGAGAGAGAGAGAGAGAGAGAGAGAGAGAGAGAATGACAAGGGAGAGATGGAGAGAGAGTGTGTATGTTTGGGGGTGAGATAGAAAGACAAAGAAGGAGAGATGGAGAGAAGGGGGAGAGAGAATGAGAGAGGGAGGCATATAGTTAATAAAGTTGCAGGACAAAGCTATATATATATATATATATATATATATAGAGAGAGAGAGAGAGAGAGAGAGAGAGAGAGAGAGAGAGATCAAGTTGGAAGGGGAGAGAGATGGAGGTAAGAAGAAGGACATGTAGGGAGAGAAAGGTGGAGAGAAAGAGGGAGTGGAAAGGGATATGAAGAGAAAGAGAGGGAGTGACAAGGGAGATGGAGAGAGGAGAGTAGGAGGGAAGAGAGATAGAAGGGGAGACAAAGGGAGGGAAGGGGAAGGGAGAGGGAGAGGGAGAGGGAGGGAGATATAGATATATATGGAGAGACAATGTGTATGTTTTCAAAGTGATATAGAGAGATGAAGAAGGAGAGACAGTGGGAGATAGAGATATAGATGGAAGGGGAAGAGAGTGAAGAAGAGAGATATAGAGGGAGGGAGGGAGAGATAGATAGATATGAAGAGAGAGAGAGTGCGTGCCTGGGGGGGGGTGAGATAGAGAGACAAAGTAGGAGAGATGGAGGGAGATGTCAATATAGATGGAGGGGGGGGAGAAAGGGAAGAAAATCGCTTGCACTAGATGCATTAATTTTAGTGTACAAATGCTGATTTCTAATCCTATTTTATTTCTTGCATTAGATGCATTGATTTCTGTGTAGATGTTGATTTCTAATTCTATTTCATTGTTTGCATTAAATGCATTAATTTCATGAAAGATGTTAATTTCTAATCTTGTTTGATTGAACTTGCATAGATGCATTTGTTTTAGTGTAGATGTTGATTCCTAATCCTATTTGATTGCTAGCACTAGATGCATTGATTTTAATGTAGATGTTGATTATTAATTCTATTTGATTTATTGCAACATTAGATGCATTGATTTCAATGTAGATGTTGATTTCTAATCCTATTTGATTGTTTTCATTAAACACATTGATTTTAGTGTAGATGCTGATTTATCATCCTATTTTATTTCTTGCATTAGATGCATTGGTTTCAGTGAAGATGTTGATTTCTGATTTGATGTAACTAGATATATGGTGTACATTAATTCCAAGGAAATTAATTTAACATTGTGCATTGATTTCAGTGTAAGGCCAAAAAAATTATTGACGACGTGCATTATGACCAAGCTTATGTAGATAACCTCAAACAAAATAAAATCGAATAAAGCTTATATTTGTAACTTTTATATCTCCACATCTTTTAAAATTGAATATAGCTTATTTCAATCATATTTGAGTTTTTAAAATTTGGATAAAACTTATTTCCATCATAAGGAATTGATTGAAATACTTGGATAACTACTTGTAAATTTAAGAAAGTTGATAACATTATATACAATTATAGAAATGTTGTCGTATACTATTTTTTGACCTATATATTAAATTTCAATACAATTGACTTATATCATGTTATGACTAAGTTCTTGTAGATAACCTCAAGATGAATAATGTTAAATAAAACCTATTTGTTGTTTACATGACATCTTTTAAAATTGAATAAAACTTATTTTAATCCTATTTGTGTTTTTTAATTGAACATTGAGATAAGAAATTGATTGAAATACTTAAAAAAGTTGTCCATGCAATGGTATATGGGTGGGTCACAAAATTTTTCATATATATATATATATATATATATATCTATATATATATATATATATATATATATATATATTCGTATAATATGGATGACTTTTTAATTTATTTTTAAATTCGAATTGTAATAACATACATGTTGATTGCACTAAAAGACACTTTCTACAGGGAAATAAGAAGCATGATTGTGATTCTTTCCATGTTCAATATTAAATTGATAGATGATATGTTTTAGTTAATGTTAAGTAGCAAAGTGACTTGCATCATAACTTAATATTGTACTTATTTTCTTAGTCTATAAAACTGGAAATCAAAATTGAACATATATTTTAATGATAAAAGTTATAATATATAGTTTTTTTTTTTAATTAGCGAAATAATTTTAACAGATCCATAAAATTCAAAAATTAATGAACATCCATAAACAAATTAATACAAATCCATAAACTAAAATAGTCAATACATGTATCAATAAACTATCCATATGAAAATATATACAAATTACAAATATCACTTGAACATCCATAAATTGAAATAATAAGCATCCATACACTAAAATAATGTCCATGATGTACATCCATAAACTATCCATGTATAAAAATATACAAATTCTGTATCACATGTGAATGTACCATGTGGTATCACTGAGATGATAATGGTCAGCTATCATGCCAAGGCATCTAAGATATTTGTTTCAGGGGGTTTTGTTTTAATTTTTGGAGGACCAATATATGAAATAGATTTAAAACAATGATGTATAACTTTCTTGAATAATACTAATATTAAACAAAGGGTTGCTATTAAAATCCACACACTGATTTAGATTATCTGGTGATGAGTAGAAACATAAAGATGATATGACTATTACAGTTTTCAAATAGAAAATTAAATAACCATAAGTAAGAAAACCTTCAAATGATGTTCATAAAGTTTGACAAAATATGCCTAAGATTACAAAGATACTGATGATTTTATGATTTAGAGGGAATTACTTAAACAAATAGTTTTTATAATTCATTCTCTTTAAAGATGATCACTTTAGAAAGCTTATAAGAGTAAATTGAGACTCAACTACTCCTATCTGGTTATCTTTGTAAAACTTAAGAATATGAAGAAAACACAGTGAATGAAAACTGGAAAACTTACAAGGAATACGAAACTGTAATGAATCAAAATTCAGAATCCTTTGCTTTGCTATTAATGATTCAGAAAAAGCTGAGTACATTTAGTGCTTACAAATGTTGCTTCAAAGGTGCAACCCTTAATAACTCGTTAAAGAGAGTTATTTATACAATCTTAAAGCTAAGAAAATATCTTAAACAAATATAAAAAATAGATTAATACAAAATCAGTAATATGAACTGACAGTGGATCTGTCACTATTTTGTTGTTGAAGTGTTGATGGTTGTTCCTGGAAATGTTGAATGCCACTGAGTTGTTAATGACTGTCCCTAGAAATGCTGAATGTTGTTGATCCTCCTTTCAGTCAAGTAAATTAGTTAATTGTTCCCAACGTTTCTTATCTAGGATAGATAACTTAGTTACGCTTCGATAAACCTCATCCATTTCTGTATATTTAGTGAAAGTGGGTTTCACTAAAAATATATGTCTGATTTCATTTAGGATGAAAAAGGTATCTCTGAGTGCACTCAACACAACCCTTGGTGTTGCTGCACCTCTTATGTTTGAAACTGTAGCCGCACTGGTTTTGACCTCTGTAAGTTTTCGGACATAGTCTTCAATGGGTGTTAATTTATCATTTATCAACAACATAGAGGGAAAACCCTTGTTGGTCAAGGGTTCCAACCTGCTGAAAAAATGTTGAACTATGACATTAACACTGTTGCATTTTTCCTCCTACTAAAGAATGATAATTTTTTGTTGTAATAATCTTCTTCACTTCCAATATAGTTGTTCTCCTGTAATTAATACCTAATTCTTTAAGCTTATAACTATCTTTAGAATTCAGAAACTTGATTATTTTAGTCGAAACTTCTGGAATGTCCTCAAGTTCCTTGGAGATGGTTTTAATAGCTTCCTGAGCTTTCTCCAACAAGTCATCTTGATCAAAGATTATCCTAATATAAGGCCAGATATCTTTGATTAATTCAATAATCTCTTCCCATAAAATGTCCTTTACCAAACCCAGTTTATTTCCAAGGTAAGATTCTTTGATTTCTTTCTGCAATACCTCAATTTGACTTTTTTCCATCTGCAACTCAACTGCATGTGAGCTATCTGCAACTTCTTTCATGTGTTGTAATTTCTTCAGTTCATCCTGTAATTTCTTTGTTTCCTCAGTCTACAACTTCATCAAGTTGTTCAACTCCTTCTGCTGTACTTGTGGTTACTGCTGTAGTTATAGAGATTGCTGTAAGAGGAACTACATCCATTATAATATTGGCCTTTTTTACAACATCCTCTTTCTCTTTGAAAAGTTTCTCCATTTGCTCTTCCATCTGTTTTATTTGTAGATTTTGTTCCATGATGAGCTTCATCATGTCAGATTTCTGAGTCTCGGTTTCTTCAATCTCTTTAGTCATTGGGTCCTATAAAGCTGGCAAGTTTAGCTGCTTCCTTAATGCTGAAATCTCAGTATTTTTCTTCTTGAAAATTTCTTCTGCATCATTTATATCAGAGGGATCATATCCCATCTTCAACACCAGATCTTCCAAAAATTTGATCTTGGTGTCTTTTGCTAATGAGGAAACTTTCTCAAGCTTAAGATGTGACTGTGTATTAGCCAAGGTAACCTACATTTTTGACAGACTCATGGCAGTGTTACTTAAAGTAGAAGAAATCATTTGGACAATCTGTTTGTCATCTCAATTTGGTCAATTGGATGTACATCTTTAACATCAAATTCAAAGGAGGTTTGCTTGTAGTAATGTGCATCAGTCATGGGATGTGGAATCTGAGCTTGTAAGAAATCCATTTACATTTTACCTTTCTCAGAGTTAAAGACTGAAAGAAGTCTGGCTTGAGAACTGGAAGAAAGTTTCCAGAATTGAGTATAAGTGTTTAATTTCAACTCATCATTCTTCTTCTTAATTTCACTGAAAACATGAAAAATGTCATCTTCTTTATCCTTATGACTACCTTCACTGGTCTAAATCACCTGCTATTCATGAGATGTGGTGGAATGAGTGGGAGACTGAATAGTCTATCCACCAGATTGTGTGAAAAGAGATGTTTCTCCAAGTCCATCAAATGTTGTTTTCTGTGACTCGATAGTTGCACTGACATGCAAAGAGAGCCTAGGTCTCTTCTTTCTATGTACAATTCTAAAACTCTGTCTTGATGCTTCAGTTGTAGGGGATGATTATTCTTCCCTTCATCGTTTGGTTATCTTTTCTTGTGCAAGTGGAGTTTGTAAATTTGAAGTAGAAACTGCCTGTTCTTCTACTTCTTGAAGGGCGTTCTCCTTCCATTCTGACTGATTTTTGTATTTCTCAATTTCAAGCTTGGCTGCGTGATGATATGGAGTAAACTCATTTTCAACTCTGAGTCTAGAAATTATTCCCATTGGGTCATAAGACCAAGTGAATTTGAGGACAAATTTCATCTCTTTCCATAATCTGTCTACTTCTTCTCTTGCTGCTCTAGTATTACAGATGAATGGACCAACTTGAGCCTTTAGCTTGAAGTGTGATTTCTTTTTTTGCAGCCACAAAATGTACTTCATCTGCATTTAGCCTCTGCCTAATATATTCTAATGCAAAAATTATGATAGGAAGGTACTTAGGAAGCTTTTAGGGTGGAAGCTCATAACCATAGACTCTGATCTCTGTATAATTTTGGTAAAGATACCAATACCCTATTGTGGCTTGATCAACCAGCTGCAACACTTTCACAATTTCATCACTTATTCTTGGCACTGGAGTGCTTCTCATAAGATTAATGGCTGGATGAACAAACAATTCTATGAACTGTTTATATGAAAATTCTTCCTTCTCCTTCATTCCCATAGAAGTCCAAAAGATAACTGATTGTTGGTTGCCTTCTTCATCTAGCTTCTGCAAAGTGAATGGAAACTTGTCTCCTTGAAAATAGATAAAAAGATATACAAGTACTGAAGCATACTTGAATACCTCTTCAGTATTGAACTGGACAAATTGTTCATGAATGGTATCAGCTATAAATTGGAGAAAGTCATAAAAAACAGTGGGTTTGGAACCAATAGAAAAGATAGATAAGAAATCAATGATGGCTTCATTTACATATTCATCAGAATAGTAACCAAGAAGATAAGAAAGAATGGTGGTAATTTTCTTGGTTCTATCTGGGAATATAGATGAATCATAGGGAGGGTTTCTTTTAGGCAGAGGGCTGTCTACAACTAGGAAAAGTTCTAGAGTTTGAGCTCTTTTAGTGAAATCTAGCTTTTGATAGGCTTCTGTTAAAATTTCATGAGAAAAAGGATGGGTTGGCACAATAGTAGGGGCCTGCAACATCTATTCAATGGACTGAGCATTGATTGAACACAAGATTTCTCCTGTAGGTGAGATGATAGCTCTTTGGCTAGGGTCATAAGATTCATGACATTTCCTGATAAATTCAGGTGCTCTGTGTATCTGAGGGAAGATGTAATGAGGAAGGTGGGAGTCCCAAAGTCATATTTCATCTGTTTGATCAACTAATTGATCCTCCATCCAACAATAGATTTCAAACAAATCAAATTCAGACAAAGACTCATTGATTTTACAGTCTCTGTCAACTAAGGGAGTGTGATGGAAGTCAACTTGTGGATGAATGAGAGGATTTGGGGTTTCTACAACTTATTTCCCCTTAGGAGGCATTCTGTTAATTGAATTGCAAGCTAAAAGAGACAGAAATTGGAAGAATTGGGCTAAAACATAGTGATAATAGAATAACAGTATAACCGAAAACAGATTAAGTGGACCTGGATGTTGGCTTGCTTGTAAACAGGACAAAATAACTGCTTGAATGGTGAATTGTCATTTGAACTGTAAGCATGAAATCTCCAGTGATCAATTGAGTTACAGGAATGCACTGTGTAACGGTTTTTATGAAAGAACAGGGCTTATAATGAATAAAATGGAAGTGGGGCTATTTAATCAACGCTAAATCCTCATTAATTCTTCAACGGGACTGATAAATGGGTCTATGGAGTATTTATTTGCGGGAGTGGGGAATTAAATGGATAACAGACATATAGGCGGAGGCTGATTGGACAGAGGAAGTGACGTGGGAGCAGAGGTGGATGATGACGTAGGAGCGATGGTAAGAAAATGGATGGAAAACCACGTTTGGGAGTAAGTTCAGGTGGTAAGTGGTTTGGGATTTTAAGTCTCGAAAGACTAGGAGTGAGGGTTGGCAATTTCGGAGGGTGGTTACCAAAATTGCCGACTTCGGACCCCCCCTCGCCGATAACGTTCGGACGACAAAGGAGGGCCGAGAAATGATGTAGGTCGTCAAATCTTAGGGGAATGTGCGGGATGAAGAAGAAAATGAATGAGATTTAATAATGTGAGGTGGAAAGTAATGGTGGGGTCAAAAGATATGATGGATGTGGCATGTGTGGGGTGTCGTTGTGAATGAATGGATAAAGTTTAAACATTTACAAAATAACATTGATATGGGTAGCCCCAAGGGTTAGCTCAGTTGGTCAAAAACCATGCCTTGCCATCAAGAGGTCACAGCGTCAATTTTGCCCGAAGCCCTTGGGTTAGGTCTTGTCAGTAGGCCGAGGGGCGATTAGCCCAGATTTTTTGTGGACGTAGCGACCACTCACTAACCAGGGTGTTCGTGAACCACACTAAAAAATAAATAAAAAAAATGATATGGGTAATTTATGGTTAATTAAAACCAATCATCATATGTGCATGTATCCAATGTCCTAACTTAGGATAAAAATCCTTTGGTGCTCCAATTTCATTTCGTTTCTCTACCTGCCCTTAACTTTCCTAACATTTTTTACAATCTTAGTCACCTGAGTGCATTTAGACTAGAAACTCAACATTTTCCTTTTAATGATTAATCTACTTCTATCATTTTATTTGATATGGACTTATTCATCAAAATATCCCTAACATTTTTTGGTTTCTTTATTATTTTTGTCCATATCCTAACTTAACATTTTCTCATTTTTTTTTTTAAATGCTAACTTACCAAAACTAGATATTGCTACAAATACCCTATGAAATGAGCTTGAAAATATACAAACTATGACACTCTAGGTACCACCAAAACTCCTATGTGAATTCCATTGTGCAAAGTAAGTGCCCATAAGCTAGTACTACAATATAAAACATTCAAATTAAAACTAATTAGATCATTATGTGTAAAAAATAAATAATATGGAAATAAATGATTTTGAACTACATTTTTAATTGCATATACATGAATCTACTAACCTCAGTCGAGTCCAAATGCAATTCAGATAGGATAGGGCTCTGATGAATCTGGGTTTGGTGCTCCCATACATATGGCTCAATGACTGGGGCTTGCATCGATGGAATTTAATCATTAGTGCCTCTAAACCTAGCATTTCATTCATGTCTCCACATAACAATGACATCAACGAAACTTTGCATATGGGTCTCTGTACACAATGGCAAGGAAAATTATAATTAGTCTACAAATTAATTAGCATATATGTGTAACTTTAAAAAAGAAAATGTTGAAATCTTAGGAATATCTTTTTTTTACCTCAATTGTTGGTCTATGTGGTTGTACATAGTGACTCTCGTCCACATTAGTGAACATATGAGGTGGAGGTGGAGGTGGAGGATAATCAATGGAAACATGCTTTGGTTGAGGATGGCCTGGCTGACCAACTGCCCCCTTGGATGACCTCATAAGCTCATCCATGTAGTTTGGTTGTGTCTACATGTTATCATGAACTTATTAATATAAATTCAATCTAATATGAACAAGAAATTAATATAAATAATTATGCATAATTTGACAATAAGAGTCAAAATTTTCGTATATATATGTACTTAGTCTGTGTCATGTAGGCCATGCACCCTCCAAGTCTTACGAAAGACATCATGATACATACATGTATCTGTCAAAAGTTGGTCAAAGGGTAAAATTGCGAGAAATTCATCATCGTATAAGGGCATTGACGGGTCACGAGGCAATGGTGGTGGTCTCCTAATCTCTCCATCCAATGCAACACATGCACTAGCCAATGACATCTGCATGCTATCTACAATAGTCTCCCTAGTCTCACCACTAAGTTGCGATAACTCCTTTAGCTCTATCGGTAATACTAAGCCTCGAAATAGTAGTGGCAAGAATCTTGAAGGTGGTGGTACATGCATAGGGTCCCTATCAGCCTCATCACACTCATATGTACGTCCAAATCCGAGTCCATAATAACGATATCTGGTATAAGTGTAATTCGGCCTCATATGTAACACAAACTCTACATATAAATTCTTAGAAAAATAAATGGAAACCTAGTCATGGTGGGGGAACTAGTCCCAAGCTCTAATGAATCTATCATACACAAAAGGGGTTGCATCAACATTCCTAAAAAATTTCAGTGGAATTAGACCTCTATATCTAGCAAGGCGATCTAGAGGGATGTTGAACAACTCCCCACAAACATCAACGTCCTTGGTGGCCTCTTTCACCACCTTCAAATTATTTAGTCCTCTAACCTCATGTCTCCTAATCCTTTGTGTACACTGTAGGAGGTGGCTATGTGGGACTAACCTCCAATATGTCTCGATCAACCTATTGATGCTATCCAACCTCAAATACAATGCAAGATGAGTCAATGAATTGGCAGGGATGTTATCGTATCTCTTATGTGATCCACGTATGATGGGTCGTAACATCCTCCAATGTGATATGAGATGTAGCATCATCCCACAGAGGGATCAATGTTGCACTCTGATCCTTAGCTTTGGCCTGTTGAGGGCCTACAAATCATAAACATAATTTAACATATATAATTAACAAACTAGAAGCATAATAACATATACATTAAATTCAAACACATCAGTTGAAGACAATTTAAAAATTAAAGACAATTTCAAGACATAAACACATAAATTTTAAAGAGGATTTAAAAATGCAAGAGGTGTACCTGAAATAGGCAAAGAAGGTCCACTAGAGGTAGCATGATCATCAACAGAGACAAAAACACTATCTTTGACACTCCAACATGCGTCAGAGGCATGATCTATGAGTGGAACGCGAACTCTTGATTGGTGGCTACACGCCTATTCCACTTGGTCCTCCAGATGGTTTCATCAGTTTCCTTGATTGTAGCAAAAAATACTATTTTTAGTAGTTTTTTGGGTCCTAAACTTCTGGAGTTGTTTAGACTCCCTAAACGATGTTTTTTTGAGGTCCAAAATAGGCTCATAGCCATAGGCAGGGGCCTGCCACAAATCATGTAGTACTGTGGGAGACCTTTCTAACGAGGTATCATACACGCCAATCGAAGATCATATGACCAAGTTATGACACTTGAAAGTTGGTTTCCCAACTAACCCCAATGAGGCCCACAGACTCTTAGCGTTCCATCTCCTAGGGTTAGGGTTTTGGTTGTTTAGGGTTCCCCTTTGTTGTTCAATAATAAAAAGGCCCTTGAGGAGCATTGTAACACAGTTCAGAGGCATGTAGTCGTCACATCTCTTCTCAGAGATAAGCTACCATCGCCCAAGCTAGCTTCGTTTCATTCAATATGTAAGCATCTTTCAATTCTTTGATATTAATGAAATGAAGTTTTTTTTTTTTTTGGTATCTATGTGTTTATGTTTACATCTGTATTATGTTGCATTCTTGCATAAGTCCAAATCACTCGGTGGGCTATGTGATTTATCACGAGCCCGAACATGTATAACAAAACCCCTTGCATTGCGATGGCCTACAGTTAGGGCATGTATATGGGATGACTCAACATATTACATATAATAAATATAAACTAATCCAAGAAAAAAATGTTGACTTAGAAAGAAAATTGATCAGAAAACCAGTTCTAAACTCAAGCAGAATAATCTAGCTTGAAGTCCTAAACTTTATAGTCTATTTTTTGATAATTTGTCAAACAAAGTATTGAGTTCCATGTAAACATAATCTAAAAAACTGATCAAATCTACCTTCACACTTTTTCTCAATTCTAAATAATGCATTTTATTCATAGCCCATAAATATGAAAATATATATGTAAAAATTACAAATAAACCTATTTACAAAATTACTAAAATTTCATGCTAACCAAATACTCCAATAGACTTTAAGTTCTTAATGTTTGACTTTGACACATGATATGTACTAGGTGCAAGCACAGGAAGACAATGTTTCTTGTATAACACACTACATAATGAAACAATATGACACAAATTAGAAAAGAGTCTAAATCTTTTTATTCACTAGACCAAATGCATTTTTCATGATGGATTTAATGTATCTATCAATGATGTATTATTGAAACATGAACTTATATATATAATGTTTTAAATAATTATGTTATGTTAAATGTTATAGCTATGCACAATACTTGTTACACTATGTTATGGTATGTTTTATATTTACATATCTTATGTCAAATACCTTTATATATATACATATATGTTATTAAATAATTTTATTTTAGGTTAAATAATAAATTATGTTATGTTAAATAGTTATGGAATTATGCCATGCTATGTTATATATAATGTTATAACTTTATAATAGTTAAATATATCTAATTATATCATTATATAATTATGAACTATAGTTGTAGTTATGTTACATGCTATGCTATGATATATATATATAATTATGTTATGTTAAATAACAAGTTATGTGATGTTAAATAATTATAGAGTTCTATATTATATTATGCTAAATAATTTTATGTTATGAATTAAATAGTTATAGAACTATGTTATGTTATAAACAATATATATAGAACTATAATATATAGCTATGTGATGTTATAACTAAGTTTTTTTTTACGAGTGGTTCGCGGACACTTGGTGACCGTTACATCCACGAAAAGTCTTGGCAGATCAACCTTGAAGGGAATCTTTTTTAAAGCCCGTTGGCCAAACTAGTAGGGCCTAACCCCAAGGGCATCAAGGAGAATTGACCCTGTGACCTCCCGATTGACGAGGTACTTAACAACGAGGACTCGAATAGTTGAGCTAACCCTTTGGGCTTGATGTTATAACAAAGTTATATATCTATATATATATATATATATATATATATATATATATATATATATATATATATATATATATATATATATATATATATATATATATAGATATATATATATATATAACCAGAATGAGTATATTTTATACAAATATATCACACCCATTCGCAAACAAAACCAAGATTTTACATAGTTTTTCCTAAGCTACAAAGAGATGGTAATATTTCATTTGGTATGCAATCTGCTATTTAATCAGTCTCTGATCTGCTCTCAAAATTTCCCCATTCCAGAGCTTCTACGCCTATAAATTCGACAAAATTGAAACAATAAATATTTACCTTTACATTGTGTCATTTAGAAACTGAGAAAAAGGGATGAAAACTAAATATCCATTGGTGCTTGAATATTAAGGTCCAGACCAGTGGAAAATTCTATGGAGCCTTTGTTCTATTCCTGCTCGATATAATCCTCCTCATGTTCCTTGTTTCTCTCATCCACTTGGAGCTTTAGCTGTTCAATTTGATGCCTAAGTGCATCAACTTCGTCTTCCAGCTGACGTATATGCTCCCTTTTCTTCAGCTCTCTCTCATGCATTGAAAAATTCTCTTGTCTCTACTGTTTTATGCTGCATTACAATTTAGTCAGGCTGTCTCTTAACTCTAAGTGGTCCTGCACACAGTTGATGCAGGATGGCTGATTTCTCCTGCTCTCCAAAGAAATACCCACCCACACCTCCCCTGACCCTGGCCGACGATTTCCCCAAGAGCCTAACCATGAATTGTTTACTGCACTCTACACACTCGAATCCATTTTTCAACTACCCAAAATGTTCCAGCACCTTCTTCCACTCCCACTCAGCATCAGTGTGTGCTTGACCCTTTTCACCTCGTTGGCTTGCAACCATGCCTTAGGGATATGAGCTAGCACTTCCTCATAGACCCAGGGTCTATAATATTTCTCACCTACAACTGTGTTCAAATAGAATTCCCTCCACTGATCGACTAACACATCTACCCCGAGTTTCTGGACTCGAACCTCCTCCCAATTCAACAGTATGAATACTCCCAACCCAGTAACAACCTTCAGACCCTCAATTGCACTCAGACTCGCAGCCCCTTGAAGCTTCTCACTTGCAAACTCATGCTTCTCCAACTCCTTTAGTTTCAGCCCATCAACCCAGGCCCAATAACAGACAAATAAGGGCCTCAACTTCAGCAGCTGGGCCTTTGCAGAGGCCACCTTAGAAAAATCTATCCTTAAACCATAAAAACTAAACATACCATTATTCCTTTTATAGCAACTGTTTGAATAAGCGATGATGTTGTACTGGATGAGGAAGCTGATGCAGCTAAGATCCCAATGAGTCTCCATAATTTCTCTATCGTCCTCCATTAAATCCCCACACCACTCTTGGTTCATTCTCCCCATCAAAATTCTCCTCCCATGAGCAAATGGAGCTGCTCTATGTGCCGAAATTAAGTTTTGTTCCGAAATCCCCATACTCCTGCAATCTCCCGAGGAGGTGTGTCATCCTTTGCACCTTAAACTTGAACCTGAGCGTGGGAACTGAAAACTCGCGTAGAGGTCTCTTTCCAAAACAGGTGTAGTACCAGGATGACAAGCTCTGACATGTCACAAATGAAGGTCTAGGACAATCCTACCATGACTATCCAAGTATCGCATGTAATGATGCGACAGGGCCCAAAGGATAAGCGGATGGGAAGTGTAAGGGTGGAGAACAAGGTGGGGAGGACTAGATGGGAGAGAGGGGTGATGGGGAGAATGAAAGAAGAAAGGAGAAGGGAAGGGGTGGGGGGGATAAATATGGAGGAGGGGAAGCGAAAGGAAAGGGATGGGATGGAAGGAAAGGTGGAGGGCTGAAGGGAGGGTGGAGGGGCCAACTAACCACATTATTCCATATGAGAACAATGCCTCCAGTGTCCAAATTTATTGACTTCCATGCAAGGCTTCGAGCCACTCTCACAATATAAAATTTCTATCCCATCAACAAATTTATGGGATGTTAGTCGTACTCTCAACCTCATTCACTTTGCATCTTTTCTCTCTCAACTGGCATGCATGATTAGCTTGTTTATCGTCTTCTTGGTTATTTCCTCTGAGAATATGGAAGAAGGATGGGAGCAACCCCTAGGATCTCTTGATAATTTGGTTCAGAGTGGTGTTTTTCGTTGATGAGACATAAATCATATGCCTAATAATTATCATGGAGTCTCCTAAAACTTGTATTATTTTTATGCCTTTCTCTTGAGCCGTGTGAGGCCCAGGAACAAGCCATACACTTCTGCTTGATTGTTGGTCTTCCATCCAAGCCCCCAAGCATATCTAAATTCAATGATTCCTTCAGGATTAGTGAGAATCTAACCCCCTCCTGCCACCCCAGGGTTACCTTTTGACGCACCATCAAATTGAAGGTTCCATTTATTTTTGGATATGAGCCAATCCACCAGACCTTCCGAGGACAACCCCAAAATCCACTTGGCTTGAGAGGGAGAACTACACCCTGATACCTGTGAGGTCGGGGATCTCACCTACGGGTCTAATTAATTGGATTCATGTCAATCCATGGAAGGGTCTATTACTGGTTTATGTAGTTCCATACAGGTTGATAGAGCAGTCATGGATATTACCCCAGCTGGGGCTTGAGTCTTTTTGAATATCGCCTTGTTCCTAGATAGCCATATTTTCCAACAAACATACTTAGGAAGAGCAGACCAAATTTAATTGAATTCACTTTTGGCTTGAAGGGAGCCTAGATAAGCCTTATTCCAAGAGCTAAAGAATATATGGATGTCTAAAGGCTAGGTAGTTCTGCAGTATAGAGGCCCAAGGACAACAGACAAAACTTCTTTTGTCACATGAAAATGAAGAGAGAGGTGAGGGATAGATTATTCCACTGATTCACAAAGCGAGCATCTTGAGGGGTCGATATGTCCCCTCCTCCGGATATTTTCCGAAGTAAGTATTTTTTTTATGCGAAAGAAACCAACATAAAAATTGAATTTTGTGATGGCATTCATTTTCCAAATTTTCCCCAAATATAGTTTTTAGGAGGTAATTGGGTACTAGAGAGTAGGTGAAAATACCCTTCTTTGACCATGTAGCTGGCATTCTTCCAGTCCCACTTTTCTGCCTCAGAAAGGGCTATGGGGGAATAACTTCTTAGCTTCTTTAGCATATTTTATCTTTGGAGGAGAAGAGCCTCCGAAATATTTTCTAGCTTCTAGCCCTTTCAACCACCTCACTGGTTCCACTCCATGATCTGGCCCAGATTTTCCTCCCCCTTATTTCTCAAGAAGATTTACAGATCTACCAAGGAAAGGTCAAATTCCAAAGGATGGAACCCCAGAATCGAATTTGAAATTTTTTGATGGAGGCTCCATTTCCCGTGATTTTGTTTATATTTTTGTGATAATGTCCCTGGAGGAGTTGATCAAATGCCAGATGGGGGATCCCAATCCAGGGGCCTCATGACTTCCATAGACATTATGCAGAGATAGGTATTTTTCCCAGATCACTTAGGACCACCACTGACTCGGATTTGTGATCGAACTCCAATATAGTTTGGCTCCTATTGCCATATTGGCTATTCCCGGGTCCCTAATTCCCAATCCTCCATGTTGTTTTAGAGCTCTAACGATTTTCCAGTTCACTAAGTGGTATTTCTTTGTTTTTGTTTTACCTCCTTCCCACAAGAATTTTCTTATATACATTCCCATTTGGTGTAGCATGCTCTTGGGGGCTTGTAGGGTAGTGAACTGATAAAGAGGGATCACCAACAGGACTAACTTCACAAGGATTTCTCTACCTGCATAATTAAGCCAAGTCCCACCCCAGTTTACAATTTTGGTTTTCATTTTATCTTGCACTTTTTTCTAGGCATAGGGAGCAACATGACCTAGGATTATTGGGATCCCTAGTTAATTGAAGTCTTTCCACTCACGGACTGCTTTAAATCCCATAATTTCTTCAATCTTATTTTCCTTTTGTCTTGAGATGTTCCAGCTATATATGTGGCTTTTGCCATCATTTGTGGCACCCTTGGATGCACTAAGAAATATGTCCAAAATGTTCTTAAATCACTGAGCGATTGTAGTCGAGGCATCGCCCATCAAAATAGTATCGTCCGCAAACTGACCATGGTTTATACTTCTGATGCCATCCAAAAAATGAATGCCTGGAAGGTTGAGAGAAGCTCTTTCTAGCTCCAATTTTCTGCTCAGGGTATCAACCATGATGCTATATAAGAAAGGGAAGAGGGGGCACCCTTGGTGGAGACCCCTCAATGCTTTGAAGAAGACAACAACTCTTCCATTCACTAAAGGAGCAATCCAGAGAGAATCTATAGACGAATTTATCCATCTTATGAAGGTATCATCCAACCCCATTTTTTGAGGACTTTTAATAGGAAACCATGCCTGACACGGTCAAAAGCGTTAGCCATGTCCAGTTTAATGATCATACCTTGGTCTCCCCTGTGCCAGTTTGAGTCCAAAGCCTCTTGGATAAGGATAATATTATCGAAGATCTGTCTACGTGGGACAAACCCCCTTGGTTCTCAAAGATTAAAAGGGGCAATAGCGATTTGAGGTGACATGCCAGCAACTTCGAAAAGATCTTATAGGAGAAACTGAAAAGGGAGATAGGGTGGAATTTGGAGAATGAGGAGGGATTCAAGTATTTAGGGACTAAGGCTAGAAAGGAAGAGTTTATTCCACCCCCCATAGTAAAGTGTTTAAAGGAGTATCCCACCAATATGCAAAGGTCATTCTTAATAACATCCCAGAAGGAGTGGTAGAAGCTCGTTGTGAATCCATCTGGGCCTAACACCTTATCTGGGGGGAAGGATAATATCACCTTTCGAATTTCCTCCCCCGTCGAAGGGGAAGTCAGAGAGCGATTCCACTCCTCTGACACTAAATGGGGGATGCCCTCGAGAAAGAAATTTTCGCTGGTCAAATCCCAAGTATGATCCTTTGCATACAAGTTTTTATAATTCTCTACTACTTCTCTTTTAATTTCTTCAAACTTATTGATGGCATTCCCCCCATGAATGATCTGATTTATATTGTTTTTTGATTCCCTGAACTTGGCTTGCTTGTGAAAAAACTTGGTGTTCCTATCCCCGACCTTAAGCCAGTTATTTCTAGATTTTAGTCTCCAATACTCCTCTTCCTTTCTTAGAGTTGAGTGAAGGCTCTTGAAAGTGTTAGCTTCCTTGTGGAGATCCGATTCGTGGACTGACATAGTTTCCATTCTCCCTTGTATTTCTATAAGTTTTTCTTCCATTTCTTTGATGTTGATCTGTCTTTCGGATTTGTGTTCTTTGAGCCACAATTTGATGTCTCCTTTTAGTCTGCGGATCTTGGACTCCCAGATTTTTATTGGATGACATCAATCCAACCTGACCAGGAAAGGGAGACCGTCTCTAAAAATTTACAGTCTTCCAGCCATTGGGGAGAGTAACAGAAGGGAATAAGGCCCAAATCAGAGGGCAGGGAGATATCCAGGAAAATTGGTTGATGGTCCAAAATAGCCCACAAGAGGATGGAATATTTAACACTATAATTCAGAGTTAGGATATTGTTCACTGCAAGGAACCTATCCAGTTGGGCCGCAACATGATTTACATCCATTCTTTTGTTAGTCCAAGTATATAGGAATTTTTGAGGTTTGACATCGAATAGGTTCAAGGCTAAGATGAGATCCTCCATATATTCATGTTGGGCATCATGAAATATGGATCCCCCTCTTTTTTCATGGTTTCCCATTGTAGTGTTGAAGTCTCCTCCCATGATGCAATTATGCCTGAATTTTGTGCCTTTTAGTTCCATCAAGGATTTCCAACACTCTTGTTTTTCCCAAAAATGAGTGGGCATGTACACATTGATGACCATGAAGAGTTATTGTTTCTCAATAATCTTAAAAATAGTTTCTACCCAGTGGGGATTTTTTAGAGTACTTACCAGTTGTAGCTTTGCCAGATTCCATACTGTACAAAGGCCTCCAGATGCTCCTCTTGAACTAACTGTTTCCAGATTGCTAGTATTCAAAAGCTTGGTTTTAATAGAGTTGATTGAATCCTTGTCTAGCTTGGTTTCTTGAAGGAGAGTGACCTTTGGTATTTCTTTAGTGATGAGGGATTTCACTTCCATGATTCTTTTTACTGATCCCAGACCCTTGCAATTCCAAGATATAGTACTCATTAATCACTTTTTTGGGTTTCCCACCTCGTTTCCAAGGCCCGTATTGTTTCCTTTTTTTCATCCACCTCCTTTGTTTCCTGCACTTTCCAGCTGACGTGGAATAGTGTGTTGGACTCCTAACTCTTTGTCTTTTTCAATTTTTTCCCTTTTGACTTCCTTGTTTGTTTTCGTCCTGATTTCTTCTCTTTTCTGATAGGCTGCTTCAGCCTTGCTCCCTCTGATCTGTCGTCAGTAGAGATCAGCTGCACGAAAGGTCCCATACCTTTCCTAGAGGTTAAGAAGCCTTCCACATCTTCTTCCTCTTCTGATGATTCATTTGAATTGCTGTCGATGTCAGGGGTTGAGCTAAACTCCTTGTGCCCTTTTGGGGGGTGACCTAGGGGAGAAGAACGAGGGACATGGGCCACCTAAGAGGAGGGGGGGGGGGGTTACTGAACCTTTAACCACTACTTGAAAGTCCAATATCCCAAAAGTATTCTTTGACGCTAAACCGAGACCTCCTCCAACAAGAGAGCCCCTAGGAGGGCCCAAATCAACGACCTTAGTGGCCTGAACCGAGCGAGGGGTGCTAGCCGGAGGTGAACATTTCAAGGAATTATGTCTCTTGATCTGCATCCATTGGTCTTTAGGGTCACTAGATTGATTCTCTGCAGAGCCCCCTCCTTTAGGACAACCTTTTGCAAAGTGCCCAGATTCATGGCACAACTTGCACTTGAAGGACAACTAGTCATAATCGACCTCTTGTACATGCGTCCAATTATCCATATAGTGATTGACTATTGCCGGGAGACCCTTCTCCAAATCTACCTCCACACAAATCTGTGCACAAGAGAAGAGGCCATCTTTAGGTTTAGAGCAATCAATATACCTCCCCAGGGAGTTCTTAATAAGTCTGAAGGTCACATAAATCCAACAATGCAAGGGAAGGTAAGGCAGCTTCACCCAGACTAGTACCAATGAAGGAACATCACATTCCAGGTTGAAACTGGGGCTCCAGCGGTCCAGATAGAGCCCTTGAGCTCCCATAAAATAAGGACCAATCTTGAACACTAGATCCTGATCCAAACGATTCTCAAAATAAAAGGTATAGAAACCTTTGCCATAGAAGGAGGAGATGACTTCACCTTTTATAAGAGGATTCCAGTTCTTCTCAACCCAGGCCTTAACCATCCTAGGGGATGACTAGGGGCCCATGAACTTCCCAATAAGTCCCTTTTACGCTAGCTACAGTGCCCATGAGCAGGCCTGCGATGCACATATTTCAATATTGGGGATCTCCTTAGCTTTCTTCACAAACTTGGATCCCCCTTGCTTGATGAACTTAGGAGCAGAGGCCACCAAAGTATTGAATGCATCAATATTTGCCTCTAGCGACACATCTAGGGAAGGCCCAGAAATCATGCCTCCAACCCCAAAACAGATAGGGCGGACGACGGGGAGATCTAGATAACAGATGTCCCAACAGACCAAGGCCAACCAACAAATGCAAGGAAGGGGACCAGTGGTAAAAAACAACGACGAACTAACTCCCAAACTAATCAACCAATAGGTAGAGATGACTAAGAAGACTGAGGCCGCAAATGAGGATAAGCCAGACAGCTATAGACGCTGCGAACGGGGGCTATCCAACACTGGAAGGAAGGCCGAGCCCAAATAGAGGGGGAATAGACCCTCTACAAGGACCCAACGACCAACACCAACACCAGACCTTCATTCCTATGCTCATGGCTCCAGAGTTGCAGATCTCTCTCTCTCATCCTCTATGCAAATTAACTCAAATGTAGTTCAATAATAGTTAAATATAGGTATGTTTTGTTTTAATTTTTTTTAAGGGTGGTTCATGGACAATGAGTGAGCGCTACATCGAAGGGAAAATCCAAGTAGATCAACCTGAAGGGATCTACTCATCGGCCAAACTAGCAAGACCTAACCCCAATGGCGTTGAGGAGATTTGACCCCGTGAACTCCCAATAAGCGAGGTACTTAACAACGGGAACTTGACCAACTGAGCTATCCCTTGAGGCTGTTATGTTTTGTTATATATATATATATATATATATATATATATATATATATATATATCTCACTATATATAACAAAACATTTAACTTAGTATATATATATATAATATATATAATTATAATTATATATAATTATAACAAAACATATATATATATATAACTAAAATGTTTTGTTATATATAGTGAGATGATGTTATCTATCTATCTATCTATCTATATATATATATATATATATATATATATATATATATATTATATATATATAACCTTTTTTTTCATTTTATAGATTATTGACTTCAAAGGTCAATATTTTATTTTTAAAACTAGCATTGTATTATATTTACTATTAAAAAAATATTTAAAATATAAATTAATTTAAATTTAAAATAATAAAATAAAATAAAATTTCTTATTTTATAAATAGAGGTTTAACATGAGCAACCATATTCATCATGTCAATTTCAAGCTCCTAATTTACTTATTTATTGGTTGTAGTTTCATTGTTTTTTGTTAAGGAGTTTTTTGGGATATATTTTCGATTAAATTTGTTAGAAATTTAAAATGCATTTTTAATAACAAAAAATTAAAACATTTTGAAAAATTGTTTCACAAAATTCCTAAAAAAAAACTTTAAAACCTAAAATAATTAGAAAAAAATGTTTTTACCATTAAATATAAGAAAATATGCATTTAATAAACAAAACATTGAAAGTAAGAAAAAATTTAAAACCTACATTATAGTTTTTTTTTTGTGGTTTCGAAGTGTTTTCTAGGTTATTTTGTAGCGTTTTTTTATTATTGTTTTCTAGGTTGGTATTGTGGTTTTCTAAGTTGTTTTGAAGGGTTTTTTTAATGGTTACTTGTGGTTTTCATGGTTTTTGTATGGTTTGTTTGTTTTTTTTTTTGTTTTTTTGTTTTTTTTTTCTTGTAAGCTTGGCAAGACATTTTCATTCATATTTTTCAAAAAGTAGGTTACAACCATAATTCAAGTAGTTCAATGGCCTCAACCTTCCCAAAGGGAAACCAGGTCTGTTGGTCACCGAACAACATTATAAGCCACCAAAAACATAAAAGTTTAAGTCTGTCTAATAATGCCTTATATGATTGAATGTCTTGAATCCTTCTAAGATCTAAGTAGCTTAAACATAATATCATAGCCGATAGATTTTCCATATAGTTTTAATCAAAATTTTAAACATAAACAAATCCAAGCATACTGTTATTCATTATAGGAATCCACGGGAGCTGGATCTTTTGCACTCGAACCATGTAATTAAGACTAGTGGAGGCACAAAATGTGTTTCTAAATGCGGATGAGGTGGACATTCTACCGCTGGATTTGAAATAGAATAAATTGAAATTCCTTTCAAATTTTCTCAAGACTAGGATCAAACTTAAAAGAGCCAGCTGGAGGGTTCATTACGACTTTGGCTACAATGTTTTTCATTAACCAGTAGAGCTAAACAGTTTGCTTGTATTGAGAAATACGACCTCTAGAGTGGCTAGGGTCAGGAACTAGGTCTCTCCAATCTTCCAATTAAATCTCAACATCCACCTGTCGGTTATGTTCTATCTCCCAATTTGAGATGAGCTAATGGATCTGTGATCGGGTGCCTATCTGATATGATTGGGAAAAGTCATGGATTAGCCTTGAGGTATATTTGCGGCCCCTACCCCTCATTTGGTAGGGATGGGCTTGCTTATTTTCACCTCACCTCCCAACATTTCTTCCATGACCTCAACTGTTTATGGTGGAGGAGCCAGAAATGGAGGAAGGACGAACCATTTTAACACTAAAAAAACCTGTATGGGAATATAAAACCCTATAATAAACCACCTAGACCTCGAACTTGAAGCAACCAGACAACTTGAGGTCCCGATAATTACAATGTAAGTGGATACCTAGTAAGTTATCACAACATAAAGGCATATAATACTGAGTGTTAGGCCTAAACCCAACAATAATTGACCTGAGAATGAGATGGATTTGCTGCC
The DNA here is from genome assembly GCA_031772625.1 of Pinus tabuliformis. NCBI lineage: Eukaryota > Viridiplantae > Streptophyta > Pinopsida > Pinales > Pinaceae > Pinus > Pinus tabuliformis. The sequence goes on along the minus strand of CM062810.1, from coordinate 437,976,835 downwards.
AAAGGCCATAAACAACATACCCAGGCTCCCTAAGCCCTCTTCAAACTAGACACAAAAGTAAAATAAGAGGAGCCATATGCTGGAAACCCTGAATCTTACAAAATTTTTGAGATAGTGAATGGACCAAACAATGAGCATAAACATCTGTACATGTGAAATATAAAAAGCTCCATGCCAAATAAATAAAATGCATCCCCATGCTTGATATTAATATTCGAAAGAAAAGAGAAACAATTATATAGTAAGCAGACAACTCATAATAAAACCTAGAGTGATCCTTCCAGAATTCTCAGAAGAGTTTCCAATTACTTGTAGGATCCATATTATATAAACTTCCCCATCAAAATTACACAAGAGTACAGGTCATAGGGAGCGAGCGATAAGAAGGGAAAAGAGAAATAACATATTTGATAACTTTAGACATGTAGCGAGAGGAACCGACAACACAAGGGTGACCAACCATTAAAGCCTCCCTCTCGAACAACCTCGAGTGACCCAAGAACACTAAACTAGTACCAGAACCTAGAACAAGGTAACAATCACTTGAAAATGAGGAATGACCATCACTAAACATCTGTGATAAGGTGTCACTCTAGCCAATCCTTCTTGCCTTAACTAATTGCATGCGTGATGCCACATTACCATCCTTACCAAACATGTAAGGGTTGTGGTTAAGCCGCCCTTCGACCCTTACGAATTTAATCTTAATCATAACCCAGATCCCGATGGAACCTATTTGCCAGCACACACCCTGCTCGAGGATTTTTTTTTTAATATGTTAATTTTGCAAAGAAAAATTAAATAAGAAAGACAAAAATTATAGAATACCTACCTTCATTTGAGCCTTTAGGACTTTGGAAGGGTCGTTGGCGAGATTGATTTGAACTCTCCATGCTTCAATTACTCAATCAAGCTCCAATACTCTTGGTCGAGCTCTGAAATTACCCACGATCTGTGCAAATGGCACGTGCAGACTGTGGGAGCGGTATTTAATAAAAAAAATGGCTCGATCGAGCCATAATGCTCAATCAAGCATTATAGCTTGATTGAGGGTTTTTTTTCCCTCAATCGAGCTACGTTTTTAGCTCCCAAGGAGTTCAATCGAGCGCTTAAAAAAGGCTCGATTGAGCATTTAAATGGCTCCATCGAGCCATCATTTTTTCCACCCAAACGTGCCCTCTCTCGCCAAAAAGTGTAACCCAACTCGATGCTTTCACCCATATATATATATATATATATATATATATATATATATATATATATATATATAATATATATATATCAGTGGTAGTTGAGTCACTTCATGCAAATCAAAAGTGGTTGAGTTATGAATCTCTAGAGATCATAACTTGACTTCTCAATGTTTGTTTTGGGAAAACAAGAGCTTATTGGAAATTTAGAAGAACAAAGAACACATTGGGAGTGGTATCCATGAATTATATATATATATATATATAATATATATATATATATAGATATATATATACACTTCACATAAAATTTGGATTTTTGATTTATAACTATGCCTTACTCATCCCACATGCATTATGGGATATAATTCACAATGATTGATAAAGAAATGGGTTCTTCATATTACTTGTGTGTGAAGAAGGAAAAGTCAGAGGACCTTGTGTAGCTCATGCTTAGTGTAGTTTTTGGTTGCCAAATAAGCTAAGTGTGAAAGGTAAAATTAAATAAGGGAAAAACAAAGTTAGGGTTGTGCAGAGGTAATGGCATGCAAAAGATGTGGTAAGAGAGAAATATCAATGAGTAGATGAACATAAGCAATTTCTTCTTTAATGATGTCTTTTATTTTCCTCTTTCTAGTAATGGCATGCAAAAGATGTGGTAAGAGAGAAATATCAATGAGTAGATGAACATAAGCAATTTCTTCTTTAATGATGTCTTTTATTTTCCTCTTTCTATTTAATAGCATAAACAATCCTTGTTGGCCTTGTACAAAGACGAGTTTTAACATTAAGACTAAATAAAAACTTGTTGTTTCATAATCACTCTATTTGATGTGTGACATGAAAATACAACAACAATCCTATGTACACCCACATTAAATTTCAATTTCAAAATATTTGTTTTGCATATTTTCTTAACCTTTTAACTCATCAAAACTATGATGCTTTCGAAATACTTATTTTGAAATGATTCAAAATAAGTTTTTAATTTAAAAAATATGGCTTTACTTCTTCTTCATTTTTTTTTTATAATTCAAAATCGACTTTATGAAAATTTAAAATGTGATTGCTAAATAATACCAATGTGGGATTACTAGTTTCATAATACCAATGTAGATCCATCTGAACTATGGATCAACAAAGTGCCGAGATGGATCAAATCTCTTAAGATGCAAACTTCTTTTTGAGTGGAAAACTTGAGGGAAAGTTTGCACCTCGAAAGATTTTATTTCTATCGATGCTTGGTAGATCAAGAGTTAAGATGGATCTATGTTAGTTCCTAATAATGCTATTTATATTATATATAAATATTCTCACATCTCTATATAGTTGTTGTTGTTGTTTTTTTTTCTTTTCGTATCTAGATGAATTGAAAACTGGGTTGGGCTTGTACTTACATGACATGAGGTCAATTCAGATCACTACCACTATACCTCTAGGTGAACCCATGCACATCCCAACACATGGTCCATATGGCTAGTCAGAGGGATTTGAATCTCGAACCACATACTTCATAAAGACTTCATATCACAACGATCACTAATAAAACCGCCCCTTGGGTACATGGATATTCTTAATTAATTAATTAATTATATATATATATATATATATATATATATATATATATATATGAATTTATAACATATCATTGTTACTAATATAAATCATCATTATTTAAATTTCTTTCAATGTGATATTTATATTATAATTTTTTTTGTCATGAAATTGTTTGTAATTTTATTAATAAATTTTAATTTACAATATAACAAATTAAATTGAATCCATTTATTATTTTTGATATTATTTGTTTATTTTTTTTAATTGAGTCTACACTATGTTTTCTAACGCTTTATAGGTCATCTCAACTAATGTTACTACAACATCTCTCCCACACTAGTTGTAGATATATTTCTCTGAAATTATGTTAAATAATATGGACATTAAAATATTTTATTTATGACTTTCACAAATTTTTTTGGTTATTCACATATTTTTTGAAATATCATAGACCAATTCTATATTGAGTATAAAAGAAATTACACATCTCCTTCACCTTCATATTAAATTATAATATCAAAATTTATTTTAGATTTCAAATATCAATTCCATATTAAATAGTAAAAAAATTATATATCTTCCTTGAATTTAAAAACAAAATAATTTTAAACAAAATTATATATATATATATAATCATTATTACTATTTTTTAATTATTAATCATATAATTTTTTATTTATAATCAATATTATTATTTTTTTAATTATTAATCAATTTTATAATATAATATTATGGAGGTAAAGCCTTGAAAAAATTCCATAAATATCAAACGTGAAGGTTAAAGTGGAGACATAACCTTCACTTTAAATTTATGGAAGAAATTCTTGCGAGTCTCATCAAAGGTTATTCTTTTTATGTCTTCTGTGATTGAGTTACCACATTCTTAACTTCTTATTTTGTGTTTTTTTAATGATGAAGATCACCTCTTGGGTCGAAGATTAAGACTTCCATCACTTTTTCCTTTTGCTTTTATATCTTATCAAAGGTCACCATTCTTCCACAGGTGCATTTTATATTAAAAATCTTATAGGAATAACCACAAGTTTTTGCTTTATTTAACGTTGAGGAGGTACAAATCAGCTTTCAGGTGCATTTTATATTAAAAATCTTATAGGAATAACCACAAGTTTTTGCTTTATGTAACGTTGGGAGGTACAAATCAGCTTTCAGCTCAAATCCAAAATGATTGCATAATAGCTTTTTCTTTGTATAACGCTTATGAGAGAAGAATAACGTTTCATCTCGGAGCAAAGGAGTTGTGTATAATTAAAATTTAAGTTCTTATTAAAAAAACATATATATTTTTATTTATTTTCTATAATAATTATTTTTATTATAATTTTTAAGTAATTATATAATAACAATATATATTTTTAAATTAATAAATGTATAATTTTATTCTTTAGATAAAATAAAATAAATATATTAAAAAAATTATGAATAAATATTTTTATAAAATAAATATTGAAAAAAATATTGAAAAAAACTATGAATAAATATTTTTATTAATATTTATATATATAAATGATAACTACAAATTTAAAAATAAAATAAAATAAATATATCAAAATAGTTCGAGAAAACACCATGAATAAATATTCTTATTAATGTTTATATGTATAAATGATATCTAATTTAATTTATGAAGTAAAACTCATAATGCTGTTCTAGTTCAATTGAAACTTAAATGATACGTTAAGAATTAAATTCTAATATTTAAATAATTTTTTATTTAAACTGAAATATATATAATATTATATAAAAACATTTAATTATTAGTAATATTTTTATAATTTTTTATTAATAAAAATGATATTTTATTTTTTATATTAATTATGTTAGATGAAATTAAAAAAAACTAATATAAGGAAATAATTAATATTTTAAAAAATTTTGATGAATTAATAAATTAAGAAAATTAGTGTTGTTGTTGTTGTTACAAATATTTTGAAATTAAAATTTAATGTGAATATGTGTGAGATATTTTAAGAGAAAATATTTTTGTCCTTCATCTTCTTAATATCATAAAGATGACAAATTCCATAGTATTTAAGAAAAAGTTTAATACCTTGTATCATCATGAAGTTTACAAAAGTTCATCTTTATTTTAACAATGTTGATTAGTTTTTTTTTAATCTTCTAGATTAGTGTTAATAACATCTTTGTACTACTTTAATCTCCATTTTTGTTCTTTGTGATACCATGATTTCTCTTTGAATTTGGATGTGATATTATTTATAATGGTATCAATATTGCACACAGAAATAACCTCCTCTTTCCTCCAATGATTTAGCCAAGGCTTGGCATCTTTATGTCAATCATATCCAATCGCCATTTTGTTGTCTTTTCCACCATTTAAAACACCCATCATTAATCATTTTACCTCATCCTTTCACCATTTATTGCCATTCCTACTGTATTGCTTCATGAATATACTACAACATGTCTAGAAACGTTAAGTAGTAATTATTATTTATTTCCTCTATTTTTGATGAATTAAGAAGGATTATGATTGGTTTTACTAATAATGGTTTTGTATAATTCAGTTCCTATAACTCCTTACAATTCTGATAACCAACTTCCAAGGTTTGCATATGTGCAGGCTTCCAATCCAAAATCCGACACAAGGGACTTGTTTCTGAGAAAGTTGAGATGGTTTGGCTCATATTCAAACATCCCCAAGTCACAAATGCAAGCCTCTAGCTCATAGTTAAAGGTCTAGTCAAAATAAATAACAGTTTGCAGGAAGAATCAAGCAACTAACTTTTGGTGCGATTTATGAGAAAATGAAGAAGAAAATGGAAAATATGAGAATTTAGTTCTATTTAGAACATCATCAATTAGGTGATCTATGAGAAATTTCTCTAAAATATGTGTGATTTGAGAGGCATGAACGGTTTTTTCTAGGGTGTTTCTATGGTCATGACCGTTGTCAAGCTGCACTATGAACTGAACAAGTTAGCAAAACAAACCAAACCAAACATTTGTTATTTCTCTATTCTAAATTTGCACAAGGGTCTGTAGGATCACCTGTTGATTACTCAATTTAGATCTACAACAATGGTTTTCATAAACATCTCTTTGCATTTTGTAATGTATAAAAGACAATATCCAGGCCTTCGAGCCTGGTTAAGGAGATCTATATTTGCTTTAATAATGTGAAATGATCCTATTGGATCATTGGATGCACTCCTGCTTATTTAGATTTCAATGTAATTTGTGGAATGAACAATAAAAAAATGTTATTGATGCCTATTTTGCATATTGTGTGGTGAGTCTCTATGTGAACTTGATCTCTTTTAAGGAAACACTACTGGTTGGAAAGGGATCAACAACAAGCCAACATATTTCCTCTCTATATTTTCGTATTTCTAATGTAATTGTGGTATGTCATTGAGGTTTTGTAAGTAAGGGTTTATGTTATTGCTTCATTCATTTTAATTTTGTTACAAGTTTCTGGTTTTTTTGGACACTTGATATGTGGGTTTTCTTTGCGATACCAACTCCTTGATACATATATAATCTGTGGATCACTTATGTGATTATTGGGTTTAACATGTAATGCAAGGCTATGTTTTGTAATGTCTACATTTTATCCATAATATATAGATCCACTATGTGGTGATGCCATTTAATATATAATGTGGTGATCTTGTCTATTTGAATGGTGAATACTTGGTTGACATATGACATGGTTTATGCATACACCAGTCTTTAGTTTATGGATATGGGATTGAATAACCTAGAATAGAGACACAACTATCTTATAAAATCACAGTTTGTTGATTGAGTGATGGCAGTGCTACGCGTGGTGTGGTGGATTTTTGTTCTTTTCGTAATTATCTGATTCCTTATGCTATGTTCCAGATTGCCTTCAAGTTTGCAGAAGCAAAACTAGTAACTGAAGGATAATATTGAGTCATTGCAACCTTTCATGACTATGGAAATACAATCTTTTCTTGAGTATGAAAGATTGCAGTTAATAAGGGAAAGGCCATGCATTGAATGCCCAATGATCACAGTAGATTAATATTTCCCTTTTTGTTAATAAACTTGCCTATTAAAGGATATCGATATGCTTTGTAACTTTACATGTAATACTTGGATGAGAGAGCTGAGAGGCAGAATGAAGAGAGTGTGACATGCGGGGGCTTTGGAATAGGTACCCAGTCAAGTTGTTGGGCATGGAGCATGATTATTTAGAGGTCTTTGTTTCAGCTGGATGTATACCCCAGGAAGATTGTACACCCCCCCATGTGGGGGGGTGCGGGGGGAACTTGTCCCCCCTGTGGGGGTTCGGTGGGGCCGATCCTCCCCGGCTGGGGGGTCCGGGGACCAGCGGTCCCCCTACAGGAGTTTCAGAGGCAACACCCCCGAAGCTAAAACAGATGTAAAATTGCCTTATAAAAGCATAGTAATTTGTTGTTAATCTGGGCCGTTCATTAGGCAGATGATCTGGCGGTAGAACTTATGTTTAGTTAAGGGTTTTTTGCCCTAGAAGGCAACCCCTCTCTTTGTATGAGGGCATTGTATTGAGGCTGTGTAATAGATGTGTATTCTCCGAGTGAGAAACAGAGAGGTGAGACTATGAGAGAAAACAAAGGATATTACAACGGATCTACTGTAGGTTGTGTCTCTTCATTTTGTTGGATAATAGAAAGGAAGGACTGGTTGTTTGGGGTGGACGTAGCCCAAATTGGGTGAACCACATATACCTGTGTTTCTCTGGTTTTATGTGTTTGTGTTTTTCCGCATATTATATGTCTTGCATTTCTCTGTCATAAATAATATTTTTCTAACACAAGTATCTCTTTTTCTATAGGATTCATTTCTTTTCCCAAAATGTTGCTAGATGCAAGGGTACAAGCTAGTTGAAGACAAGACTTATAGATAGTTTGTAGCAACTTCCAAATCCTTACAAAAGCACCCTTAAACTTGTTGTCCAGTGATTAAAACCCTTGGTTTATAACAATGAGTTGTTTGGATTTTATATCGAATTGCTATTGCAACGATAGGATAGCAAACCTGTTGATGTTTTGTACCTCCGCACATATAGTGTAGCATATTGAAGCCTACGTCCCCTAGTTGATAATTTATGTTGGAATTATTGATGCAATTAATTTGACCAACAACCAACACCACATACTTGAGGATATGCTTATACTTTTGCCATTAAAAAAACCCCATAGGATATCAAAATTCAATTGAGCCATAGATGGATCTGTGGGCTTTTTTATTTATGATAAAATTTATATCCTTTGGTGATCTTTGATATCAACCATGCCCTCATTTATGGTGGGATTGGTTAGTTTGAAATATGATGGAGTTGCTAGCCTACTAGATCCTTCCTTGTTTTGAGTTGTTTATATATATATATATATATATATATATATATATATATATATATATATATATATATATATATATATATTCCTTGATTCAACCTAGACAACAAGGCTCAAAAACCATTATAAATAATGCCCATTTTGAGATCAACACATCACATGAGAGAATTAAACTTGGGTAGAAAAGATAACAATATTTCTCCCCACTGCTCAAAGTAAACCCAATTGACATGAGTTGTATTTTATGTGTGTGAGAGAGATTTATGTTTGAATTAAGGTAGTTATTGTATGATAAACACCATAAATTTTCCTAAATTATTATTTATAATCAATACCCCAAAAATATAATAAACATCTCTACTAATATCAATAATATTTATTTACACGCTTCAAAATATTTTATCTATTTAACTTTTCATTTTAGTATATTTTATTATGTATAACAATTATGTATTATAAATATATATAATTGATTTTAACATAATTTTATGAACTTAAAAAATATAAAACCATTAAAATCAAAATAAAATAAAATAAAAATATTTAAATTTTAAATCTCATATATTTCATTATTGATAATCAACTTATTAAATACAAATATATTATACAACAAAATAAAATAGTGAATTTCCATAATAAATTGTAGTTACTTATTTACAATCATTCAAATTATAATTATATGTATATATTATTTAGAAAATTAATTTAATTAATTATTATTAATAATTTTGAGTATTTATTTAGTTAATATTTAAAAAAATTACACAAGTTTTATTATTTAATTTTGTTTATAAATATTTTCAAAAGATTAGATGTAATAGTGGAAAGTGATGAATTTTTCACCATATCTTAGTTTGAATCATTTGATAACAATTGATTTACTTTTGGGGAATAATTTGTTACTTGATCTAATAAATTTAAATAACTAACCCATTTATAATATAATTGTAATAGTGATAACCAATTTTAAATCACTAATTTCCAAAACTTCCCGTTCCTATTTATTTATTTTTAAATATATACCATCGTTTATTTAAAAAAATATAAATGCATAAGATCTTTTGTTTTTTCAAATATTAGTCATTATGTAAGAAAGTTCTTTCGTCTATTTGGATTGAAGTGAAAAATTGGTTATCCCCTCTTCGTTACTCCAATATTGTTTGAGAAAAGAGGGAAAATTAAACCTGGTAACACCCAACTTCATTCTCTTTTCAAAAGGTTTATTATTATTATTATTTTGAAATGTGTTTTACATCAAAACGAGCAAAACGATTCGAGTTTTGGAAGGCGAGTTCCATGGATCGTATTTTCCACTGAAATATAAAGTAAAGGCGATAACCATCTTTAAAAAAATATATTCGTTCCCCCACACTAAAGTAAAGGCGATAACCATCTTTAAATAAAAAAATATATTCGCTACCCCACACTTAAAGCAAAGGCAGTGGTTGTCGGAATGTTTGATAAAATCGAGATGGAATTTCTTTCCAAAAGAATCTTTAAATCTTTGGAAAATGCCCGGAAAATTGGCAAATGATACCCCACAATTCTATAAATCTGCAGTCAGTGGCTATGAGATTTGTGTGAGATACCAGTTTGTAAATCCTCTTCCATTCTTTGCACACTCCCATTTCTGGTTATTTTTTTACTGGTACATCCTATTGCTTGAGGCTTTGCTTATATCGCTATCCTATCTTAAAAGGGATCAGCGTGTTGTTAAGGAAATCCTATAATGGCTGATCCTGGTTTCGTCCCTGGATTTATTGGTGTCGGCATCCAAATGGCGGTTGATCAAATTCTTCACCACATCAACATTGCGGTTCGCTGCAGGAAAGAGTTGTCAGCTCTCAGAGATGTGGTAAGAGAGATCGAGCCTATCGTCAGGAACATCCAGCAATATCGCCTCGAAATAAACAGAAGGAGACGTATTTCCACTTCTCATAGTGACAATAATGTTTCAGCTGTTAATTTATGGCTACAAAATCTGGATGCGCTTCTGTTACAAGCATCTCAAATGGCGGAACAGTGCACAATATCCAGCTTTAACATTTTTTCTCGTTATCAAACGAGCATTGAGATCGCCAATCTGAAGTCAGATATTGACAACCATCTCAAGTCGGTTTCCATGATTCAGTTGGGGCTTACTCACGAGGTTCTTCTTCGGCTGTCCACGCTCAGGGAAAGTGTTCAAGCTTCAGCCAGTTCCTCTGCATCTACCTCCATGCAAGCCATTGCTCCAAGCGCAGAGGGTTTTTTCATCGAAGAGCCCCTCATAGTCGGACAAGAGGATGCCTTTGCAGTATTAGAGAGATTTGTGGTGGAAGCAGAGGAAGAGGGTAGCTCTCTTTTTCGCATTGGGGTGGTTGGCAAGGGTGGAGCAGGCAAAACCCTCCTCCTCAGAACAGTCTTCAACAGTCCAAAGGTGAGAAATCTCTTCAAAGATGACTTATTGCTTTGGCTCACTGTTTCCAATAATCCATCTTTTACAAATCTTAGAAATGAACTGTGTATGCAAATAGCAACGCTTACAAAGATAGATTTAGATAGAAACCAGGGTGATGAATATGCAAAGAGGTGGTTGAGTCAGAGATTGCAGACTCAGAGCTTTGCTTTATTTCTGGATGACGTTTGGAGAGATGGTTCCCAGTTGATGGAGGAATTGGGTTTGCTGCTGCTAACCCACCGCTCCAACTGCAGAGTTGTTGTAAGTTCAAGGGATCGCAGAGTCCTGTCAGAAATTGGAGTTGCAGAGACATCTGTAATAAGAATGGGGGATTTGGTAGAAGAGGACAGCTGGCAGCTATTTTCTATTCATGCTTTTCCATATAACAATGGAAAACGGCCAGCAAATATAGATGAGAAAACGGCAAAGGTTGTGTGTGCCAACTGTGGAGGGCTTCCGCTCGCTATTAAAGTCGTGGGGAGGGCAATGGCAGCCACAACTCATCCACAGGAGTGGGAATTGGCAGCCCAGAGGTTGCCAATATCTGACAGCCACGAGCAGGCAGGCTCATCTCATCAATTGTATGATCGCCTACGGTTGAGTTACGATGCACTTGGTAATCACAGCGTCAACTTGCAAATGTGCTTTCTCTATGCAGCTGCCGCCTTCCGAGAAGACCAAATTATTCAGGTGGAATCTGAAGTAATTCCGTTGTGGTCTGGGGAAGGGCTTCTTGGAAGGAAGAAGCAGGCAGAAGATGCAGTGTCCGACCCATTGGAAATGGGAAGGATTTATGTTGAGCTCCTCGCAGATCGTTGTCTCATCGAACCCATGATGAGAGACATCGATGGCCGCGTGTTCTGCTTCAGGATCCACGACGTCATCCGTAATTTGGGAATTCAAATTGCGGAGCGGGAAGAAGGTTTCTACTCCCGCGTAGGCACGGCTTTGACAGCATTGCCTGAGAACGAGTGGTTGGGGCGCACTCGGATGTTGTTGAGCGACAACCAAATGAGTTCGCTTCCAGAATCATTGAGAGGTCCAGCAATATGCTCATTGTTAATGTATGGAAACACACATTTCACCAAAATTCCAAAGCGGGTGATTGGGAGTATGACTTCTCTTAGGGTTCTGGATCTTAGTTGGACGTCCCTTTCGTCGTTGCCTAACAGCGTGGGGTGTTTGAAACAGCTGGGATCTCTAAGGTTAAGGGGTGTGCCCATCAGAAGGTTGCCTCCATCTCTTGTAAATCTGGTAAACCTTGAAACCCTCGATCTTTCTCACTCTAGCATTATGGAGTTACCGCCTGCCCTACACAAGTTGAGATCTCTCAAGTATTTATACCTTCGCAACTGTACAGATTTGCAATATTTACCCAGGAACATCTCAAGGCTCACGTCTTTGCAGTGCTTGGACATGTACCAATGCAGCAGGTTGTGGACAAAAGTTGACCCAAAGAACAGATGGAAAAAAGTGGCTTCCTTTCACATTCACAATTTGGGCAGCTTAACACACCTCAAGAAGTTAGTCTTAGAAAACAACGGAGAACAACTTCAAGAGGGAACATTGGGAAATATGGTTGAAATGGAAACACTTGAATTGACAGTAACAAATATGGCAAGCTTACCACAAGACATGGCTGAAATGATAAAATTGAAAAAACTCGAGTTAAAGTTTCCTAGTGCAATTTTTTCAAATTTCAAAATTTGAGTGTTATTACATTATTTGGATGTTTAATGTTGGAAGAGCTTCCAGATCTACACAACCTTGGAAGTTTAAAAGAATTAGAAGTCAGTGGAGGTTCCAAGATAAAGAAATTTCCCAAAGAATTTGGTGAGCCCGGAGCATTTCCTTTATTGGAAATGCTTTCACTAATTGGGTTAGATGAATTAGAGGAACTACCTCTAATATATGAGGGTGCAATGCCCTCATTAAAAATATTTACCATGATGCAATGTGAAGCCTTGAAGATGTTGCCAGAGAGTTACCTCACTATCAAAAAACTCTATCAAAAAACTCCAAAAAATAAGAGTTTTTGGTTGTTCAATGGTATTGGAGAACTTAGAAAGAGCCAAAATAGAGAACAATAGGGTAGAAGTGGTGACAATGTCTTCCATAGATACTAGAGAATTTTTAAAAAGATATTTGCAAGCAAAAGGCACCATAAAGAGTTGGACTTATGGTGAATTTTGGTGTCATGAACTTTTCACTTTCCTAAAGTATTCTGAAAGAGCATAATAAATAAAGTTGTATGAATTATGTATCAATAAAATTTTATAAATAAAGCTTGATGATTTGTTTTTCCATATCAAAATATGTAATTTATATATTATGTTGTTTTTATTGTAATTCATTATGGTTTTCAACAATTTGATTCTTTAATTGGTCATATTATTTTTTAAATTCATTTTTAACTTCTTTAATTTTTTGTATCATTCATCTTTTATTATTTTTTGAGTCTCTCCAAATTTGAATGTATAGTAGCAATTTTTCTAGTAACCAATAGTGCATTTTTATGCTCAATGTAAACTTAGTTAGATGTTTTTCCAAAAAACTTACTTCAATTTTTGTACAAATTAACAATTTCCTTGAATTTTTCATAATGTCTAGATGAGTAAGATTACTATGGTACATAATTGTATAAACATGCATGGATTATAGAATTATATGGATTTAATTAATTAATTAATTAATCATCTATACTATCAACCAAGTGCATGATGCATTCAATTTATTATCATAACTCATGGATTTAATTTTACAATTGTTAATTAATTGTACAATTACTATTAATTAATTAATTAATCAATCATATATACTATTAACCAAGTGCATGCATTCAATTTATTATAATAATTCTCAATTGGTTGTAAGTATCCTAGTGGTACAATGTTTGTAGTTGTATGGTGCAGTGGTCGTTGATCATAAAAGCTCTCATATGAATAGAGCAATTAAATGTTCACTTAATTTGCTTGAATTATCTAGAAAGTAATAAATTTTTGAAGTAAAAAAAATGAAATGAATATATAATGATTTTATAATGAGGGATTCTATATAAATATTTTACATATTTTTCATTAAAAATAATTTTTCTGATTGAACCTATGATTTTTATAATATTTTGTTATTTATTTTAAATATATATATCTATTATTTATTATTAGTTAATTGAAAATTTTATAGAATAAAGAAATATAAAATAAATATGCATATCACAATAATTTATATAAATTAACAAAATAAAAAATAATGTCTACATGAAAAATCATCTTGATAATAGATTAATATTTTTTTTAATTAACTTGGAATAATATTTATCCAATGTTTGTAATGTTTAACATTTCACTCGATGAAAATAAAATAAAATTAAAAATAAAATAAAATACATATGTGTTTTTTTTAAATGAGCTAGTCAAAATGTTAAACATTACATCATATATACAAACAAACTCATCATGATAATGAATTAACAATTTTAAAAATATTATAGACTTAATTATCATAGTAAAGTCACTTAATTATTCATTCATGGACATTGTATTTACAAAAGAGATTGAAATTAAAATTTAAATCTCAAAATAACATGTTAACTAATTTAAGAATACATTTTTTTTTTTTTTATCTAATAGCAAACATAGTTATGAAAGCTATAATAATTGGAACAACTTTGCATATAAAGAACCATATAACTCAAACCAAAATATTTCGAGGTTTCAAAAGTATTTTGACATTTCTAAGGGTATATCCTATAACCCAACCCAAAATATCTAAAGGTTTAGAAAATATCTTGACATTTTTAAGGGTATATTTTGATTGACTTAAAGAAATCAAGTGTTTTATACAATTCAGTATGAGAGATGTTTAATGTCTATGTTTAAAAGTGATATGGCATATGAAATAAGTTGATCCAAATTAATATTAAAAAAAAATAGTATAAATCTACAATATATAGATTTAAGTAGTCAAATAATTGTATGGACGGGGCCCTTTGTCCCATAAACAAGGGTCTCATACATCAATTTGGTGTCTTGTTAGGCCATTATATATATATATATATATATATATATATATATATAGAAGAGATTTTAATAACAATATTTTATGCACTGAGAGATTTGCATCTCAATCTTTTTTATCCATCATAGTGTCGTTAGACATAATGATCCTAAAGAACTTAGTCTAGGATTATAGTTTATGTAGTAGATATGTACTTAGTCTTCTAAAATAAATATTTTTAAATTACATGATACATCTAATTTCTTAAGATAAATAATTAGAAGAGTAGATAGATTCATCATTTATTGTACATGAAGACTTGTCATATTCACATGATTATGCATTAAAATGTCCATATCAAATTTAGTGTAGGAAACTAGAAAGATGAGCTTATTTATGCTATCTTCTTCTCATGTGAGAGTCATGTTGAGTTTGTAAGCTCTTGTATGAATAATGTAAATTTACTTTTCCTTGATTAATTAACATTTTGTATAAGAATACATCATCATCATAGTGGTATCATACCTGTATGATGTGGATGGTGAAGAGGGGATTCAAATGCCAAAGACTTTGAAAAACTCAACAAAATTGGAAGTGGATGTATGTCATGATAGTTGCCCAATTTTGTTAAGGAAAAAAAATAAAAATAAAAAATTTGCTCCAAATGAAGTATTATGTAAACTCTGAGGTCTGAGGTTCAAATCACCTCAATTAACCTATGTGTATAAAAAGGGTGTATATAGTACCTAGAGGTTATAGTGGTAGTGGTCAAAATCAACTGCATGTCACATGAATACAAGATTGGCCCAATTATCAATTCTTCTCTCTCTAAAGAAGACTTGGCACTATTATACGTATGTTATCTACAAACAATTCTATTTTTTGACTTTGTATTAAGTGAAAAATAAAAAAAAAAAGTTAAAAAAATGCTCCACCCATTCTATTTTTCAAGGACTTTCATTATTTTACAAGTATTTTTTTTTTCTAAGTAAAATTGATCTATTAATAAAAACATAATGTACAAAGAGGCACTAGCCTCTGCGGTACTAGGTCAGCTATATGACCATTTTAAACAGCAAGTCTTGATATCGTGACTGCCCCAGTTGGGGAAACCAGTCCGAGAACGAGATAAGAAAAGTTCATTTTACCCACGCAGGGGCTACAGTTCCAGAATTCAAAATTTTTAACCAAAATTAACACTGTGTAAAGACTGTAAAATTCAGAAAGACAGCCACAGTAAAACCCACAGTATAGTTCAAAATTAACCACAGTAAAACAGCCCAAGAGAACCAAAACTTGGAACCCGAGCTGGACGCGAGACTCAAAATTGACCATAGTAAAACGAAAATAAACAAAACTGAACTCAGAACCCGACACGTGACCTGGCATGCAGCGGCTAGGTGGCTTAGGTTGGTGGCTTCTCTTCCACGATCGGACACCAGCCATATTCTTCTGAACCAGTTTCCGCTGATTGCCCGCCACCTGCAGTGTCCTCCACTTGAATTCCTTTGTCTTTACAAGTGGCATCGCCTCCCAGAGTCTGTTGTCGGCTGCTGGACGAATGGTCCATGTCTCTCGGCGGGTGGCTGGAGCTCGGCTCCCCCTGACAGTTGATGAGCGATGGAGGAGCCTGGTTCATTTCCGGGCTGAGCTTTGGTTCGGGGCATGAGTCAGTTACCTCTCTGAAGTCCACCATGACGGTGGCAATGATGACCGGCCTATCCATGGAGCAACGAAACCAGAATTGTGCTTGTTGGGAAGAAGCAGTGGAAGTGGTGTGCTGGGCGATTCCACCTGAACGCCGAACCTTGCGGGTGCCCATTCTACCTCAGCCGCTGCGGGTGTCCGGGTATCTGCCAAGGAAGCAAGAAGTGGAAGGGCTTGGGGGTGGGGAGGCGGACGGGGAGGTGGAGACAGAAGGGGGCAGAGACGAAGGGTGAGTGGCACCACCCCAACTACCACCTCGCTTGCACCTCATTCTATGGCATTGGTGCATGATTCTCCGACTAGAAAGCTGCAGTGAGCGTTGAGTTTCAGGGTCAGGAGGCGGGGCAAGAACGACAGAGGGGATGTTGAGAGGAACAGGGGAATTCAAATCCGGGCCGGAGAGAGGGGCCGAGACCTCAAAATGCAGGTTGCAGAGAAAGGACTGAGAAAAATGATGACCATTGCCCAGGTCGACGCAACAGAGGAGTCTGCAACGTCTTCCCGTAGCGGTGCGAAGGCTCGACTTTGCTGCAGAGGGGTGGCAAGAGCAACTGAGAGGCCGAATGGGTGATTGCAGGGGGCTTTGCTCCATATTTCTGAAATTGTAGAGAATTTCTCGGTTTTCACAACTGGTTAATGGCGCCGGCCGAGGAGCCAGGACCTGCCTTAATTTCCCACAGGGGAAGGCGCAGGTTGCCATAAGGATCAGCCACCTACTTGTCCGGCGGCCGATGTGCATTAATTGCTCATCTAACACCCGCATCTGGGGGTGCTGCATCCATTTGCACCAGCTTGGTGTATTCCTGTTGGTGTGTGGCATCTTTTATAATTTCAAGTGAACCTGTGTATAGAGTTCGATCACTTATCACCCCTAGATTGGCTAAGAGATCGGCCACTTTGTTGTCGTTTCTCTTGATGTGTTTGAAAGTGATTGCTTTATTAGTTGCAAGCAAATGCTCAATGTGTTGCAAACGAGCTGCAAGTCTCCAGCTACAGGATAGCTTGTTTACTGGAGTTCCATGTATAATTTGTTGGGCCATGTTGATAAGGATTTGAGAATCTCCTTCTATTATTAAGGGAAAGTAGCTATGCTGCTGAGCGAGATTTAGACCTTGCCACAATCCCTCCAATTCAGCTGAATTGTTTGTGTCCCATCCTGAAGTGCCTAGGTAAAGTAGCAAAGGATTTCCATAATGATCCCTGAAGATTCCTCCGTGTCCGGCCTGACCTGGATTGCCTTTAGAAGCGCCATCAAAGTTGAGCTGGGTGAATCCTGAGGGCGGAGGGCACCACTTGCTGGAAGATTGATGGGCAGGGATGGATCTGTTGGGTGGCTCCTGAGTCTGGATGAGCCTGAGGTTCCAATTCATCCATATATTTCGTTCTTGTGGTTCGATGGGAAAGTCCTCATTACTCCAAGATTGGAGTGCTAGAGTTTCCTGAAGGTTGCTGCACATATTATTCCATATGATTTCTATGGGGGTGGCTTGATTCCTGAAGATACGCCGATTCCTCTCCTTCCAGATTGTCCATATGAGGAGGCCTGGAATGATTCTCCATAATGCATTAAGCAGGGGACTCTTGTACGGGTTTTTAGCCCAGTGACGAATGGTTTTGGTGATGTCTTCTTTAACTCTGCCATCTTTTTGACATCTGAAAATTGTTTTTTCCCAAAGTTTGTTTGCAAGATTGCAGGAATCCATGAGATGCTGTATAGTTTCCTCCTGTTGCTTGCAGTTGGGGCATCTTGAGGGGCCATGAATTTTTTTTTCTTAAGTTGTCCCAAGTAAGAATTCTTTTATGGTAGAGCAGCCATAGAAAAGTTGAGATCTTGGGCCAGATTTTAGGGGACCACACTTTGTCCCAAAGAGGGTCCTTGTTGGTCTGAGGATTGATCATAAGGTTGTATGCCTCTTGTGTGGTGAAGGTGCCACGTGGTTTGTATCCCCAACGTAATATATCCTTTTCTTCAGAAAATCTGATTCGCCTATTGGTTAGCTCTGTGTCCAGCTCCTTATACATTATCTTTGTACCATTCCTGATGATGAGTTCTGCTTTGTGCCATTGTCTATATCCCTGATCGAGGGTGGGAATCCAGTATTGGTTGACATTTTTCCCATCGATGTACTTCCTCGTCCTCTGTTGGTGGAGGTGAGATTAAGCTGTTGAGTTTGGGTCTTTGCTGCCATGAATCCATCCAGAAACGAGCACTATTGTCATCTCTTATTTCCCAAAAGCTGTGTTGATGGATCATGTTTCTGTGCATTCTAGCCGAGTCCTAGATTAGGGAGCCCTTACCCGTGTCTGTAAGCCTGATTAGTTCTTCATTCGATCTGTGGTTGGCATACTTGGCTCTCCATAGGATCGCCCAGGGTGTGTGCGGGGCTGAAAGCCACTTCCACCAGATTCGTGCTCCCATGACTGCGTTACTATGTTGAGGGTCCCGAAGACCGATTCCCCCAAGGTTTTTTGGGAGGAAAACGGTAGCCCACTTGACCAGTGCCCATTTGCAGTTGTGTCCCGCCGATCCCCATAGAAAGTTCCTTTGGAGATCTTTGATTTTTTTGAGAACCCATTTGGGCGCTGCTAAAACAGAGAATAGATAAAGAGGCATAGATTGCAGTACAACTTTGATGAGGATTAACCGGCTTGCCATGTTTAGGGCTCTAAAGGTCCAAGAGGTGAGGCGGGATTCAAGCTTGTCGAGGAGAATTTGCCAAGAGGAGTGCTTGAGGGCAGAATCAGTTAAGGGGGCACCAAGGTACTTGGAGGGGAGAGAGGCAACAAAGAATCCCAGAATGCGAGCTATGGAGGATTGAGTTATGGCAGGAGTATGAAAAAAGAAGATCTGGGATTTAACTGTGTTGATACTGGCACCAGATGCGGCGGAGAAATCATCAAGGAGGGATTTGAATTTTCGGGCTTCTTGGACCGAGGGATGCCCAAATAACATGTTATCATCCACAAATTGCTGGTGGGTAATGGCAGGGGAATTATGAAGGGAGATTCCTCTAAGCTGTTGCTCTTGGAGGGCATGCTTTATGGTTCTACCCAGCCCTTCAGCCATAAGAACGAAGAGGAATGGAGAGAGGGGATCCCCTTGGCGGATGCCTCTTGAGGGTTGAAAGGGGGTGGAAGGGATTCCATTAACCAGTATGGAGAAGAAAGCTGAGGAGATTAAGCTCATGATCCATCGAACCCAAACAGGTGAGAAACCAAAGGCTGTTAACATCGATTGAATGTACACCCAACTCAACTTATCAAAAGCTTTTGAGAGGTCGATTTTTAGTAGCATACCTACTTTTTTGTGGTGCTTGAGAGAGTGAATGATCTCGTGGGTGAGGATGATTCCGTCTATGATTTGCCTTCCTTCGACATAGCCCGATTGTTCTGGCGAGATGAGCAAGGGAAGCAACGACTTCAAACGTGAGGCTATAACTTTGGATATGATTTTGTAGATGACATTGTAGAGGGCTATAGGCCTGAATTTGTCTAGCGTATTAGAGTGTTCCTCCTTGGGGATGAGAGTGATAAATGTTGCATTCAGGGAGGGTAGCATCCAATGGAGAGTTCTAGACTCTTCGACTACCTGCCAGACCTCCTCTTTGATAATATCCCAGAATTTGTGGAAGAAAGTGGAGGTAAAGCCGTCTGGACCAGGAGCTTTTCCTTCCTGAAGCTGCTTCATAGCTGATTCCACCTCCTGTAAGGTTATCGGACGAAGAAGCAATTGATTGTGTTCATCTGTTATCACCTTTGGGATATGAGGGAGAATCTTGTCAATTGTTGGCTGTCTGTTGGTGTTAGGTTCTTGATGGACTGATTTGAAGTGCTTGATGAGTTCTTTTTCAATATCCCCATGGTCTTCCAATCGGTCTCCCTGTTGGTTGTGAATTTGGGTGATGTTGTTATGCATTCTCCTTTGGATTGTTGAACGATGGAAGAATTTTGTATTCCTCTCACCTTCCTTTAACCATCTTATTCGTGATTTCTGTTTCCAGAGGATTTCCTCTTGTTTTTCTCTTTCGTTGATCTGAGTCTGAAGATTCTTTTCCTGTTCGTTGTGGGCTTCAGTCCTACCTTCTTTGATGATGGTTTGCTGGAGTTTCTCCATTTCCTGAGCTAGGGCTTTATGAGCTTGAAAAATGTTTCCAAAGGTAGCATTGTTCCACTGTTTGATTTGCGCTTTTAGGAACCTCAGCTTTTGCTGAAATTGGAACATTTTGGAACCTGCAGGGGGAAGAAAGCTTTTCCATGCATGCTGTACTAGATCTTTGAAATGTGGATGGGTCAACCAGAAGGATTCAAAGTGGAAGGGTCTTCTAGTGGAGTTTCCCGGTCTTTGCCACTGAAGCGAAATTGGCCAATGGTCCGACCCTGCAAATGGCAGAATAGAGGTTGAGAGGTCTCCTCCCAGGTGAATAGCATTATCTGATAGTAGAAATCGATCAAGCCTTGAAGCAATCTGATGAGGACCAGACCTTTTGTTATTCCAGGTGAATATTCCGTTGTTGCAGGGCAGGTCGATTAACCAATTGCTTTGAATGAACTCCTTGAAGTACTCACTTTCATTGTCCAATCTGATTCGGCCTCCTGATTTTTCCTCTAATTTGGTGATCATATTGAAGTCACCTCCCGTGATCCAGAGTGGATGGGTTCAGTTGGCGTTGAGCAGTGTGAGCGTGTCCAAAGTTGTGATTTTTTCCTCAGCAGCTTGCGGGAAATACACATTGGTAAGATGACCATGCACATTGGTCCCTATGATATGGAAGTTAGCTTGAATGAAGTGGTGGTTTGCATCCACTGCCATTGTGTGACAACCAGGCCATGCTTTTGAAAGAATGGTACTGAGAAGAGTACTATTACATTTCGTTTCTTGCATAAAGAAGATATGAGGTTTCTCCTTCTGTATCAAGTTTTTTATCATTCTGTATTTCCCAGGGCCGTTCAACCCTCTTAGATTCCATGATGTGAGCTTCATGGTTCAGGGTTGGGGAGTGGCCTGTAGTACTTTGTGAGTTTAGAATATCTTCCAGATTCTACCAGCATTTCCCCGATGAGGATGGTTCACTGTAGATCTGTCTTTCTCCCTCTTTTCTTAGTATCCTTGAACAAGTTCTTGCCATCCCACTGACTTCCTGGTTGAATTCCTAGAGATCTTTGTTGATGTGCTCTGGATAGGATGACCTCTAGACTTTCTAGCTGTCTTGCCGGGATCTTATCATATTGTTTTTGCTTGCATGCCTGCTCAAGGCTAAAAATATCCAAGTCTCCTAGGTCAATGCTTTCAGGCTCTTCATCCATTTGCTTGAGTTCACTGCTCTCGGTCATGATGTTCACTGCAAGCTTGGGATCAATCAGAAGGGTATCGATGTCCATACCATTAGGTTTCTAGGCCATCTCTTTAATGGAGGCGGTGGAGGGGGGAGCTTGGGGTTGCTCAGGGACATGGTCAGGAGACGCATCCGGCTGAGGGTTAGCAGAGGGCTGATTAGGAATCTCATGAGAGTGCATGGGGGGTTCAGGGACCACAGAGTCAGTCTGAGCCAGAATATCAAAGCTATTGCTAGTTGAGGGATTTGAATTGCTGGCAGGGGTATTTTTAGGTTGAGAAGCAGGCTTTTTGTGATTCCTTTTCCGAGAGTTCACTTTGGTAAATCCCTCTTGATCAGTTTGCCCAGAGGCGGTGTTGGAGGAGGGCTTGGCATTGAGCAGGCAGTCTCGGAATAGGTGCCCATGAGCATGACATTTTTGGCATCGAAATGGAACATGCTCATAATCTAAAGTCTGAATCCATTCAAAATCATCATGGAATAAACTTACCGAGTCCAGAAGAGCTTTGTTTAGGTGCATGTAGACACAAATGCGGGCATAGGAAGTGTATCTTCTGTGTTTTGTTTCTTCTGCAACTTTTATGAATTCTCCCAGTCCGTTTCCAATGTCTTTTAAAGATTCCTCATCCCAATATTCCAGCGGCAGGGAATATAGCCGGATCCAAACTGGTGCTGAGCTAAGATCTTCTTTATCCGGGTTGAATCGCTCGATCCAGTCACGTAAATAAAGTCCAACGGCGTTGAAGAAGTAAGGGCCGTTGTCTAAGACCCTGTTTCGATCTTCTATGCAATTGAAGATCACTGTGAAAAAACCCTTCGGTCCTAGCTTTAGATTGATGTGTCCTTTTGGTTTCCATTTGGCTGCTATCCATCCCTATAAGGCTTTCTCTGTTGGCCAAAACCCAATAAATTTCCCAATAAGGGCATGATCTTTCATGTATTGGATCTGGGTGTTGATTCTCTAACTGGGCAGTTCAATCTTAGGTCGTTCTGCAGCTACAGGTTTGCAGGTTGTGGAGGTTGCTTTGGGTTTCTCATCATCTCCCACTGCGTGTTGCTACCTGTCTAGGGGTATATCTTCTGTACCCTGTGGTTCATTATGCGAATCAATGTTATGCTGATCTATTTGCATCTGCAGATCAGAGGCATTGTCAGAGCTGTTCGTGGCCCGTAGCGCAGGGTTCACCAAAGGGGGAGGCTCCGAGTCCTCCCCCATCGGGGAAGCCATTGAGGCTGAACTATGAGCTGACGTGCGTGGCTGTCAGGAGTTGCAGGGTCGGTGGATCAGGGGCGTCGTGCTCTGAGCAGTACTCTGTCGCTGAGAAAGGTTAAAACCCTAGGTTGCCATGTTCTATTATTTTACAAGTATCATAAGACATCAAATTTATCATTAATAAACAACACAAACTAAGAGGCATCCATGGATTTGTTCTACATATCACCAGTGACAAAGTTCATGTCAAAAAAATCTACTCTTCACACTGCACTTCAATAGACATCAACAAAACATGGATTAGTCCATTGCGCTGGTCTATGTAAGACATGATTTTTAGTTAACAATATATTTTTGGTGCAATATTTTAGTTAACAATATTTTTTTGGTGAAATATTTTAATAGTTATTTTTTTGTTAATGCCACATGAGTTGGAGTTATTCATCATGTGTGGAGCTTTCAACTCTGTTTTTCAAATTGCGTTCCTTGCACGCTCCATCCTAGGCATAAGAGGCCACTAGATGAACTTGTTTACTATCTCAACCCGTGTTGCTCCCATCAATTGAGTCTTACATTATACTCGTTCAATTGCTTAAGGATTGTAGCTTGAGAAAAGCTACACTATTCGATATATAGCTAACTTATTATCTACGTCAGTGAATTCATTAATTCATGGAGGTCAGATACTGATGTGAAGAGTTGCTTTTTATTTTTGAGAGGGTGTTCCCCTTGGATCAGGAGATAGAAATATCTAACCTTCAATGTATGTAAAAAATTCTTTGTTTTCAACCATAATTATTACCAATCCACATCTAGTGACTCCACACATGAAATTATCCCATACAACATAATTTTTGTTTGGTATAAAATTTGGAGTACACAAACAACTAAGTAAAGTTCGGTCATGACCTCAACTCTCCTTCAAACCCTCATTTAGTCTACACCATTTTGCTTTAAGTATTCCATCATTTATCCTCTTTTGCATTGAATATTATTGAGAATTGGTCGTATTAATTTTTAACTAATCTATGCATCCACTTTGGTGATATCACCTCGACCAAAGCATGTTATTGGTTTTTTCTATCCAATATGACTGCACTAGGACTTGCATTGAGAGCTAAAGTGATAATTGAAGTAGCTAAATAAGACCTACAAGTTGGTTAACCAAGACGGAAACTCTGTAAAGGAATTTTAGTTGATATATTTTCAACTAAATTAGTTCAGAAGATTTCATGAAGATTTGAGAGTTTGCTAACAAATTAAGAAGGCATCCTTGTCTTGTTTGTTTTGGAAACGATACCCACTTTTATTTGATATATATGATATATCAAGTATATTAGAAAAAAAAATACTTAAAAATAATTGAGTATTTATTTTTTTTATCAAAATTAGGGGGTTAAGTGAAAAATAATAAATTTGAAGTATTGTTTACTTCAAGGGTAGGTAGAGAAATATTGGCAAGAAAATTGTAATGAAAATTTTTAGGAGTTGATTAGAGCCAAGTAAGCTTAATTAATCTACTTTTTAAAGATA
The DNA here is from genome assembly GCA_031772625.1 of Pinus tabuliformis. NCBI lineage: Eukaryota > Viridiplantae > Streptophyta > Pinopsida > Pinales > Pinaceae > Pinus > Pinus tabuliformis. Next base: position 437,952,521 of record CM062810.1, on the reverse strand, counting down.
TTATAAGAGGGTGAAAGTCAAGCCCCCATAGTCCTTCTTTGAGTGGAGTGTATGCTTAAGGTCCTTTTTGTGCATGACTACTGATTTATGCTTTTGGTGCATAAAACACTCATCATGCAAAACCACTAACAAATATAGCAAAGCTTGTAAATTTTTTCTCCATATCTAATAACTTGCATGGCTCCAATAATTATAAAACTTAGGAGATGACATATAGAAAACACTAATATATGATGAATTATAGAAGTATATATGTAGTGGAGATATAAATCCCAGTAAACCCACTAATGTCAATCCACTAGCTAAGTGGGAACTAAAAGATGAAAATGTTTTGTCATTCTTAAAGTACTTTATAAATGAAGAAAGGTATTTTCATATTTAAAAAGGACTCCATATGTGTGGTTTGCATGGAAAATTTTAAATATGTGTTTGATACTTAATTGAAAAGAAAAAGGGTTGATCTTCAATTGGTGTAGCTTCAATAAAAACTAACATAAGGTAGGGATGCACTAGAATATATTTCTAGATTAAAAAACATCAAACAAGAACTAAGCAAATTAGGTTTTACTCATGTAGATTATAGTTTGATGAAAACTATCTTGATTGTAGTGTTTCTACCCTCTTTTAAGCACTTTTTAGAAACTTTACAATTGATTGGTAAATTAGAGAAGACTTCATTTAATCAATTCAGTGAATTGCTAGCTTAACATGATGAATTTTGAAAATAAGAAATAAAATGGAGAAAATGTCTTCTACATGCGAGAAAGATCTAGTAAACATCGACTGAAATTTCAAAAGGAATAGGAACTCTAGTCAATACAATCAAAACTAATCTTCATCTCAAGGAAATGGTTGCAAGTGTAGTCAACGAATAGGAAGTGATAATTTTCAATAAGGATCAAACAATTTTAGAAATCAAGAAAAGAGACCTCCAAATCACAATTACCAATCTAGAAGTGGTAGAGATTTGAGTCATATTACGTGCAAGAAATGTAATAGAGTTGGTAATTATGTAGAATATTGTAGAACTCCAAATTATGATCTATCTAAGTTCAAGAAACATTCAACTTCCGCACAATATGCTAATGTTGATGATTAGAATGATGATCAAAGTGATTTTGAGTATGAGTTCGCTTCTCTTCAACAATCATAGTTAATATCTTTAGTGGTTTCCAACTACTCTTTTTAGAGTTAGTATGAAGATGTACATATATTGGATATATGTGGAACTCAATACATGACTTTTAAAAGAGATTTATTTCGGTTTTTTCATGAGTCTAAACTAATTTTTTTTTTGGCTAATTACACCACACAAACACCTCGAGGAAAAATTTTTGTGAATTTTTTTCCCAAGAGTTGGAGAGAAAATTATTTGAAGTGTTTGGTATGTACCAACAGTTAAAAATAATTTGTTGTCCTTGGTGTCAATTCGACGAGTAGGGCATAAATTATCATGGAACATGGGTTGGTTAAAATCAACTTAATGAAATAAAATATCAAAAAAATCATGATAGGATATGATGATGGAAAGATTCTCAAGATAAAAGGGAAATTCATTCGTTGGAAGCAATATTTTTTAGTAGTTGATTTAGAAATTTTACCAATCAGGTTATGGCATGTTAGATATGGACATTTAAATTTTGATATCCTATCACAACTCTAAAAATAGGGAATGGTTAAAGGGATTCCCACTTTTAAAAGTGAAAATGAAAAATGTGGAGATTTAATTTATGGAAAAACAAACTAAGAAGCATTCCCTACTAGATCACAACAAGAAAAAAGATGTTTTCAACTCATCCACATTGACATTTGTGGACCTATAGAGACTCTTCTTAGAGGTTATAAATATTTTTTACTTTTCATCAATGATTATAGTTGAATGATTTGGGTTTATTTCCTAAAGGAAAACTCAAAGGAATCTGAAAATTTCAAGGTTTTATGTTATTTGGTTGAAAAAAAACCAAGGAAATGATAGGTAATTTAAGAATAGAGAATGGATGATAATGAACTTTGAATTAATTCTAAAAATATTGCGAAGAAAGAGGCATAAAATAAAATTCACAAATTCATACACTCCAAAGTAGAATAGAGTGTTAGAAATTATGAACAAAACTTTCACGGGTATGGATAGATCAATGTTGAATTTCAAAGGCGTAAGTTCCTCCTACTGCTGAAGAAATTCACATTGTCGTTTACTTAAGGAATATATCTCCTAGAACTTCTTTGGATAACATCACACTATATGAAGCTTGGTATGGTTTCAAACTAAAATTCAAGCATGTTTGAGTCTTTGTTTCTATTTGGTATGCTTGGTTCCTATCGAAAAGAAGACTAAGCTAGAATCTCAAGGTATGAAGTGTATGTTGATTGGATATTTCGATTAAAAGAAGTCACCTTTTACCCAATGATAATTTCCTTGTAATTCAAGATGTTATCTTCAATGAAACAAATAAATCCCGCTGAGATTCAAATCCTTCTAAAATAGTTGTAATAGAAAGTTCATAAGGAGAAAAACAATATAAAAATTCAATAAATCAAAGAACATTGGTTTGAGATGCATTGGAATTCACTAAAAAATGGAAACGGTTAAAAATAGGATTCCATGTGGCTTGATGATGCCACCCTTATGTAAGCATGATGTTAGCAAGGCACAGAGGGAACAAGTGACGTGGAGGTTAAGCTGATGTGGCACCTACAACACATGTGGTAGTGGTTTGTGATGCCACTTGGCTTAGGGTTTCCATGTGGTACTAATGTGGTAACACATGTGGTTGGGGGCCACATCACCATGGAGCTCAGGACCATGAAGGTATTCTTTAGTGCATTACATAAGCAGGTTGCAGTAGACAGAAGTCGCACAACAAGAACCTCCTTGTTACATGACATAAATATTCATGTCCAAACATGTTGTAGAGATATGAAGGGAGTACATTATGAAGGAATGGTACAGGGCACTATGACACTATAATGTGGTTCGACCATGCAGGATTCGTGCAACGTGGCAGAACAAGGTCATACTTGATAAGTATGAACCTCTATGTATCTTGAAACCACACAAATAAAACCCATTGCATATATTGATTATAAAACATATATTAATTATAACAATTAATTATGTATAATATATTTTTTTTTCCCGTGGAAAAAGTCGTAATTTTCATTATATAAAAGAAAATTACATTTTGCATATGCATAAGCATTATTGTAGTGAGGCATTGCCTGTACCAAAATTGTAAACTTGTAGTTCTCCAAACAGATGGAGCGATCAGAGATAAATCAAAAAATAATGAAGCTGTCATCCTCTTCGTAGAGAGTGAGTAATATGTTCTGTTAAATATGTACATCTATACAAAAAATAAAGTAAACATAAAAAATAGAGTAGGATCTGGTTTCCACATGCTGTTCATATGAGTTCTGGATCTATAAAGGGCCTGTGATAGTGCTGATATACAACACCATCCAGTTCCTCGCAAATCAACCAGATGTCATCATCCCGGACCGCTGCTTCTTTGGATAGGTGGTCAGCAACGGTGTTCCGCTCCCTATAAATATGGTGACAAGTAAATGAGTCAAATGATGTAATAAGTCTGTGAATCTCAGCCAAAATATGCTTCAATGTATATGCATTGCAGATGTATTTTTTGTTGATCCAATTAACAACCAGTTTTGAATCCCCAAAAAGTTGTAAGTGCGTGCAATGTTTATGCAATGCAAATTGTATGAGATATTTGGCGGTCAGAAGCTCGACGAAGTTGTTTGTTCCCCGGCCTAGTCCCATTTGTATTTTATAGGAGTGTGTGTTTGATAAGTGTAGAATGGCTCCTCCTCCGCATCCCTGTTCCTGAGCTGAGCCGTCAAAGTAGGCCCATGGGAGGGAATGATCAATGGTTTCTACCTCAACTCTCCTGATCTGGTTGTGTGTTGTTTCTTCTAGGATCATCTGATATTTTGTGGATGCTCGGTTCAGGATGGAAGGCTAGTAGGGGGATTGGTTTTGAAAGATAATTTGTTTCTTGGCGATCCAAATCACCCAGCGTATCACCACTGATATATTTCTTTCCTTACTTTTGGTTTCCTTCCACCAATTACTCCAAGCATCATTGATGTTGTTCCTGTGCCATCTGCTGGATGAAGGGAGTGTTACTAGGAAGCCGTTCCATAGGGCTAGAGTTGCTGGGCAATTTAGGAAGAGGTGGATAGAATCTGTGTTGTTGTTCCTACAGAGGTGGCACCAAAAAGGCCCTGAAAAAGATCGCTTCATTAAATTCACACCCGTCGGGACTTTGTTATGAGAATGGACCACATTAGAAGCTTGGCTCGGGGGGCTGCTCTTAGTTTCCATAGAAGATTCCACCATGGCTCAATGACTGCAGATTTGTGGGGATCCATAAGTACCAGATATCCGATCTTGGGGGAATAGTGTCCATTTTTTGCATAAGCCCAAATAAGCTCATCTTCCCCCTCCATTATTCTGACATGGGCCTCTGTTAGTGCAGATATATATTGTCTCCGTAGGTGCTGCCAGGGCAGGGGTATGTTAAGTGTAGCTCCAGTTTTTCCAGGCCTGCTGAGACAAAAGGGATTTGTCATTATCCGCGATATGGCTTGTGTGAGTAATAACTTGATTTAGTAAGTGTTGTCTCAGGTCCTCTGGTAGTCTGTGCATGTTACCACATCCTACCCAGGGATCCTCCCCTATACGAACCGAGGAGCCAGATCGAATTCTCCAAGTAAGACTGCTTCTTATCAGGTCCATTGCCTTAGTTACCGCCTTCCAGATGATTGAGATGTTCCCATGATGCCCGTGACATTGTCTAATCCAGTCAAGTGGACTTGTGGGTGAGAGGTATTTGGCAGTGACCACCTTCGTCCAGAGACTGCAATTATTGAGGCGCTACCAACCTAGCTTGGCTGCCAGTGCTTTGGAGAAAGAATCTAATCTCTTTATTCCCCAACCTCGCAAGGGTTTCCCATTTGGTCCAGGCAAAAATGCTTCCCAGCTGCTTCCCCTTCCATAGGAAACGGCAGCATGTGCTTTGCAATCTGTTCAGTATGCCTCTGGGAATCCAAGCTAAGGTCATCCAGTAGACTGGAGTTGCTTCAAGTACATATTTTATCATTACTAGCCTGCCTGCTCTGGAGAGATATTTGTGGTACCAGACGTTCAAATGCTTTTCTACTTTGGATATGAGCCATACCCAGTCTGCAATCTTGTAGCCGAAAGGCTTCAGTCGGTAACCCAGATATTTTAGCCCTTCCTCAATAGGGTGAGTTGTAAAGGGGAATCTTCTAAGAGCAAATAGTGTTTCATTCTGAGAGCATCCTGTTGTTGTCAAGGTGGATTTAGATTCATTCAGCACCATCCCCGTGGCTTTTTGGAAAATGCCCATGACCTGGTGAAGGGCAGTGAGGTCGCCAAGGCTTCTGCTGAGAAAAATGAGTACATCGTCCACAAAGAGCAAGTGTGTCAAAATAATTGAATCTGATATTTTGATACCTTTTATCCTTCCCTGCCTATGTTCAGCTTCAATGAGGCGACTGAGGCCTTCCATAATAAGAAGAAAGAGGAGAGGGGATAGAGGGTAGCCCTGTGTAAGTGCCCTTTCGGCATGAAAGAAGGGGGATGCCGACCCATTGATAAGAACACTGTAAGGAGCATCAGTTATGCAACTCATTATCCACTTTATGAAGGGGAAGGGAAAACCCAAGTGAGTTAATAGGATGCAGAGGTAGAGCCAGTTTACCCTATCGAAGGCTTTCGATAGGTCTATCTTCAGAATCATTCCTTTCAATTTCTTGAGCTGCACCGAATGGAGAAGTTCCTATGCAGTGCTTATTGCCTCATGGATCTGCCTATTGTGCAAGAAGGCAAATTGTTCACAAGATATATGTAGGGATAGTATAGGCTTGATGCGATTGGCAATGATTTTGGCTATTATCTTGTATATGCAATTGCACAGGGAGATGGGTCTGAAGTCATCAAAGGATGTGGGCTTATCAGCTTTGGGGATGAGTGCAATGAAGGTAGACTTAAACCCACCCGAGATCCTCCCTCTGGTTCTGCTCTCCTCAACAAGTCTAAGGAGGTCCTCTCCCAGGATCTCAAAAAAGGCTAAATAAAATTCCACTGACCATCCGTCTGGCCCTGGGCTCTTATCTTTCTTTAGCCACTTTAGTGTATCTTCGAGCTCTTGTAGTGAGACTTCACTTAAGAGCTCTTGTTCCGTCTCTTGATCTACGAACCCAGGGAACAATTGAGTGACCTACATGACTTTAGCTAGAGTAGCAGTAGCAGGAGCCTTGTATATGTTTTGAAAATGTGTACATGCCAATGTAGCCAAATCTCTAAAAGATTGTACTGTTCGTCCCTGAGAGTCTTGTAGATCCCATATAGTGTTAATGATTTTCCGGCCATTTGCAAATTTGTGGTAGAATTTAGTGTTGTCATCCCCTTCTTTTAACCAGATGGCCCGACTTCGAAGTCACCAACTTTCATCTCTATTTCTTAGGATTTGGGTTCTCTTCAACAGTGCAGTTGTGTGTTTGTCCTTTTGCTCCTAGGTCATCCCACCACCTCCAGGATCTTCTTCAATGGTTATGATGTCGGCTTCCGCTTGTCTCAAGGACAGATCCTCCTCCTCCTTCTTCTTGGCCCATGCCTTGGAGAGTTCCTTCAGCTCCTTCATATTACGGGCGAAATTATGGCCAAAGTCCCCAGATGTGCCAGGGGAGTTGGCCTTCCAAAACTCTGTCACCAGTTTAATATATTCCTTATCCCGGAGCCAGGTAGCATTGAATTTAAATGGGGCCTTCGGTTTGACATTAATGTCCAGTATCTCAAGGTAAATAGGACGGTGGTCCGAAAGGCCACCTGAGCCCACCCATTGTCTAATTCTAGCTCCTCTACTGATCATGTCATCCTTAGTGATGAATCTGTCCAGTATTCGAGCCAAACATGCATCCCCTGTTATGTTGTTCCTCCATGTGGGTTGCATCTTGGCTAAGGGGATGTCAATGAATTTATGAGACTCCAGTAGGTTCCCAAAGTATTCAGACAGAGCATCTACTTGGGCTTGATTCCCCCAAGATTCCACATATCCCAGGGAGAAGTTGAGGTCACCCCCCAGAATGATATTCTCCTGTTGTAGAAGGGAAAAATTGAACAAAGTTTTGCAATATGCGGCTCTTTCTTGGCAGGGGCCGTAAACATTATAGATTCTATATTCCATTTCAAGGTTAGGGGAATCAATATCTATAGCCAGGTATCCCTGACCACCCCAGACCCTCAGAGTTTTAAGACAACAGTTTTTTATGCCAGGGTTAGTCCTCTTGATCGCCCAGTTGCATCTAGGGAGTGGAAAGTCTAGCCCGGGAGCCATGATTCAAGTAGATGAGAGATAGTGCTGGCGGGACCTAGGGTTTCTTGAAGAAGAACGATGTCTATCGGCTTCAATGTTACTTGGGAGCGGGAGCGGGAGCGGGGAGCGGGAGCGAAAACGGGAGCGGGAGCGACCATTTTCAGAAGCTCCCGGTTTGGGAGCGAATCCGGGAGCGATTTTTAAAAAATATATATATTTTTTATATTTTTTAATTTTTGATACATATATGTCAACAAAAACATGTAGAATGATGAAATAGACATAAAAAACATAAAAAAACATAAATTGATCATTGAACCATATCACATCAATCATCTAGAAATTATAATCGTCATCAACCATGTCCACAAGTTAGTAAAATACATATTACAACTGCAACATATTGAGTCTTATAAATCATGATTCATCAAATTCAATATTAAAGTTTCAACTTCAAGCTTTCAGAATTGAAAATTCAATAACATTTATCATCATTGATCACCAAAGTTGTACTTGTAAGCCAAGTTTAACCATTACAAGAAGTAATATCGAAGATATTTCTAAGTCCTAACTTCTAACTGTTAACATGATTTGAAATGTTAAAAATTTATAAAATGAAACATGAATAATGAGATGAAATGAAACAAATTTAGTCTTTCACAAAGCATCATATTCATAATTCACAATCATTACCAATGAGTTATAATTGCCAAGGCCCAACTTCAAACTTCAAATTTTCATTGTCACAGTGATATAATGTTTACAAAAAATATCATAATGATATGAAAGAGTCAAGAGTCAAGAGTCAAGGACTTAAAACTCAACAGTTATGAAAACTAAAGTCTAATAGAAACTAAAAAAGACAAGTAAACTGTAAATCTACATGTGGCCCTTGCCACGAGAGTCTCCAGGAGTATAAGCAGGTCGTGGTGGTCTTCTAGGAGTCTCCCGCACAGACCGACGACCAGAACTAGAACCTCCACGCGAGGGTGTCGATGGAGGTGGCGACAACAATGGAACAAGACTCGGGCCTCGAGCACTGCTACTGGATGGTGGAGGTGGAGGTGGCATGGCTGTTGCAGCTGCTTCATTTTCATCCCTTACAAGTTCCTCTTCTAGTTCTTCAATATGTACAATGCCATCCTCCAAATTGTCGTCCTCTGGGTGATTGTCCCAAACTTTATATGTGGGATCCTCATTAGCCCGATCACAGTAATGACTCAACAACCTCAAGTTGTAGTGCACATAAACCAAGCTTTCTGCTCGGTTTTCGTTGAGTCTGTTTCTTTTCACATTATGTATATAACTGTAGGTGCTCCAACACCTCTCCGCAGAAGAAGAATTTACAACCTGTGAAAGAACTTTTTTTGCCAATTTTGGCAAAAGTCCGTGGCCGCCATATGTTTCCCACCATGTGAGAGAATCAAATTTATCTTTGTCATCCATTGCATGGAAGTTACCATACAAACCAGTGCCACTGAAGTATCTGCCTATTTCAAGGCGCACAGCTGCACATTCCTCCCTATCAGGCACCAACTTTTCTAATGCTTCCAGATATCCTTTAGTTACCTCTTGATCTAAATGGGGTTTGGTCCTAACCCCACCCCCTGCTGCAGGTTGGCCCAACCAAGATGTAGAGTAGTATTTTGGCGTAAGGATATACGCCAAGCAATGTAGTGGAAGGTTAAGCCTATTCCACCGTTCACACACACAATAATGAATCAGTTTGTACAAGTTGGGATCTCTATTATGAAAAATGTCTTTTATTTCCCCCAACATGGTATCCATTTGCTCATACACCTCGCCAATCACTGGTTTGTCTGTATCTGCAAACCGAATCATGTGATAAATTGGCTTGGTGAAATCCAATACCTGCCTCACAGTTGTCCAAAACTGCCCATCAAGAGCGGCCTCCTCCACCGTTTCAAAACCTGCCATGTAAGCTACATTTGTAGCCCTTTCCTTTAACACCTGCCAATGTGGACTTGATACCATGCTAGCTAATGCCTCTCTTACCTTCAAAAGGCACCTGAAGGTGAGGTAATAGCTACCAAATCTAGTCCTCGCAATCTTTAGCAACTCCAATCTCGAGTGACTGCGGAAAAGGCCATGGGTATTGCTATGATTTGTAATAAATTTTATCATTTGTTTTCCTTTCTTGTACAAATCACCAATCCATTGGTATTGTTCATTTTTGTTTTTGACAATATCATGCAACAGAAGGTTCAATGTGTGAACCAAACATCCAGACCAAAATATGTTCGGGTATTTATCCTCAATAATTGCTCCCGCTGCCTTACAATTAGGAGCATTATCAGTGATGACTTGGATGACATTGTATGGGCCAATACGCTCAATTGTTTCAAGTAATGCTTCTGCAATGTTGATAGCAGTCTTGAACTTGTCTGAGTAATCATGTGCAACTAGAAAGATGGGACCACTAACAGACACAGCAAGAACACTTATCAATGGCTTGCCTTTTACATTTGTCCATCCATCAGATACAATGGACACCCCATTGTCAGTCCAAGAACTTGTCATTTTATTCAAAGAATGTGATATTTTTGCTTTTTCATGATCAAGGCCAACAGTTCTTTCCTTGTCATACCCAGGGCTCTTGTATCCTTTAGGGGCATCATTTATGGCAGAAACCATTTCGTGCCAATAAGGTGAGCGTAGAACATTGAATGGTATCCCACATGCATAGAGGAACCTGTAAACTTTTGAATCCACATCATTCCTACACCCCTCATCAAGGAAATCTGATATGGTTCTACGCCTTAAAGATGATGACCCTGTGCCTCCATGTCCATATCCACTGCCTTGGGAGGATGCTGAAGGAGTTCTTTGTGATTGTGAGCTTGGTTCAAAGAAACCCCTTGATCTTTTTGTTCTGTATTGGGCGTCCTCCTCTTCCTTTATGTATTTGGCTCTATCTGCTGTTGACACCGCTGCACAAGTTTTGATTCCTATTTGTTTCTCTCCATCCCATGGCCTTTTCCCGCAGAGGTGTCATCTAGCACGGGTGTATGAACCTGTGTAATCAGTGTTGCAATGGGGGCAATGAAATTTAGTGGTTCCACCCCCTCTCCCTGTTTCAGCCCTGTGAACATATTTCCACAATGGAGTTTGGTCTTGTTTAGTTTTTTGAGGGTCATGTTCACCCTCCTCCACCTCCTCCTCACTGGGGTTTTCACCCATTTGACTTTCTTCGGCTTCTTCATCCACCTCTTCAGTTTGGGGCCCCCTCCGTTTCCTACTCTCCACCACCATAATAACCATAAAAGGGACCAGGAAGAGGAAAATGCCAATAAATATCGCCAGGTCCATGGTGTTTGATGTTTGTAGGGTTTTGAGTCTTGAATCTGCAAATTAATTTAATTTATTGGGATTAATTAATTTAATTTATTAATTTAATTTAAATACATGATTTTTAAACAGTTAAACTCAAACAACTAAATTAAATCAACTAAATTAACTACCTAACCAGCTAAACTAACTAGATTACTAAGTTACTTACCTCTGCAGGCTTGCTCCTCGCTCCTTGGCAGTTGCTCCTCGCTCCTCAGCACTTGCTCTTCGCTCCAATGCTCTTGCTCCAGCTCCAAACTTGCTCAATGAAGTGATAATGAATGTTTTTTGGCCCACTGGCCTTATAAAACAAAAAAAAAATTCTAAATTTTTTAATTTTTTCAGGTCTGCCGGATTTTTTTTCCGCTGAACTGCTCCCGACCCGGCTCGATTCGCTCCCGGAGCGTTTTTTAATGCCCGGGAGCGATCAGGGAGCGATCGCTCCCCGATCGCTCCCGGGCATTGAAAATCGCTCCGGGAGCGATCGCTCCCTGAGTCGCTCCCTAACAGACCAGGGAGCGTAAATTTTTTTACGGGAGTGCGCTCCCGAAAATCGCTCCCGTCCGGGAGCGATTTTGGGAGCGCGTTGCTGAGCCGCTCCCGAGCCGCTCCCGCCCGGAGCGCGCTTCGGGAGCGGGTTCGAAGGGGGGGGGCGCTCTCCCACAACACTGATCGGCTTAGAGGCAAACAGATGTTTGAGGGCCAATTTCTTTTCTGGGCTGGCCACCCCACGACAATTGAAGGAAAGTAGCTTCATGGAAAGGGGGGCTGGGGGGCTTGCTCCGCTCTAAGGGCCCAATTGATAGTTTTCTATTTGCCTGTAGCAATTTCCTCCCCTGCCTGATGCTTAGCCTTGGAAAGGTGGGAGGGGCGACGATGGGTCTTAGGAGGGGGAGGAGGGGATACCACCTCAAACCCAATAGTGTCGAGGCCCTGGGAGCGCATCCGGGAGCGAAGGGGATAACGGGGTTCGGGGGGGAGATGGGAGGGGGCAGGGCCAGGAGGGCCGCCCATAAGGGAGGGCTGGGGGAAGGAGTATACAGGGGGAGGGGGAGCAATAGTGTAGTGTTGTACCAAGGATGTCTGATAGAGCAACCAGGGGGGATCGAGGAGGGAGGAGTTGGGAGGATGCCCGTAGATTCCATGGCCCAGGATTTTAGTGATAAGGATGGAAAATCAGGAATTATAAAAGATGAAATAACAGAAGAGAGAGGTATATTTGACATACGCGTGGAGAGTGCGTCCCCTATGGCCGCCCCTACTCTTGTTAATGGTGGGGAGGGAGGCCGGAGAGGAGATTTCTCTCGCTTCTTTCGTGAATCCTTCCCTTGTGTCTGCTCTGCTTCAACTGGGCCTTGTGGAGGCAGCTCTTCCGATTCCACTGTGGGAGGTGGATTGTCCCGTGGGCACTCTTCCTGCTCGTTGTTCTCCTCCAGGCTTCCTTGCTTGGTGATTAGGGGACAATCCTTGTAAACGTGCCCGACCTTGTGACAGCAACGACATCTGTATGGGATACCTTCATAGTCCAATGGTTTCTTCCTCATGAATGATCTCCACTGGATAGTGATAAACTCCTGAAGTCCGCCCCAAGTATCCATATGCACCAGTAGTCTGGTGAAAGCCATCTTGCCCATGGACAGTTAGGATTTGTCTGATTCCATGTAAGTGCCAATAGAATCCCCGATGCATCTAAAGATATCTTTGGACCAGAAGTGTAATGGGAGACTTGGGAGTCTTACCCAAATCGGCCCAACTTCGAGCTGTTCAATGTCTAGGTCAAACATCGGAGTCCAACATTTCAGAAGGACCGGGGCGTGCTCGAAGTGCCAATAGGATGAGAGGACCCAATTTGTGTGGTCTGGTTTGGAGAAGCAGAGCACAAACCAGCCCTTCACAAAGGTCTAAACTGTGGGCAAGTCTGCGAGACGGTGATCCCAAACGTCCATTGTCCATGCTTTGATGCGGGCCATAGTATAGTTTCGGCCCTGGACTCTACCAACCAGCACTCTGTTGGTAAAATCCATAGTATCCCCCAACCGTATGTCTTCCTCGAGTTAGAGAAAAGTGTCAACCTCCTTTGTACGAAAGCACTTGGTCTTCTTGTTGGCCCTAGCTTCAGCTTCAGTGGTACCTCCACGGTCAGGGGATCACTCCTCTTCAGGGGGAAGCAGCAGGGGAAGGGGTAAGTCATTAGGGAGTGCACTGGATGAGGGGGGAGCGGAAGTGTAACTGCTAGAAGGGGGTGAGGTTGAGCTCGGCATGATCTGGGGAGTCAAAATGGCAGAGTCAGCGGGCATACCGGAAGGTAAAACAGATGGAGGAGAGTTAGGGGCGTGATCGGGGGAGGGGGATGGAGGGTTAGGGTTAAGGCAAAACCATAGGGAGGACGGGCAAAGCGGGAGGGAGGAGTGGGAAGGCTAGGTCGGGGGGTCATCCGACAGGATCAAACGATGATTCGAAGGGCAAGGGAAAGGAGGGAGCCCGGAGATGGCTTCATGTAGATCATTCCCAAACGATTGCATCCCATACTTATCAGAGCACGGTGTGGTCCAGATAGAACCCTCCGCTAATGATTCCTCCGAATAGTCCACCAAGTCTAGGTCCATCGCTGTCTAGGGCGAGGAAACGCCAGCTGCCGGAGGTAACCGTCGGGGGAGGGAGCAGTATGTTGGCCAAAACGGCTGGTACCCAAGGTCAATTCCCAAACCATGATGCAGGTAAACGGCTGCTGTAAAACAAAAACCAAAGTAAAAAAAACCTCTGTTACGGAGTAGGGGTAATATAATATAATAGCGCCTGATCCAATGTACGTGTGTGCAGCTAGTACAGATAGTTGCGTCATCGGGCAGCAACCACGCAAGCCTACCCTTAGCCTCCTACCTGTAGCTCCATTAGGCTCTGCTCCGGTGCGTGCCCTGTCCTAGTCTTATATACTATTTATGTCAATTATGTATAATATATTATTAACTATAATATTTACATTAACTAATATTAGTATGTATAATATTATAATTAATGATATATTATGCGTGATTAATTAATATAATTAATGTATTAATATAATTAACATATATTATAATCAATATATGTAACTGATTTTAGCTATGTTGTTTCCAGATATGGGGGAAAGGGTCATACCAATAAGATATGACCCTGTTTTTCCAAGTCACACCAATACTACATGGTCTATAATTAAATCCCTAGTGGGGGTTTTATGGGAGAAAGGACATGACTTGGGATGTCATGCACACCACCCTCGAGCATTCATTCAGGAACTCAATGATGGTGGTAGGAAGCAATAGGTTCACATGCACAAGCATGCAATCAAACTCTTGGTTGGAGTCATGTGTTATGGCATGGAAGGTTGGAAATTTTTCTTGGGAGGAGAGAATGAGAGCTAAGGTAAAACCTCAACTTCCTAGAGTCTCTATTGCGTTAAGGTGAGGTGGAATGAAGCTTTGGTGTGGGAGCTACCGATTTTGAGCCTGAGGTGGAGTGGTATTTGGAGACTCTTTTCCCTCTAGTGCATGAAAGTAGTGGTGAATTTCGCCCTAGGGTCTTGCAAAGTAGCAGATTTTGAATCTTATAGCTTCATACTGGTGTGCTTGGTCTATAAGCCAATTTCGAGTGTCCTGGTCTTTTGCATAGTCTGGTTTGTCTCCTTGTTGGTTATTTGTGGTATTTCATTTCTTTAGGATATATATTTCAATTGTGGATTGTTAGTTTCTCTTTGAAGTTGGTTTATTCTCTCGAATTGTTAAGGGCCTGTGGAAGTCTGTGTTGGTGTTCAAGTATGAACAATTTATTCACCCCTTTTTCTACATTAATGTATCAATCTGGGTGCGTATTCTTTTCAAGGGAACACACAAAGTATATGCAGGGGCAAGGTTACAATCTGTCATCGACCAAGGGTTCGTGATTACCAAATTAAAACATTGTTGAAACAAAAATAGAAACTCAACTGCAGAACTTAAAAAGGTATTCACCGCAATCTAAAGGATCTGCAACAACAATCATGAAATAAATACAACCATGAAAAATACACACATAACAAGAAAATACGCAGCACTTGATGAGAAGAGCGGGCCCAGCTCTCTGATCAAGGCTGCGTTACTCACAGTGAAAGATATAACAACAAAAGGGTTGTATTTTATTAATCTGCACAATGTTGTTACAATACAATGCAGGGTCTGGCTAACCCCTCGTACAGGAATGAACCGTCTTTTATACAGTAAAAAGGGGAGTAACACCTCTCCCAAAAACCTGGAAACTATATGCCCAAAGATATTCATCAGTTCACACAGCACCAATGCTGAGAGAACAATAATAGGAATGATCCAAAACGGGTTGAGAACAGCTGCAAATCAATTATGTTGTTTCATTGTGGTCGATGAGCTGCTGTGAATCCCGGAACTGCTGCGATATGCCATGAGGTCAACACCTGCGCTCCATAACATGTGGTCATAACATGTTTGAGTGGTTCAAGTAGGTAAAAACACTCATGACTCTACTTCATAAATTAAATATCCCAAGAAACAATAAAGGGGAATTACCTCATAGTTTTACATAGTAAATATATGTGAAGGAATACAAAAGGGATGAAAAGAGGAGTGGAAATGCAAGAAAAATATAGGCCGATTTTGTGCCCAACATCTCCCCCCAACTAGCCTTTTGTACACCCTTGTGCAGATCGCCGTCTCTGCAGGTCTGGGTTGGATAGGCTATGTGCTTCATGAAGCCGGGCGAGATCATATTCCTCGGCCATCTCTGTTCCTGGAACCTTAAACCCCTCTGAATGAATAACCTCCTTCCACTAATCATTTGGTACATTATATGCTGGGGTGTAGTGCTTTGCTGGCAACCAAAGGATAGGGTACTGAAATCGAATTCCCATCCACCAGACCCCACATGTTTGGATGCATGCCACGTATCTTGGCACCCTACTGAGTGCTCGTGCAAAATTTGGTGCTCCAAACGGTTCTTTGTTCCGGACAGATGTGGGTGACATCATCCACCTTTTCTGACAACTATCCAGGGCCTCAACTTGAAACGTGACTAATTGCTTGACACAGAGATCAATGCACCACTTTTGTGTCCTCAACATTCGTTCCTTATTTCCCATAATTTCTAAAAATGTATTGTGCTTATTGTACATAGTCACTGATCTCTCGGGTTCTCCTCTTACCATAAAAGGCTTCGTGAGCTGATTTGACTCAAACGTATTAGAAGCCTTCTGCCAGCTTATCTGATTGAAAGTGTAAGAGGTGAGGGCCCTTAAATGAATGTCCCCCACATATGAAACTGGATTGAATTCTCTTTCAACACATAGGAGATACCCATGCATGTAAAGCTCACACATCAGATGCTGAGTTGGCACATCACGGGCTCTCATTATTTGGAGGAACTGTACACCATCCTCAATCTCGTGACTAATTTCTTTTTGGATACTTTCCAAATAGAAGAAAATAAAATGTTCATGCAAAAATAAAGAATAACTGGAAGTGGGAGGGTGACATGCCATCACCTCCTGTGCTAAATGGAGCATCTATTCTTTGTCGGTTTTCAGCTCTACCACCTATCTTTCCAGCCGTTCCACCTTGAGTTTTTGCTTTGCAAACCTCAATCACATTATATCTATGCACTCCACATATTCAAAGATAGCCATGGATGCTCGTTCTTGGGCTTTCTTCACTTCATTCTGATATCGCGCCACGGTGGATTTCCAGGTTTGTACTTCAGCCGTCAAAGAAAACTCACGGCCTTCAAACAAATACTCTATAGGGTCTGTCTGAGTGGCAACAGAGGTTGTTTCCACTCCATCTACCTGTGTCTTTGCTTCGGCCATCATGGCTTTGGGCTTCTTAGCCCGCCGCTTATATTTCCTTACCTGTTTCTTCAACCGGTGCATCTGCCTTCTCAGCCTTTTGACCTCTGTTTTGAGCTGCATTGTTTCTTTGAATTGCAGCTGATATTTCTACTTAATAGGTAGCCTCCGCTGCTCACATAATTCTACCCATTCTTGTTTAACCACCACCTCATCTAGTACTGCAGCCGTTCGACAGGTGGTGGATTACTCAAGGGAGTATCCATAGGGTTAATTGATGGGGCTACTTCGCTTGGTCTCTCCCTGGGAGCAACCGCTTCCTTACTAACTCCTACCTTGACCCACTGTGAAGCTATTTCGATGGGTGGAAGATTCATTTGATGGGTTTCCATCAGTGCTTCAGCCAAAATTTCCCATCCAGGTTCCCTTATTTTAAAAACACCTATCTCTTCCTCTCTTCTGGGTTCCTGGAAAAGACCTCTCTAGAAGTCTGTGGCCGACGAACCTGTGGTAGTTGGTCCTTTATTCCTCCCATCAAACTTCAAAATTGGTGGAATGACAACATCCTCCTCTGTGTGTCGGGAAGAGCGAGACACCCTCGCCCCTTTTGGAATGGAGAAGTAAGAGGAAAATTGAAATAATTTTCCTACCTGATCTATCTTGGCCCCGGTTGTGGCCTCAGGCTCTTTCCCTCTATCTGCAGTATCTCTACTCTGGGTTGAAACCCCTACCTGTGTAGTCCCCTGTTCTGAGGTTGACGCTGGTTCTTGTGGAGCAGCGTCAGTCTCAGCATCTAATTCCTCTGCAATCTCCAGGGTCGGACAGGTTGATGGTGGTTCTTGTGTAACACCACCTTCTGTATCTAGTAGTTCTTGAACAGATGATGTTGGCACTGTTTCTTCCAGCACGACATTGATAAAAATGGATTCTTGCATCATTACATCAATTCTGTCCATTATACCCATAGCCTCTCCTTCTGTTGGCCCCATGGTTCTTTTAGCTTCGGGCCCCTCTCATCCTAGTTCATCTTCCTCCATTGGTTCTACAGTTGAGGGTGGTTCTTGTGGGACACCCCCGACCGCAATATTAACGAATTCCTCCACCTTAGCCTAATGTGGTCCCTCTTCTCTTATTACAGTGTTGCTAATTTGCTCCACTGGCTCCATGGTCGAGGCTGGTTCTTGAGAGATAGCCTTGGTCGTGGTGTTGGTGACCCTTCTATATTGGCCCCTAGCTGCAACACTTCTTCTACCATCGATTCTACAGTCGAGGCTTGTTCTTGTGGAGCAACCTCAACTATCCTCTTTGGTTCACGCTCCTGGTTCTGTTCTAGCCCCTCGGGTTCCATCTCCATTTCCTCTGGTTCTTCTTGATCTATGTATTCATCCTCTGCTCCGGTTCCTTCCTCCATCGCTTCCGGCTCTTCTTCTCTAGCGGCTCTAGTAGCTGCTATCTCTTCCTCTGTAGAATCCCGAAATGTTTCCCACGGGATTTGAAGTCGATCGATTGCATGCATGACTAACAACCGAACTAACCCATGGCTGGTAATGACTGTCGCCACTTGTCGTGAACACCGAGCAGAGTACGCCATCAACTGGAGACTTTTTAATAGGAAGAAAGGCATATTCAATGAAACGACTTCCGACTGTGGGAATCAGAGGTGAGCCAACATTCTAAAATGATATTTAAACACAGTGGTATACCTCCCCTCGTAGGTTATGTATCTGATTACAAATCCCATTACCTCACCCCATGGGTGTGGTAATGAATTCCTGTCATACCCCTGGCCTTTCTGAACAACATTTTCTCCAACTTGAAAAAATGCTTCGGGGAACTCCGAGAGAGCGGTTCTTCGTGAAAACCATTTCTGCCCCAGTTGGGGTAGCCCTCTAACCTTTGCAATGGTTTCCTCTGTAACAGGGATTTCTATCCCTTGGACCCGAGAGCTCCCTTCCTCTAAATTGATTGCAAATTCGATTTCAATCGCCTTGTTAAACCCATGCAACCTGTCGAAATAGACGTTCCACCCTGCATTTTCAAAAACCTGCCATACTTCCTGATTATTTTGGACCATTGTCGTATCCTCCAGCTCATGGTGCACAACCAACCCACCCATTGCTGTAGGAACTGGATCAACACGATGGATACAGTCGGCTGGTAGGGGGAGAGTAACAACAATCCAACTGATGATGGCAATAATGTTTAGCATGGTGGCCGCGGGGTAAAAGAATGGTAATAATGGCTGGTACACCTCGAAAAACACAACAAATAATGGCAGGGTATGGCAGTATAGGTGAATGATTATGGTGATTGAATACAACGTACTGGGGAAATGACCGGTAAGGTTTTTGGCGTACGATTTCAAATTCCAATGTGTAGGAATCATGATTACAAAATCGCACGATTTTTGGTTTCTGTTCACATTGGATTTGGTAATGATGTGATATGATTACGATTTTAGGTACACCGTTGTTTATTTGTGACGGGACTCCCCCCAACTTAAATGCGGCCATCCGCGACACGTACTAGTCTCTTCTTTGGAATATTTTAATTAAATCCGTAAGAGTCAATGAAGGCGTACCTGGCGACCTACCTGGCAGTGGAGTAACAACAAAAATAACCAGCAGAGTAACGGCAACGGCGGAGTAATAGCGCCGACGGAGTAATAGCACCGACGGAGTAACAACACCGGTGGAGTAACAACAACGGCAAACTAACAACAACTGCAGAGTAACAACACCGATGGAGTAACAACAACGGCGGAGTAACAACACCGGCGGAGTAACATCAATGGCAGAGTAACAACACTGGTGGAGTAACAGCAACGACGAAGTAACAACAACTGCGAAGTAACAACAACTGCAGAGTAACAACACCGATGGAGTAACAACAACGGTGGAGTAACAACAATGACTGTTACTTGAAAAATTTCTCAGTTTCTCCTTATCATAATTCGGTTCTTATTCCTGCAAAAAGAAAAACAAGTAAGTGGTAACAACATGTATATATATATATATATATATATATATATATTTATATTTATATTTAACAGAAGGCAGAGGGAGTATTCTCTGCACCAACAACCATCAAACCAGATGTATCAGAAAGATGTTTGATGAAGGCATCCTTAGAAGTTGGACGGTGATATAACTTTAGACGGTGTCCGTTCACTAGGAAGGAAGTACGATTTTCATCTACTGTAACCAATCTGACTGTTCCATTGTCGAATACAGCGTCCACTTCATAGGGTCCCATCCAACGAGTGCGAAGCTTTCCTTTAAAATCTTTGAACCGGGAGTCATAGAGAAATGCCCAGTCTCCTGTATGAAACACCTTATTCTTGATAAATTTATCATGCCATTTCATTCTCTGTTGTTGGATAGCAGTGGTTCTCTGGATAGCTACTGAACGAATCTCGTCTAACTCATTGAGTTGTTCCAGTTGGTGTTTCTGGGCCTCTGATAAGTCTAATCCCACTTCCAAAGCTGTTCTGAGCGTACTGATCTCGAATTCTATTGGAAACAAGGGGGATTTCCCATAGACTAGCTCAAATGGTGAAAACCTGGTTGTATTCTGCCATGTTGTCCTATACGCCCAAAGAGCTTCTGGAAGTTTCTGCGACCAATCCTGACGATGACTTGCTACAGTTTTTGTCAAGATATTTTCCAATACCTTGTTTGTGCTTTCTACCTGTCCATTCGCTTGGGGATGGTAAGGAGTTGTCACTCTATGTTTAACCCCGTATTTCTGCATAAGCCTCTCTATCATGTGGGATGTGAACTATGCTCCTCCATCTGAAACAATTTCTCTCAGGGTACCATATCGGGCAAAAATCTCTTCAAAAAGGAAATCTGCCACCACCTGTTCTGTTGCTTTCGCAACCGCTCTAGCTTCCACCCACTTAGTCACATAATCAGTACAGACTAGGATGTGAACCTTTTGGTGAGAAGGTGGGTTGATGGGTCCAATAAAATCGATGGCCAACTTCTCAAAAGGTTTAAGGACTATCTGGGGTTGTAATGGAATTTCATCCGATTTCCCAAGTTGTCTCATTTGTTGACAGTTGTCACATCTTCGGATATATCTCTAACATCACGAAAGATAGAAGGCCAGTAGTATCCCATTTGCAGCACCTTGTGGCCTATTCTTTTATCTACAAAATGTCCTCCACAAGGTCCACCATGGGTAGCCTTCAATATCTCATAGATATCATCCTCGGATACACAGCGCTGAATCTGTTGATCAACCCTTGTATGAAAGAGGTATCCTGCCATCCATGAATATCGGGTACTACAATGAATAATTTTCCATTGATCCTTATATGAAAAATGACGAGGTACCTTCCCTGTAGCAAGATAGTTATCAATATCTGCATACCACAGATTGTTAGCAGAAATTGCAAAGAGATATTCATCTGGAAAGCTATCTTCAATAGGTGTACCTTCAGAATTATTTTCTAACCTAGACAGAAAATCAGCAACCACATTGTCCTTCCCTGGTTTATCTACAATGGTAATGTCAAATTCTTGAAGTAGCAAAAGCCATCTTGTAATACGACCAAGAGTAACGAGTTTATTCATTAGATACCTGATGCTTGCATGATCAGTGTGTACAAAGGTGGGGTAACCAGTGATATAGTGTCGGAACTTGTTGATGGCGTAGATGACAGCAAGGAATTCTTTTTCAGTCACTATGTAGTTTAACTCAGCAGGAGCCAAGTTCTTACTAACATAGTAAACTGCATATGGTACCTTATCCACTTGCTGCCCCAAAACTGCCCCAACTATTGTCTGGGAAGCATAAGCATGAATATGGAATGGTAATGCCCAGTCTGGAACTCTAAGGATTGAAGCACTACAGACCAGTTGCTTGATCTTCACAAAGGCTGCATCACAATCATTTGTCCACACAAAGTCTGCATCTTTTGTTAGTAATTGAAAAAGCAGATGTGCTGTTTTAGCAAAATTTTCTATAAAGCGCCTATAATAACTAGCACAACCGATAAAGCTATGTACCTGAGTGGGTGTTCTGGGTATTGGAAAATGTTGTATTACCTTTATCTTAGCTGGATCCATCTGGATTCCTGTAGTCGAAAGCAAGTGTCCCTGAACTATTCCTTCATTCATCATCATATGGCATTTCTCCGTACTTAAAGAGACATGCGCCTACTTGCATCTTTCAAGAACTTTTTCTAGCTTCCCCAATGATTCTTGGAATGAATATCCATATGCTGTGAAATTGTCCATATAAATGTCAACACTATCATCCATCAGATCGGAGATAATCCCTAAAATTTCCCTCTGGAATGTTGCAGGTGCATTACAGAGACCAAATGGGAGGACTTGGTATGCGAACGTTCCCCAAGGGCATGTGAAAGTGGTTTTATCCTGATCTTCAAGAGCTATCTAGATCTGGTTGTACCCGTTAAATCTATCTAGGAACGAGAAAAACTTCTTCCCAGCCAATGTATCTAAGACTTGGTCAATAAACGGTAACGAAAAATGGTCTTTCTGAGTTGCCTTATTTAATTCTTTGTAGTCCACTCATATTCGCCATTTACCGTTCTTCTTAGGGACCAATACCAATGGGGAAACCCATTGGTTGTCTGAAATGGGTAGATAAATCCCACGTCCAGTAGCATTTGGAGCTCTTCCTTAATAATGTTTTTCAGGGCAGGGTTCATTCTTCTCTGGGGTTGCCTCACAGGACGACAATCCTCCTTAATGTATATGTGATAGGTGCATAGATTAGCAGGAATCCCCTTCATATCTGAGTCATCCCAGGCGAAGGATTCTTTGTGTTTATGAAGAACATCCAAGATTTGTTTCTTCTGGGACTCTGATAGACCTAGATTGATATTCAGGGCTTTTCCTGGTTTTATTTCCATGGAAATACATGGGGCGCAGTTGTAGGTAGCTCATCAAATCCATCTATTGTTCCAATACTTTCCTGAGTCTCACAGCTCAAGATGGACTCCAGGATTTGCTGATTTAAATCTAAAACAGAACAGGGATCACTAATAAAGGTAGTAATTGTGTCATCTTCCGTTTCGGTTTTTAGCTGGAGGGTCTGTCCAATAGTAAGAACTGGTCTTAACTCCTCATTTTTTGATTCAGACTCTTTCCTGTATAAAGATTTCTTACGGCCTGTTGATTTTTCTGATGGGTTAGGTTCCGCGGGAGGATATACCACTAGATTCTTAGTGTTTTTCCCATTCGAAATGATCATATGTCCAGACCAACACCCAATATAAGCATCTGTGGTTACCAGTCATGGTCTTCCCAGAATCAAGGGATGGCCTCCAGCTGGAGATTATGTTTGGAGTACTAGGAAGTCCACAGGGTAGTGCCATGAATCAACCGAAATTGTGATGTCTTCTAACTTTCCTATCGGTTTCACTGTAGATCGATCTGCCAGCTCTAACACTGTAGGTGTGTGTTTCAAGTTACGAAGACCTAATGCATGCATAGTTTCAGCAGTGATGACATTTATGGCAGCACCCAAATCTACCAGTACATTTGGAATTTCTACCCCATTGATTTGCACAGTTAAAATTGGGTTCCCGGGATCCCCATACTTTACAGGCATGGACCTTCCCATCATGAAGTCTGATAACTTTCCCATTACATGAATAGTGAGCGGGTCTCTTGATTTATTTTTAGGCTTCTTAGCACAATATTCCCTAAGAGTTTTTGTGTATATAGGTACGTCCCTCATAGCTTGCAACAAGGGAATCTTGACAAATAAATTCTGTAACTCCCCTAACAGGTCAAACTCAGCTTGAGGGGTTTGTTTACTCAAAGCCAACCTTTCTGGATAGGGTGGTTCAACTTGGTGTTTTTGAGTCCCTGGCAGTTGAGGAGGTGTATGATTTTTGTTGACTCGGTTTGATTCCTCTTCAACCATTTCTGGTTCCTTTTCCTCACTGTCAATTTGTTCAATGATAACTGGCGAGGGTTGAACATCCACTGTCCGCCGAGATCGTAAATTCATCTCATAGAATTTTGCGGTAGAGATGTTGTATGAAGGTAGGTTGAGGGTGTCAGCTTGCTGAGCCCCTTTATTGTTAGGATTTGGATTGGGTTGGATGGGAAGTTGGGGATGAACAGGCTGATTACCAGGAGGCACATTAGAGGGTAACTGAAGTTGTTGTTGTGGCATTGACTAGGGAAACTGACCAGGAGGAGAAGGTCCCCGCCAGTTTGGAGCCCACGAGGAACTCGAACTAGCTTGAGGAGCCCATTATTGCCAAGGTGGAAGATGGTATTGGGGCCACATGGGAAGATAAGGCATGGACTGAGGGCCCATATTAAAATTACTAAAATATTGAGATGGATCTGGAAACATACCTTGATTTCCCATCGATGGCCGAGGTTGCCATGGCTTTTTAGGTCCCATAATGTACAGCGGCTCCATCTCTTTGCCTATCCCTTGAAAAAACGATTTTAATCTTGGCAAGGACGGGCATGAACTTGTCACATGATTCAACTCATAGATTGCACACTCCTCTACATAGTTTAATGGACATTCCCTCTGTGGGTGTTTCTTCCTGCATGTTGGGCAAAATACAACCATAGTTCTTTCCAATTCTAGTTGTTTCTGTTTTACCTGCAGCATGTCTATTTGTTCAGACAAGGTACTCAGGATATCAGTCCTCAAGCTGTCCAATAGATTCCCAATTTATGCTTTTGTAACACCTCCACTAGATACTTTTGTTGATAAAAGCCCTTGTATATTCCTTGCAACTCCCCTTGAGCACTAGATGCACAACTCACAGATGGTGTCAAAGTTCTCCTTTGATATATTTTCCATTCCAACTATATTTAACAATTCCAAAGAGTCCTCTCGGAAGGCCCGGAGAAGGATAATTTTCAAAATGTCCTTATCCAGGTCAGAGTGACCTGATCTCTACAATGTGTATTTAAAGCTTTCCACATAGTCTTCCATATTTTCGTCCTCTTTCTATGCAAATTTGAAAATTTCTTCTTTAATATCCCGTGACTTACAGTAGTCCTAGTACTTCTCCAAGAAAGCAATTCTCATCTCCTCCCATGTGGTGATAGTCCTTCCCCCAAGACCCATAAACCATTGCAGGGCTGTCTCTTTTAGCGTAGCAAGGAAGATTTTCAATTCCTGAGCATCCGTTATAAAATCATATCCTCGACACACAATGTCAAATTCAAACAAAAACGTGTTGGGGTCTTCTGAAGTAAGCCCATGGAAAATGGGTAAGGCTGTTAAAGGTATGGGCTTTGTTGGTGCATCCGTCCCAATATCCCCAATTGGGAAGTCAATAGTAGAGGTTGTAGGTGCCATGAATATCCTCCAATACTCACTGGGGATTTCAGCAGGCTCCGTAGGAAGGGCTTTTATCACAGGGGTTCGAGTTGCCTTAACAACGCTCCCTCTATCCTTTGGTGATAGAAGTGTCTCTACAATTTCTTCCTCCCTATCACAGTGGCTTGACCCTTCAGATCTCCTCTCTGCAACTTCTTCTTCCCTACTGGGATGGACAATTCCCTCAGATGCTTTACTTGCAACTTCTTCTTCTTCTGTTATGAGCAATGGTATCCCTTTATCAAGCGTACTATTGCTTGTCTCTTTGGTTGCTGGAAGGGCCTGTTGTATCGAATCAGCAGGGGGTGCTGTGGACAACACTGGTTGATCTACAGATTGTCCCTCAGATCTTGTCTGCGCACCTGGCCTCATGGCTGCACGGGAAGACGCCTCTGATTCAACTTTTGCAATGATTTGCTGGATATAAGTATTCCTTCCCAAATCCTGTCCTCCCTTCTTTGGGGCTCTCCCTCTGCCCCTTTTATTTGGCTCTCTATTCATACAAGTTGGTGTGACGAAAGATGTTGCTATCAAACCATAGTGCTCAAGGCCTGGAGTAGGGCATCAAAAGACCATTCCCTCCCCAGGACGAGAGATCACGTTGAAAAGAGAACAGTTAATGGAAAAAGAAAAGAAAATAGGAACCTAGGGTTCAGGGCCTAGAGCAAGGCGTCAAAGGACTCCTCCCTCCCCGGGACAAGAAACCCAATCAAGAAAAATAACACACGCATGAGAAAACCTAACACTTCAAGACCTGAAGTAGGGCGTCAAAGGACCCCTCCCTCCCCAGGGCGAGATATTGGGTTTCTCAAACAAAAACAACAAAAAAATGCTAGGGAAATCTAAGCTTAAGGCCCGGAGCAAGGTGTCAAGGGACTCCTCCCTCCCCAGGGCAAGAAATTGGCCCTAATAAAACAGGAAATAAATAAAAGCACAAAACAACTGAAATACCTACGCTCAGGGCCTGGAGCAGAGTGAGAAAGCTCGTTCTATCCCGAAGACGAGAGACTGACCCTCTGGTTGATACATATCGTGTCTTGCAGCTCGTTAGCCTCCTCGGAAACGGCACCAAAATGTTGGTGTCTAGGTATGAACAATTTATTCACCCCTTTTCCTAAATTAATGTATCAATTCGGGTGCGTATTCTTTTCAAGGCAACACGCAAAGGATATGCAGGGGCAAGGTTACAATTTTTCATCGACCAAGGGTTCGTGATTACCAAATCAAAACATTGCTGAAACAGAAATAGAAACTCAACTGTAGAACTTAAAAATGTATTCACAACGATCTAAAGGATCTGCAACAATAATCAAGAAATAAACACAACCATGAAAAATACTCACATAAAAAGAAAACACGCAATACCTGATCAGAAGAGTGGGCCCAGCTCTCTGATCAGGGCTGCGTTACTCACAGCGAAAGATAGAACAACAAAAGGGTTGTATTTTATTAATCTGAACAATGTTGTTACAATACAATGCAGGGTCTGGCTAACCCCTCGTACAGGAATGACCCATATTTTATACAGTACAAAGGGGAGTAACACCTCTCCCCAAAACCCGACAACTATATGCCCAAAGATATACATTAGTTCACACAGCACCAATGCCGAGAGAACAAGAACAGGAATGATCCAAAATGGGTTGAGAACAACTGCAAATCAGTTATGTTGTTTCATCGTGGTCGATCAGTTGCTGTGAATCATGAAACTGCTGTGATATGCTGTGAGGTCAACACCTGCGCTCCATAATCTGCGGTCATAACATGTTTTAGTGGTTCGCATAGGTAAAAACCCTCATGACTCTACTTCATTAATTAAATATCCCAAGAGACGATAAAGGGGAATTACCTCATAGTTTTACATAGTAAATATATGCGAAGGAATACAAAAGGGATGAAAAGAGGAGTGGAAATGCAAGAAAAAGATTGGTC
The DNA here is from genome assembly GCA_031772625.1 of Pinus tabuliformis. Classification (NCBI taxonomy): domain Eukaryota; kingdom Viridiplantae; phylum Streptophyta; class Pinopsida; order Pinales; family Pinaceae; genus Pinus; species Pinus tabuliformis. Next base: position 437,925,719 of record CM062810.1, on the reverse strand, counting down.
GATTTGGTGCCCAACAATCTGGTTCAATTTTTTCCTAAAATCGCAACTAGTAGAATTTGTGGGCTTTTGTGTTTATTTTGGTTCCGGGTAGTTTTAGTTGGTGGTTGATTCTAGTTGTGTACGAGGGGTTTGGAGGAAGGACTTTGTGTGAGAGTTCATGGTTGTGTTAGAGTCCAAGGGTGTTGTATGCTATGCCAAATGGTTCAGGGGAGTAAGTTAGTGCTTGAATTCATGGCGTCTTCTGCTTGCTAAGGCAGATTGTCGTCAAAATTTAGTCCCATTCTATGGGCTTATTATAATGAGTTGGTGTTTTGGTGCCCATACCTATTTGGGTGGGATTTGGTTAGGTTTTTCTATCCTTTTGCACAAAGGGGAAACTCTTTTAGAGAATTAGATTTACCTAGTCAAGATTTGTAAATTTCGTCGATGCAGATGAAAAGAAGCCAAAGAGGTGGATGAGGCAGAAATAAACTAGATCAGATGGGAGCAAGGCTCTTTTCTCATGACTCTATGGTGACTTATTTCAACATGATTCCACTGGAAACTCGCCAAGCGATAAGCGAATTAGAGATAAAGGATGGGGAGAAAATTTAGTCCATATTAGATTTAGAGTTGCTTGAGGACTTGGTAGGATGGGTGCCAGACCCAGGACAGACTAGAGACAAGAAAAAATTGTACTTAAATTTAGTTACACTTCATTAGAAAATGAATACACTATTGGGTTTAGTTCTGACAGACAAACAATTTTAGAGATACAACATCTTAGCTTCATTAGAAGATGTCAAAAGAATGTTGAGAAATTTGAGGTTCTTTAGGGATTGAATGGATTCATGCCTAATGCACATAGAGAGCCACGTTCCTTGTGAGTCAAATGGAGGTGATGGTAGAGACCCTCCTATTTCTAGTTCCCGTGATCGAAAAATATGTCCTCATTTGATAATGAGTAGAGAGATTGTGTTGTAGGTGATGGGGTTTGGCTTCTTACTTATGAACCCATGTCTTGTTTTTGGTTGGCCACGTGTTGATTTGTCTTCCTTGGGATTACAACAACCTAGAAAGATCATAAGCCTATTTTTTTTGGTTGGGATTAGATCTTTGTTCTAGACTCTGGTGATTTTTGGTTGGTATGGGTTTCATTTTTCTTGGACCCCCATTGTGGAAGATTTCGAAGATGGTGGTCGTCTCTTTCATTGTTTGATATTAGGGAGTATATTCCAGTGGTGTGGTAGTGAAAATTATGCTTCAAGGACTTGTAATTTGTGACATGCGGTTTGGCATTTGGAGATGAGCATGACGCAACCAAGGAAACAACAACCTTGGCGTTGTGGACATGGCTACCTTCTATTTTGTAATGGACCTTTTTTTCAAATGGTCTGAGGGCTGGTAAAGGCCAGGGGTATGTTTTTTTGTATGTATACAATGAGTTTCAATGAATATAAGCGGTAAAGGTTGAGATCAACTATCTAGAACTCCCTCTGTGTGCTCATGGATAACCCTATAATTATGTTTTCTTGATTAATAAAAAGGTTTTAAATTCATATATATATATATATATATATATATATATATATATATATATATATATATTATTATAAATAGATTTATAAATTTATTATCAATAATATTTTATATGTATTATACAGTGGTGCTGGGCTCCGCATCAATGATTTGCTTCCCTTTGTCATTCCCCTTGTCGGGTTCTGACTCAGGGTTGGAACATGTATGTGATTTGAACCCTTTAACTCGGCCACCAGTGACTGCCTAGTCTGACACTCACTTGTGTTGTGAGTGGGGATCTTATGGAACTCACACCACTTTTCGGTGTCCTTCTTTGACTTTGTGATGTTGTTCTTTTATTGCGGCTTCGACGTGTTGTCTTGGGTCACCCCACCTTAGCTTTGTCCTTTGTTCTTCGGATTCACAGATCCAAAGTATCGCTTCTTTTGTTTAAAATTCTGCTCAATCTTGACAGCGTATTGGTATGCTGTGCCAAGCGAGGAGATGTTCAGGAACTCCATCTCACCTTGGATGTATCTATGTGGGGAGTTGCAGTATTTGAGTACCAAATGCAGCTCAGAATCCTTGATACCCAACTTTGTGCGAAGGGTATGAAAAATATTTGTGAACTCTGGCACATCTTGGTCCCTTCCTTGTTGCAGCGTGGTCCACTTTATGTATTTGTCCTCATAGCTCTTGACAGGGTAGTACTGCTCCTTGATGGCATCTCGGAATGAATTCCAAGTGGGTGCGGCTAAAAATAGTGAGCCCGTACTTTCATCCTTCTGCTCACAGTAGGTTTCCCACCAGTCTTTGATGTGGGGGGCTGCTTTGAGAAGTGCAAAAGTGATCTTTTCTCAGTTGGAAAAATCATGGACAGAAAAATACCCTTCTAGCAGATTTAACCATTTATCTACGACATCTACATCTATCTGACCCTCGAATATGGGGATTTCAAAGTTAACTTGTACCTTAAAGGGTGTGACATTTTCAGAGTAGCTGCTGGAAGTAGATGTGTTGCCCATGGGTAGCCGCTTAAGGATCTGGGCAAAGGTTTCCATCATCGCGTTCCTTTGTCACTCGAGGGCTTCTTCGAGCAGGATTTTGATAGGATCTCCTGCCCTCTCGTCTTTATTTCATCTGACATGGGAGGCCGTCGAGATTTGCGAGGTTGGTCTTGCAAGGGTTCGACCAGTTCAAGCCCTAACTCCTTATATCCCGACCTCGTTGGGGACATGCAAAGAAAAATAGAGAAAGAGAAGACCGCTCTGATACCACTAATCTGGATTTAAATAGGAACACAACAAATTACAGATATAAGCATAAATACAAAGATGCAATAGAAATAATACTTCATTTCAGTAATGTAAAATACTGAAATATGCTTAGAAACCAAAATGGAAATAAACCAGCTATGGCGATGGTAGCTTATCTCTGAGAAGAGATGTGGCGGCTACATGCCTCTAAACTATGTCACAATGAGGCTCGAAGGCCTATTTATTGTTGAGAACAATGGAAACCCTAAACATCCAAAAACCTAACCCTAGAAGATGAAACGCCAAACTGTGGGCCCCGTTTGGGTAAACTGGTACATCAACTTCTCGGGGCCGTAAATTTGGCATACAATCTCCATTTGATGCACACAATACCTTGTTAGAAAGATCTATCCAAGGACTACAACTTTAGGATGGATTGATTTTGCTCCCAGTTTTCCCAAAAACCATCGTTTAGGGCCTCAAAACGGCTCTGGAAGTTCAGGACCCAAAAAACTGCTAAAATAGTAAATTGTGCTACAATTAAGGAAACTGAAAAACTAAAAGAAATAGTTGTGGGTGTCTAAGATGGATAGGTGGGTGGCCACCAACATCCACCTGGATCATTCCTCCCCCCTTAGGAAGCAATGGTCCCCATTGCGTTGAGTTCCTCCATGAGATGTGGAAAATTCTGCTGAACTTGGTCCCTGGTGAGCTGTTATGCAACCTCTGATGTGTCTAGTAATGGTGGGAAGCATGGTCGAGGGCGGCCCACATTGAACACTCAGTGAAAACGAAGGAATGGGGGAATGTTGTGCTCCAAAAAATTGTTTCCCACAACCTTGGTAATGGTGTAGGGACCATATCGAAGTGGTTTGAGCTTCTGATGGGCTCCTGTAAGGTGTTCTTTCTACAGATGCAACCAGACTTTGTTGCCCACTTGAAACTTGTGTGGTACCTGATGTTGATCATGTCACTGCTTGTACTTGGAATTTTCCAGAATGAAGCGGCGATATATCGACCCGTTGGGTAAAGGTGCTCTATGAGTCAGATCGAATGAATGCTTGACCTAACAATGAAACAATACCCCTATGGGTGAGGAGAAGATGTTCCTGTATTTTTCCATGACCATATCCCTTTGTTGTTGCTGTTGTGTGGAGGAACCCTTCACGAGGGTCCTAGATGTGGCGACGATCTTCCCCTTTGGGAGTGAACCAGACAGAAAATGAATTTCCTAGTCTAGGAGACGAGCTTGTTGCATTTCTTAGCAGTGATCAAAGAGGTAACATTAGGTGGGGCTACCTCCGGTATCCTGTATAATGAATAACCCAAAGAAATAATAACAGCGCGAGGCCTTGACTCATACACAACACGTCGCCTCCATAAGTATGGTTGGCCTAATAGTACATCACAAACATCAAGAGGTGCAACATCACACAATACCTGATCTCTGAAGGGCTTGATGCTGTAAGGAAGGCGACACTACTGGCGGACTCAGAGATCTCGTCCTTGGTGAAGCCACCTGATGTTGTACAGCTGCGGGTGTAGTATGATTGGTAGGCCCAGCCACTTCACGGCCTCTGCTGAAATGAGGTACTTTTGGATGCCACTGTCGACAATGAATTGTAGTGGCGAACCATTCACCCACATTTGTGAGTGGAAAAGACACTCCCCCTCCTCTGGATCTTCAGGCTCATTATTCTAGACCTTAGAATTGGCAATAGTGGCGCTGGGCTCTGCATCAATAATTTGCTTCCCTTTGTTATTCCCCTTGTCGGGTTCTGATTCAGGGTCGAAACATGCATCTGATTCTGAAGCCTTCAACTCGGCCACAAGTGACTGCTTGGTCTGACACTCACTTGTGTTGTGAGTGGTGCTCTTATGGAACTCACACCACTTTCCGGTGTCCTTATTTGACTTCATGGTGTTGTTATTTTCTTGCGGCTTCGACGGGTTGTCTTGGGTCACGCCGCCTTGGCTTTGTCCTTTATTCTTTGGATTCGCAGATCCAAAGTCTCGCTTCTTTTGTTTAAACTTCTGCTCGATCTTGACAGTGTATCGATATGTCGTGCCAAGCGAGGAGATGTTCAGGAACTCCATCTCGTCTTGGATGTATCTATGTAGGCAGTCGCGGTATTTGAGTACCAAATGCAACTCAGAATCCTTGATACCCAACTTTGTGCAAAGGGTATGAAAAATATTTGTGAACTCTGGCACATCTTGGTCCCTTCCCTGCCGCAGCGTGGTCCACTTTATGTATTTGTCCTCATAGCTCTTAACAGGGTAGTACTGCTACTTTTTGGCATTTCGGAATGAATTCCAAATGGGTGCGGCTGAAAATAGTGAGTTCGTACTTTCATCCTTCTGCTTGCAGTAGGTTTCCCACCAGTCTTTGACGTGGGGGGCTACTTTGAGAAGTGCAAAAGTGATCTTTTCCCGGATGGAAAAATCATGGACAAAAAAATACCCATCTAGCAGATTTAACCACTTATCTACAACATCTGCATCTATCTGACCCTTGAATATGTGGATTTCAAAGTTAACTTGTACCTTAAAGGATGTGGTGTTTCTAGAGTAGCTGTTGGAAGTAGATGCGTTGCCCATGGGTAGTCGCTGAAGGATCTGGCCAAAGTTTTCCATCATTGCGTTCCATTGTCGCTCGAGGGCTTCTTCAAGCAATATTTTTATAGGATCTCCTGCCCCCTTGTCTTTCTTTTCATCCACCATGGGAGGTCGTCGAGATTTGTGGGGATGGTCTTGCAAGGGTTTGACTAGTTCAAGTCCTAACTCCTTATGTACCGATCTCGTTGGTGACATGCAAAGAAAAACAGAGAAAGAGCAGACCACTTTGATGCCACTGATCCGGATTTAAACAGGTACACAATAAATTACAGATATAACCATAAATACAGAGATGCAACATTAATACTTCATTTCATTAATGTAAAATACTGAAATATGCTTACAAACCGAAATGGAAATAAACTAGCTAGGGCGATGGTAGCTTATCTCTGAGAAGTGATGTGGCGGCTACACGCATCTGAACTGTGTTACAATGAGGCTCGAAGGCCTATTTATTACTGAGAAACAATGGAAAACCCTAAACATCCAAAACCTAACCCTAGAAGATGAAACGCCAAACTGTGGGCCTCGTTTGGGTAAATTGGTACATCAACTTCCTGAGGTTGTAACTTTGGCATACGATCTCCATTTGACGCACACAATACCTCATTAGAAATATCTATCCAAGGAATACAACTTTGGGATGAGAAACATCACTCCCTGGGCCCATGTTGCTCCAAGTTTTCCCAAAAAACTTTATGTTTTTTTATATAGGTGAGAAAAGCTATCATAACTCAGTTGTCAAATGAGTAGTGAGGACAACTATCTCTAGTTGTTATCTATAAATGTAGGTTGACTCATCACCGTTATTCAAGGAAAAACACGCCACCTGGAATAACCCGCTGGTGGTCTGTAAGGGGGAAGACTTTCACTCCTACCATATGCATTTGGGTCTTGGGTCGTTAACCTGTTTCCTTACGTCCGAGGAAGACGAGCTCTTAGCCAATCGTAAATAGTTTTAGGGAATACTCCAAGCTTGATAAATAACTTTATGTTATTATCAATAGTTATAGACTTATATTATGATTGATATATATATATATATATATATATATATATATATAACATCACATAGCTGTATATTATAATTATATATATAATATAACATAACATAATTTTATAACTATTTAACCTAACATAAAATTATTTAATATATATTTTATAGTGATTCAAATATATTTTATGAAAAAAAAGGTTATTGAAAGAGTGGTAACAAAAACAAAGACGGATATCTATGCCTCTACCGATTCGACATCTTTGTGGGGTTTCGGTCGTTGAACAGACAGCGATAAACTTGTCCTTGGCAATAATAATTGAGGTCCAACATTAAATTAATGTCTTGGCTTTTCGTAAATTGCAGAGCATCTTTTCGTTTGTTGAAGAGACAACGATAAACTTGTCCTTGGCAATATTAATTGAGGTCCAGCATTAAATTAATGTCTTGGCTTTTCGTAAATTGCAAAGCATCTTATCTCTGTTGTGAAAAGACATTTAATGCATAAAAGTGGAGAACGTGGACAGCCACTTGCAGAAAGTCTGTACTCTGTAGTCTGGACAACATCATTTCGTTGGTAAATAAAATTATTTTAACTGGGTAAATAAAATTATTTTAATGAATAAAAAGTGAAAATTAAGAAAATTTATATGGTATTTGTATTTATATTTTATTATTATTATTTTTGAGATATTGGTTTTTACAACATAATTAATATGAAAGATAATAGGCTTAAGATTTCTTCATATTTTAATCAAAACCACCTACAATTTAATGCCAGTGTTGAATAATGGAGTAGGAGAATATTTTGTAGAATATTGATAACATTGAAAATAATGTCACATCTAAATTCAAGGAGAAATGTTTGTGTGATAAAAAAAGTAGAGAATAAAAGAAGATTAAGGTACGAGAGAGTGGTCATTAACTCTAATCTAGAAGATCAAAACTAGTTCTATGTTATATCTAACTTAAAGAAAAAAATCAACATTATTAAAATAAGAACATAAACTTTTTAGTGATACACAACATTGGATATTTCCTACAACGTCATGGGATGAAAGAATTTTTCATCTTTATGATACTAAAAAGATGAGGGTTGAAAAACACTTTCTCTTAAAATGTCCTACATGTGCTCACATTAAGTCTCAATTTCACAATATTTTTAAAATTACTAAATTTCTTAACCTATTAGCTCAACAAAACTATCAAAATTTAGAAAAGTTTTTTTCTAATTTTTTCAAATATAAAACTATTGTTTCCCCAAGAAAAAAATAATATCTTTATTTCAAGAAGAAATTATGTACATTCCATATATATATATATATAGAGAGAGAGAGAGAGAGAGATCAACCTCCTCTACAAATACTAACTAAAAATTGTTCATAACCTTTGCCATAGGCACCAAAATAGACTTCTCAATCTATCCATTTATGACTTGTGTGGCAATACTCAAACTATCCTTTATGTGGGAATACTTCTTTATCAATGTAAAACAAAATAAGTATCAGATCTTATGATTTGTTAACTTTATCCACTCATGATATCAAAAATTTGAAGTTACAAGTCACTTAATTTCCCACTTATTATATTTTTATAAATCAACTTCTTTGTGAATCATGACAAAAGTGTCCAATTGTATCTAAGTTTTGTAGAGTAGGATCCCCTCAAATCATTAAATGTTCATATAATTTCAACCTATTTGTCCATTAGTATAATATGACCATGATTAAGTTCATCCAAGATTTTTTTTCCCAATGATTTGACTATTACCTTGGAATTCCCAACTAATGAACTATAAGTCATCCTTGTTTCAATAAAGAGGTTGATGTTAGGTCACCAATCATGTCCAAAGTTAGTCTTAACATTCTATTGTAAATAGTGAACTAAGCATTCTGGAAGAAATTATTGCATCTCATAATCCCATCAACCCCAATCCTCACTTCCACCCTGGACCCAACACTCCAAGCCAAATACTTCTCTAGAATTGGGAAGGAAGGCGCAAGAGAATTCTAATCATTAGAAACATTATAGATGTTTTTGTTCCATGTTCAAAACCAATCCAAGATCAAATCATTAACTATATATTTATTCTCTATCAGCCTACTCCAAACACTTGAATTGAAACATTGCCACAAAGACTTAGCAACTAATGCTTTTCCAAATATGATATCATTCTTAAGACCCAAACCACTCACTTCTTTTGACCAAGTGATTTTTTCCCAATTAAATAGATATATACCTTTATACTAAGCACTTCCCCTCCACGGGTAATTAAAATAGATCATTCTAGCTCAACCATGATTCCCTTAGGAATGCAAGCAAGTGCCAAAATACTAGAAGTTCTTATATAACAATATTAATTAGAACCAAACAACCTCCATGGGATAACCAACTTTTGCACCAAAAATTAATTTTTGATTCAACCTTCCCCAATTACCACTCCTAATCCTATTTCATGTGGTAGTTTGGATTCAATGTGTAACAGCCCCGAAATAACAACACATAATTAATTAGATTAATCAAGTGATCAACAAGCAATTTATCAACTAGTTAACATTAAATTTCAAAAGAAATGTGAGGAGAGACAACTTACCTGTGGAACGCTAGTTGAATTTTGCTACTTGCAAGAAAGTCTGGGGGACGACTCTCCACCCAACTGTAGGCTCAGTTGCACAAAATCTTGCTACAACTGGCCACCCTCGAGCCCTCAATCAACGTACTACTGCCAGGGAATCCTTTTTCTCACAACACTATTCTCCCAAGAGAATGGATGGTGGAATCATGGAATGATGGAATTCCTCTCATCTTCCTCCCCATCTATTAAATAGAGCAAACATTGGAAGGGGAACCACATGCACACACTCCATGTGTCAACATGCAACTTCACTACTTTCTTGTTTTATTCTTTTGTTTTTACTTTTTGATAGCTTTACTGATTTTTACTGCTTTCTTGTTTTATTTCTTTTGTTTTAGCTTACTAATTTTTACTATTTTTCTGTTTATTCTTATTTATATTTATTTAGAGCATGTAATTAATTTATTATTATTTATTTACTATTACTATTTTTTTATTTATTGTTTATTATTTATTTAATATTATATTATATTATTTATTATTTATTATTAAGGGACATTACATTTATTTTGTTATTTATTACTTCATGTAACAGTCCCGACACCCTTTGCTGAACTAGTATAACTAGCAGGCATCGAAAGTTTCACAACACCTGGGAAATCCCAAGGAATCTCTGTCCTTTTTCCCACTTTCGGAATCAGGCATAAGCCTCCTCAGTCTGTATCCTAGTCCAAGGCTGGCCCCAAGGCTCGCGCCTGACTCAGACCTCATCTGCCCCAAGGCAAGCATCCGGTACGGTACTCAATGACTCCGGGCATCTCGCAAGGTTGGCCCACTCCCTCCACAACTCACTAAGGCACACAACCCCAGACATTGAAGTCCTTACACCCCTGCCAGACTTCGGCATCCCAATACAATACTAGGCACCTAGCCTAGAACATCGGGCACTTGGCCTCCTCAAGATGGCCCCATAGCCCTTCAAGAGATATCCATCAAGAGCTACACAAGAGAAAGGAACCACTGGCATATGTAGTGTTGATTGAGTTTGTCCCCAGCCCATATGGTGTTACTTATTCTCCCTCGTGCGTATGGGCTCGCATGAGATCATCAAATAAACCGACCCTCTCGACCCATTTGTGGAGTCTTGTCAATCATCACACCTCAACATGCAACCAATGCATTAGCTATACCATCATAGTATCATAGAAAATAGTTCACATGCCAAGTCTTGCATGTCATCACGAGAACATTCATCATTGTTAATCGCAACATTATGAATAATAACGAACTGCATGCTCATGCATGTCATAATTTTGTATGCAACTATCACATGTTTCACCTCATGAAATACCATCATAAGTTATAACATTAAAATATTAGCATCAAAGACATATCAGGATTTTACATAATAAATGAACCAAATGTCAATAAACCTCATATTATAGTATCATAATTCCTATGCCACGTTATGCATATCATATCCATCATGATTATACAACATTGTTATCATAACACTAAATAAATAAGAACCCCATGTGCATCATTACCCTGATACCATCATATCATGAAAGTTAAACATTGTTAATGCTTCAAAAATGCTTTGTGATACACTTCACTTTGTTTTTATAATTACCTAATTTACTTTTCCACAGAGCAAATAAAATACTCTTGTCTTATACAATCAAAATTAAATCTATCAATATTCAAAATATTGTTATTAAAATGTCACTCAAATTATTATCAACTATGAAATTTATAAAATTCATAAGTTCACAATTTTAATATAATTTGTCAACTACACCTATATTTTAAACACATATAAATTAACTCACCTATATTTTAAACACATATTATATATATCATAGTTTAAAAACATATTACATATATCAAAACATTTTTTTATTTTTATTTAAAATAACAATTAATAATATCTACATACATGCAATTTTATATTAGGTAATATATAATTTATTTATTTATTATATATATATTTTTTAATTATAAAAAAATAACATTCAATTAAAATTCTCATTATTTTACATAATTATTAATTATTATTACCACTTACTTCACAATCAATCAATTTATTATATAATTTTCTACTAAATACAATAAGTTTATTTTACTTCTTAAAAAGCCACTCCACTATCACAAAATGCCGTTTATCTCTTACTGCTACTCAATTCGAATTACTGCAGTTTTATTTTAAGTAAATTACATGTGCTGAATTTGAATTAATGTATATTACGTGGCAAGTTATTGTTTTGATAAAAAAGTTTACTATGCAATATAAAAGAAATCATGCAAAAGTGTGTTTCCTCGCATATACCCAACACAAATAAAGTAGTGTTTTCGTATCAAAGGACACTATCAGAGATTATGTTAAAAAATGGCTTGGATGTATTATCAAATGCAACGCGCAGGCATGAACCTGGACAAGGTGATGTTTATTTATGTAATCAACGCATGTGGCAGCCTATCAGATATGTTAAGTCGGTGGGTCCGTGTGTTTCGGTGCACACGGATTCTAAAACGTGGAAGCTTCACTCCTGAGATGCCCCACAAGTTACTGACAGCCGCTCGGTGACCCAAATGGCCAGGCCATTGACCGCAGCTCAAAATTCAAATACAATTCGATTTCATCTAATTGATTCTATAATTTTTATTTTTATTTTTTTAATTATCTCCAATTTTTTTTAATTAAAAAAAAAATATTTGTTTCTCCATAAATTAATATACACAAATCAATATTAAAGAAATTTAAAATTTAAATGAATTAAGAATAAATTTTAACAATCTAAATTATATAATAGATTTTATCAAAATTAGACATGCATGATAGGGCTCATATGCCTCGAGGGTTGTAACCTGCTCTGATACCATATGTGACAGCCTGAAATAACAACACATAATTAATTAGATTAATCAAGTGATCAACAAGCAATTTATCAATTAGTTAACATTAAATTTTAAAAGAAATGTGAGGAGAGACAACTTACCTATGGAACGCTAGTTGAATTTTGCTACCTCCAACAAAGTTTTGGGGACGACTCTCCACCCAACCGTAGGCTTAGTTGCACAAAATCTTGCTACAACTGGCCACCCCCGAGCCCTCAATCAACGTACTACTGTCAGGGAATCCTTTGTCTCACAACACTATTCTCCCAAGACAATGGATGGTGGAATCATGGAATGATGAAATGCCTCTCATCTTCCTCCCCATCTATTAAATAGAGCAAACATTGGAAGGGGAACCACATGCACACACTCCATGTGTCAACATGCAACTTCACTGCTTTCTTGTTTTAGCTTTACTAATTTTAGCTTGGAAGGGGAACCACATGCACACACTCCATCTATTTTATTTCTTTTGTTTTAGCTTTACTAATTTTTACTATTTTTTTGTTTATTCTTATTTGTATTTATTTAGAGCATGTAATTAATTTATTAATATTTATTATTTATTTACTATTACTATTTTTTTTTATTTATTGTTTATTATTTATTTAATATTATATTATATTATATTATTGATTATTGATTATTTATTATTAAGGGACATTACACGATGTAAACCCTAGATAATTTAAACTAATGTTGAAATTACTCAAACTAAATGGAAAAAATGTTGCCAACTATGGAAAATTTCTCCCTTTATATTCAAGAAGACAATTAACTTATGGTAATTTAGTTCCATACCCATTCCCAAACAAAGTAGATCAAGGGAATCCAAGGTTCCTCTTAAATCTTCTTCCTTGCCAAGATGAAAATTCAATACATCATCAACAAATAATCGATGAGAGTTGACCATGGATCTCCCTACAAGTACCTCTCAATTGACCACTTACAACACTTCCTTCATTGATATGGATACAAGGGGCATCCCTAAGTAAGGCCTCTTATAGAACTAAAAATGTTTGATGTTGAACCATTTATTATCATAGTAACTTATGCACTAGTAATGCACCCCATGATCCATTTTACCAGCTTGTAAGAGAAACCTATATGCAAGATCATAAGCTATAAAAATTCCAATGAGACCCTACCATAGGCTTTTGATAGATCAACTTTAAATAAGATGGTCGACCCATTCTTGGATTTATGTTGTGCAATGATTCTTGTGTTATACCCACCATGTGCAATTGCTCATCAGAGATTACCTTGGAGAGAATTGTTTTGAGTCTTAGAACAATGACCTTTGAAACAATTTTGTAAATCATATTTGATAGAGAGATCAAACAAAATTAATCAAATGAATCAGGGACATATGTTTATAATGAGTGGAATAGAAATTGATTTTATATTTCCAGACACCTTCCCTTCCAATATAATATCCTCAACTAGTCAAAATAGGTCCTCCCACAACATGTCAAAAAAACTCTATTGACCATCCATTAGGCCCTAGAATTCTTCATTTTTAGAAGGATTTCATGGTTGGCAATAAATCTTCCAATGATATCTCCTAAAATAACTCCTTATCCTCCAAATCTTCAATGAATATTGGGAATTTTCTAATATCCAAGAGTATTTGAGCCAAGTTACATCTTTCAAGTTGGTAGAAATTTTACCAATATGGCTAACCCCTAGATCTTCTAACTCATCAAAGTTTTTAATTTGTCTTCCCTCTTCATCCCACTATTCCCAATTCATGTTTTTTTTTTCATTTCTTGTGTGTAACAAAATTACGAAAATATATGGTATTTTGGTTTCCCTTTGTTATCTAGACATCTTTACTCTTCATGTGTCAATCCATATCTTCCTACAATGGTAATTCAATTTTTGTAAATTCAATATTCTTAATAGCTTTGATCACTTCCTCATTTAGTAAGAATCCTTCCTCTCTATTTACCAATTATGTTAGCCTATCCTCGACCTCTTTCAATTTATGACTATGCATCTTATGCCTAATTCTAGTCTAATCTATCACCTTTTTCTTAATAAATATTAAAGAAGTCATGACCTATCTACCTTCCAAGACCCACAAACCAGGATCAAACAATTTCTAGTTCATTCAGTCTAATGATTGAAACTCTTCCTCCAATATCCAAGTTGGATTGAACTTAAATGGATGACTAGGTTTATCAATTTATTCTTCAAAATCTATAAATATTAGGAAATGATCCAGACATTGAGTTTTGTCCATCCAAGTCCTACATATCCTTACCTCATTCAAAATATGGTTGGGAATAAGAAACCTATCAAACCTCTTAGAAACATCTGCATTCATTGGTTTGTTGTTAACCAAGGTTGGTTTTACGTCTATAGGGAACAATACAACCAACCTTTCTCATTACAAAGACTGAAAAAATAAATTAAATAAATTTAAGAAATAAAAAATAAAAATAAATCTACCAAGGGTTCAGGCAGAGTTGAAACCCCCTAGATTTCCCCTCATTTTATAGTAAAATTTAGATCACCACTAAGTATAAGATTTTTGTCCATCATAATCTTTGATTTAAAACTTTTCTCCAAGAAAATTTATTTACCTTCATATGGACCATAAATGTTTAGAAGTTTGAAGACCTTCTCCATATTCCTAATGAAAAATTCCACCATTAATCCAAATGTTAATGCAAAAGAGTTTAATAAAGTTAGATCATCCTACCAACCCATGATATTTCCCCTCAAAGCACCTTGCAAATGTAGACCCAAAAACTTCCACCCACTGAGAAATTTACATAGACTATCACATAAATCAACACCACTAACAATATTTTTTGGACCAAAACTATAATAGGATTGGGAGCAACCAATAGTCATTTGACGGATAATTTCTTTTTCCCACCCCTCAAGGCCTCTAATATTAAATGAAATGGTTTTCATTAGGACGCAGTTAAAGAAATTTTCTTGGCTCTAACTACTCAACTAGCTATTAAAAACTATTTTCCTTGTTTCACCTCCTGAAATTATTTTTCTTTTGCACTTTTGAGAGCTAATAATTTACTAACCAATATTGGTGAATGACATGTAGACAAGTCAAAGCCTATACCTCTCAATGGAGAAAAAATTATGATTCATTTTTCGTTTCTCGATCTAAGGTCAAAATGGACCTTGCCCCCTCTCACTCATGCTACAAGATAAAAGTGAAATTGTTTTTTCGGCAGAAGGTTTTTTTGCTTATCAACATAAGTTGATTATTCTAATAGTTAATGTGACCTCCCCAAAAACAATGTATCCACCCATTTCCTCAGAGACACTTTTGTTAAGACAAACCAAAACCTTTGTGTCACTCATCAAACTAAGGTTTATAAGATGACTCGAAAAACCAACTGATGGGTGCCTAAATGTCATCTTTTCTACACCAATTGTTTTCCCTTTTAACCATTTTTTCCTACCATTTTAGCTACTTTCAAACTTACCTTTGGTTATAATGATATATTTTTTCTAAGGTATGTTCCCATGTAATTTATGTTATTTAAGTGAATTATGCTAGGTTGATTAAGAGGAGTTAACCTTTTATGATCACATACAAAAGAGGGGTTCATGAGCCACTACCTAAAGATGGCATGTGCAAAGCATTGGATACCAGAGTTGTTATAGTGCTAATACAATGATATCGTTACAATGCTAGTAAACTGATGTTGTTACATTGTTGGTATACTTTGTTGTTACATTTATGGTCACTATTATTGTTATGATATTGATACAATGTCATTGTTACACGACTATCATTGTTGTTACACTACAAGATATCATTTTTGTTACATTATTGGTAAATTGTTGTTGTTACATTATCAAATACCATTGTTGTTACACTACTGGTACATTGTTGTTTCACTTCTCACCATCATTGTTCTTACAATATTAGACATTGTTGTTATTACACTAATGGCCATTATTTTTATTACATCTACTAGATGTTGTTGTTGTTATTACATTTATGGCTATTGTTGTTTTTACACTCATATCACACACCAGTGTTGCTATGTTGGGGATGATGATGTTGTTCATATCACATGGTGTTATTGTTTGGTAAAGGACAACCACACAACTAGGGACCCTTATTCTTTAGCACTAGTCAAAGGAAACAATTGCATTTTTCAAGCACACATTTTCTAGCAATAACAACCATGATGTCTTGAGAAAGGAAAATTTTAGGGGCTAATATTCATAGATGGGCTAATTTTCCATGTTTTTTCCAAAAAAAAGGATTTTCCGGCTTCCATTTTTTCTAAAAATTATTCACCCAAATTTTATAGCACAAAATTATTTACCTTGGAAATCACCAAAATTTTATATAGACTAATATAAAATTATTAAAAAGTCAATATTTTAAAAAATTCCAAACATTTTACAATTCAAATATTAGGGACTAGTAAGATTCCCCAAGGTTTCTAAACTTTAAGATAAACTTCCATCCTTAAATTTTTCCCTGCTCTCGAGTATGATAGTTTTGTCAGTTGAATGGCTAACATGGATACCTTTTAATTAATTATAACAACATCATATTTTAGGCTTGTTGTTGGGAACAAGTGTCTATTTTAAGTCAAGAAGTTAAGAATAGCTTGAGGATTGTAGATTCTCTTCATTGTAATCAAAATCCTTTGTTAAAGATAAATCATTGCAAAATTTTGCAAGTATCCCACTCAACTAGAGAAAAGAGGAATCTTATGTTGTAATTCAAATACATCTTCAACCATTTACTATTTAATAAAAGAGTTGTTTGAGCTATGCCCCTTTGTTTTCCATGGTGAATGAAGACTTAAATCAGGGCAGCTACTATTTATTCTTCCTAGTACCTCATTTAAGGGGTAGGCCCCCCTAATTAACTAGGTATTGTTGTATTTTATTAGGATTTAGTTATTTTATGATTACTTTCTGATTTTTTGGTTGTATATGCAATTAACTCATTTTTGTGATTTCGGGAATTGAAAATTTTGTTATAGCAACCCATTTACCTACTTCTATATGCAATAGTTTTATTTCTATCTATTGTTTAATTAAATAATTATTGAATGTTGATTTACAATTTTTTTTTACTACAATATGGTGGTCAAATTTAAGGAAAGGATTCCTTACTTGGTTATTTTACTATGCTCTATTATGAGTTAAGCACTTACCTAATTACAAAGTGGGAGTTTGAAACTAGAGATTTGGAAAGTTCATCTCATAGTTATTTTCCCTTCCTTGCAAAGAGTGGTTTCCTTTTGGAATTGCTTCATTTTAAACAACAATTGGTTTACTTCATTTCCTGCAAGTAGGATTAAAATAGTGTATTCTTTTTATTCAATTAGCATAATAGTTATTTCCTTTTGCAAGGAAGTGCATTTCATTTCCATCTACTTTAAAGTAAATAGTTTGTTAAAGATATTGTTTCCTTTTAGTTGAATTAGTTTATTTATAGTCGGTGACAAGATTGATTTCTTACCAGTCATCATTTCAACATTAATTAGGTAAACTCAGTTTTGGTGACCTTGTTAAAAAGTATCCCAAGACTCCTTTGTAATCATATTTGACGTTCCTACAACTACAACATTGTAATTGAACCAGTGATGCATATATAATACATGATAGTTTGCAAGTGTTAAACGAATCCCTAGTTGAAAATTAAATGCACCAATATTCTACTTATCTTTTTGAGAAATTAGAAATTTGATTAAAAAACATGTCATTTTTGGCACTGTTGCCTAGGAATCGTCAATAACACAACATTCTTTTCACATTGTTTCTTGTTGTTTGCAACATCATGTTTATTTATCAAACCCATGTTTATTTGTTAGCATGTTTATTTATAGGCAAGTGAGTTTATTTTTAAGCCAGTGTGTCTATTTTATTACTAAGAGTGTCTCATTTTCAACTTGTTTTTTTAATTTACTTTCAACCATTTCTCTTTAGAAGATGCGGTTTTACTTTATTTTATTTTAGCCTAAGTGTTTTTATTTTTAGTGAGTGTGCCTAAATCGAAAATAGAAGTGGGAAGGAAATAGGTAAGAACTCGTTCTTTCACCATGGAGATTCTATGGTGAGTTTCTATTTTCTCAAATTCGAAGGCATGTAGGTATTGTAACTTAAAAATAGAATGTTTTTTCAAACTCATGAAACGAAATAGAGATCCAAAAGTATTCTTTAGTGATTTTGTGAAAAAATAAAAACAAACTAATACTCCAGGAAAATAAATTAAACGAGGAGGGACCAACCAACACAATTGTCAAATGCTTACATACAACTCTTTAGTCAAGAATTGACTTGTGACTTCCATCATATAGTTAGTACAACCAACCATTCCTACAAATTTGACATCTTTGATCCAAGATGAGATTGTATTCCCTAAAGAGAGTATAAACACCATATAAAACAAACAGTTAGACTTTCGCTATCAAGGACTAGAAAATTCATTCTCATTGCTTAAGCAACATGGAGACAATTTTCTGACGAGAATGGTAAAAGAAGTCAACTGAAATGTAAAATAGGAGACTACCACCTTTGATTTTCCAATCTAAACCATTGAAAGGGTAAAGTATTTGAAAAATATCCTTCACTCTTCCTTGCCAAACCTCCATGTATTAAACAACAAGGACCTTGATACATTCCTCTTTGAGTTTGATGTCCTCTATAGAAGATATTGATATGTTTCAAATGCACAAAATCTGAAACTCTTTGCCGCCACCTTAAAGCGCATGGAACTAAGATGGTTTATGGGGCTTGGTGATAATAGCATTAACACCTGGGTAGAAATGAAAAATGCATTTCTAAGAAGTATAAATATTATTACAAATTTAAATATCAAAAAGAAGAAATCTTCATAATGACACTAAAATAAGAATAAAGTGTAGAAGATTAGGTAGAGCATTCTAAGTACAATCTACAATGGTCTAGACAAAGTCATTTAGAGGATGAAACTCTATGGGTATTTCTTTTAACATGCATTAGGGATGATTGTATTGAAATCCTTAACCTGATGAGGGGAGGAAACATATTCCAACACACTTATGATGCCATCTACAAGCTCTGTAGAAGATATTCCTAAGGCACATCACCTCTAGGAAAGGGACCATTGGAAATTTTGGGAAGAATTACCACGTAATTTAGAGAAGTATTTCATAGAGATGAAATTGGAAACCTACTAGAGGATTTTAAAATGGATATACTTAGTTCTTTGAGCTCCCATCAAGATACACTGCAGATGAAAAAGAAAAGGGAAGAGGAAAACTTGACCCTAGTTATCTTCTTCCCTGAATGCAATATAAATCATTTGTGAAAAGAAGATCCATTAAATCAAGTCGAGACTTATGGGATATGTATGCAAGAGAATGAAACCAACAACTTCCCATCCTTACCAGGATTAAAAGTAATTTATCATAAAGTAATTAGTAAAGCATAATAATTGTTCTTCATCTCAAAAAATGACCATGATAGCCTGGACCCCAAGATATGATTCTTGACCCATCTAAATATTAAAATTCTTATTGGGGTAACCCTTTGGTGCATTATTTTCCTTGGTATTGGTACCACCTAACCCACAGTGGATTAATTCCCCACCCCAAAACCACCCATGGCAGTAGGGGTGGAGAAACCCATACTCTAGGGGGACTTAATACTTAATGCCTCAACCATTGATTCCACTCCTACCACAACCACAAGTTTAGTCACCTATTACATCCCCTCATAACCCTCCACTCTTTGCACAAACCATACTTAACTCGAATAATAGGCTAGTACATCTTCCACATGCCACTGGAATCTTAACTTATCCTACTTACTCCATTTCTTCGCTAGGATGTATTAATATTAAGCTAAGATCTAGGAAGACCTTGAATAAGATAAATTCTCCTATGAGAGTATAATGTTATGAGTAAGAAGACCCAATTGGATAAATGTCACTTAATCAATCTCCTAAAACTCTTACAAAACTAAACCAAGTGAATAATGAGTTACTAGTTGCCCCCTACCTAGAAAGACTAAATATGGATAAAATGTAACAACCCTGATTAAAAATACATGTAATAAAGTTAATAAAGGAAAAATAAGACCAAGTTCATGGGACACGTATTCCAAGTTGAATGTTGGGAAAAACATCCTAGTGGCTGTTCATTTGGTTTATTATGGCTAAGGAAATTGGCAAAGGCATTGGCAAAGACTTTGAAAAGGAAAAGAGGCATTTATTGATATTTTATTTATGAAAATAAAGGAAAATAGGAGAGAAGGAAGGTGAAATGTCATAGGTTGCATGTGAGGAGGAAATTAAAGGAAAATAGAGGAAATTGAAGAAAATAGAAGCCTCAATAATAAAAAGGCTTCTGAGGATGAGTTCACAACCTTTTTTCAGTTTTAGCTTGGATCTCTCCCTCTATTCTCTCTCTCATACTCTTGCACACGTAGAACATTCTTGGAGCACTCTAGCATTGGAGGAAGGAAGGCAAAGGAAGGACATGGAAGAAAGTGGAAGAAAAGATCAAGCAAGGAAGAGTTGGATCAAGCAGATACGTTGGGATTACTTGCAAGTATCGAGTTGCATGTATGATTTCCTTGCTAGCTTTGGCATGCATGGTATATGCATGTGTGTATTTGGTTCTCTTGATGTCATTGGCATGGGTTTTTCCTTGTGTGATAGTGGATTTTGTCCTTGCCTTTCCATTTTTGAATAGCCATGGTGTGATGGGTTCTTTCATTTGGTTGAACTGGATGGTCGGATGGGTTTGGAATCGGGTGAGGTGGTCTCAGGAAAATTCCCAAGGGCCTAGGAATCACTTGACCAGTAATGGTGGGATACATGGTAAAGCCTAAGGGTGGATATGAGAAAATTCCTCAAGGTATTGGTGAAGAAATCTAGAGGCATCCATGCTTGTTTAGGGCCTAGTGATCCCTTGACCAGTTTTGGTGGGATTGTGGTAAATCTTGGTAGTTCATGTTTATTGTTTGGCATAGGAATCCTTTCACTGGTGATGGTAGGATTGCGGTAAATCTTGGTTGTATAGATGAGGCTTTTGGGCCTAGAAATCCCTTGACCGGTAATGGTAGGATATGTGGTAAATCCTGAGGAAGCCCTGGTTGTTTTTTTGTGAGTCCCACATTCATGCTTGGAATATGGCATGGGGGTGATTGACTGAAAGAAAGATTTGATTCAGCCCAATCTATGGTCGGGTGGTACGTGGAAGTCCCTCACTTGGTTGGCTTTTGCATATGTTAATAAGAGATATTTTCCCCTTGTATTTCATGAGTATTTATACTTGTTATGATGTGGCTTTAATGGTTGTTCTATTACTGTTATTATTCTGGTTATATGTTGGTTATGAGCATGGTTTCATGACAATTTCTAGTTATGGATATTATCATGTTTTGATTAGTAAATGAGTGGTTAATGAATGTATGAACTAATATATGATAATGCAGCTGTTGTGAGAGGGCATCAGACCTTCTTGACGATTCTCAGATAAGTATAAGCTACCTATGTTCATATTTGTAATTATGACCTATAAAGTACATGTTTATGATGTGTTTGATGAAATGACTATTATGGTTAGGCCTTGCTAGGTCAAGTTCTTGTATACGTTTTGTATGCAAGTCTTTGTACTGGTGTCAATTATTATCCTAAAAAGTTTCATTAAGTTTTGGGTAGTGGTATGGAGACTATCCTTGAAATGGTGGTTCAGATCTTGCAGTCACAATCACAAAACAGAGGGAAAAAGACTACATTTGCTCCCTTGCAGGCTTACGCATGTGACTAGAAAGTTGCAGTTGAATTTAGCTAGTTTTGTTCTAGCGTCTGGGAGTCCAGATCAGTGAAAATAGGGTTAACTTAGGGTTTGGGCACCTAGAAGGGTGGTTTAGCCCTTAGGGGTCCTGTCGCACTTGAGGGAAGTCAGTAAAGTTTTGGTTGGACGATTCCACTTCCTTAATTGTACCTACGAGGTTGAGTCGTATCATAGTAACTCTTCGTCACATAATTACCCCGGTGGACCGATGAAATTGGGTAAGTGTGGGAGGAGGGTGTTACATAAAACCTATCACCCAGTTGAAATTTGACTTTTTAGGGGAAATTAAGAACGTGTGTGTTTGAATACCTTTCACCTAATCCATTAAGGATTTTACAATCTACTCAAAATTTGTCAAAGCGTTATATATGAAAGTTGAGAAAAAACAGGAAATACCCTCAGATAACACACATGATTGGAAAGGTGGTAGGTTTAATACTAGGGGGGTCCTTACATCCAAATATTCAACTCTTAGTAGCTGAATGGTTAATGTTTATATTAATAATACAATTATTCCCAAAATATTGATTGGCTTGGGAGCTTCCATCAATGTTATGACACATGAAATCATTGAATAGTTAGGGATTTTAGGCCTTAGGAAAACCCCCACATTATCACAACTTGTTGATTGTTCCACAATAAAACTGGAAGGTAGTTTAGAAGATGTTGTGATATCCATGGAATCCTAGGAATTCCCTACTAACTTGTAGACATGGGTGAATGACCCAATAGTAGTTATTAAAGGGTTCTCTTTAGTATGAGATCCCAATTAGACCTTGTTTAAGATAAGAGACACATTTGTATTTTGTCTCATCAACCATTCTTGGTTTTACAAATGTTATGACATATATATGATTAACACAATGAGGAGGTTCTAGATTCTAAACTACAAATAAATAAATGAAAAATGAAACTAATCTTGGCTAGCTAACAAATAAAAGATAACTAAGAATTATGAAGAAACGAACTAATAAATACATATGTATAGTCAAAGAAGCAATTAGTTGATTTCCAAAACAACAAGTGTTTAACTTATAAGAGAAAATCCAGAATAGTTATTATTTTGATCTAATAAGTGCTCATTAATGAAAGCTACAAAACTGAAACAATAATAATGCAAAAAGAAACCATGTATTCCATAGATTAGTTTGTGACCTAGTAGCAAAACATCTAACAAAATACATACATGAATGGAATTGCTCAAGAATAATGAGAAAATAATACATGATTCATGTAGAAATAAAACTTCAGTAATAACCTTCATTGCTTCTTTATATTATAACAACAAGTACAAAAGTAAGAGCCTCCTAGCTCTAAGTTGTAGGAAAAGAAAGAAATTCAAAAATTTGAAACCCCTATTATTGAGATTTTACGATATTTATAGGTTGATTTGGTAATTACCCATTGTGACTATTGATCTTATTTGGGGTTATTTAAAACTTTTCAAATTCTCATGATTTACAAACATAATAAAATAAGATCCCTGAAAACCCTAAAAAATGAGGCTAACAGTTGTTACAATTTGATTGGATCTTCAATTGGGAGCTTTATGACATCCTGAATATAGACCACCCAAACTTCATAGTATGATGTGATCATATTAATACTATTGGGAAGAAATATCTCCATGACTACATGATTCTATTTTATTTTCTAGGAGAGAACATGTATTTCTTTCTGTTGACAGTGCTAGATCCGCCAACATGTAAGGGGATCTCCTCGGTAAGAAGTCCCAATTAGACCTTAGACCGTTTGGTGTAGGAGTCCCATTAGTGGGTCGTAAAGCAATGCCTTGACTGCGATGTCGCACAGAGGCAAGTAAGATAAATCTGTTAGTAGCAAGGTTGTGACTGCTGCAGTGAGTCAAGGAAGGTGCATGAGAGTTTCTGACACAGGTGGGTTGAGATGAGTGTGCCCTTTGGCAACCTGTTACATTACTCAGCTGGAAAGGGAACACACGAGCGAAGATACATCACAAGCTAGAAGGCAGGTCAACTGGAAATCCAAAGTGATGGTGAAACCAACAGCACATCTGCAACAAGATTCATATAATTTCATACAAATCAGTTCATACACAACTACGTAAGTTAAACAATATACATTGCTACATCAACCAGAACAATCCAACTACAATAACAACATATGCATGAAAACGTGTTGGCTCTTATTAAATAAATAAGTGTAAGTTCCAATCATACAATACATTCATGTAAACCCCCTAGCCCCAACAGTGGAATGTTATAGCCACATTCGCCTACTCCTCCAAAGAGATGAACTAGCTCCATGCAGTGGAGAAGCCAAGGCGCGTTACAATGAGTTATGAGGGACTATTTATAGCAAAGGGTGGGGTGACCCTTGACATTCCCCTTTGTGACAGTTCAACTACCCTCATGACCCTTCACCTACTCTATGACTGTTACATCCAACTATTGACACTTGACTTACACTTTACATGACTCAACATTACAATGCACATGTACTCATGTGAGACAATATGGCTTGAGAGAGCCATGCAAGACATCACTGACACTCGGTCCACTGTGATGAGACCAAATCTTTGACATGCTTGTGATGGTGAAGGTGGTGAGCTGATGCCAAGCTTGGTCATTTGTGATGGTGTGCATGCACCTCATGGTGACATCTTGCTGAAGCGAATTCTTGCCTTCATCCAACTTGTTTGCTAACATGCACACGGTCTTCTTAGGTGCGGCTGAACCGGAAACACACTAATGCATATTGTTCGTGCTGATCTTCAAGTGTGTGTTGGTGGTCATGTGCATCAACTTGCTGAAATACATGTTCAACTCCAGTTGGACTTGCTTCTTGTCTTCGCCTTGGTGAGTGTGTTGAATGGGTTGGATTGCACGCGTGTGCACAATGACATGCATGCTACTGAATCCCTTGCATGTGATCAACAACAATGCTCACCATGTCTGCTCCATGTCAGTTGCTGGGATGGATCTTTAACTTGTATGGGCACAGTTTCATCCGTGAGTGCATATTGCACCCGCTGTTAATCCTGTTCTTACTGCAACTCATTCGCCTGTCTGTGCAGCTTCATGTTCTTCCTGAGTTGCTTCTTCATCACATGCAACTCCTTCTCTGTTCCATTCTCTGTCTTCGCGCGATCTTCATGTCATGGCGTCACCTCATAACCCGAGTCTCCAAAATTGCTTTCATTATCAGTGGATCTGCTTGATCTTGCAACTTTGTTCCGCCTCTGTGTTGTCAACAACCTTCCTCTTGCATTCATTGCATTCGCCGCATTCGATGCGTTCGCTGCATTCGGTATGTTGCCTTCAGCTGTTATTAATGATGCTGCTTGCTGCGATATCTTGATGTTCTTGTCTACGAACAACTTGATATCTTCGTTAGTAGGCAAGATCATATACATTTGATCAATTGCATCTCCAGGTGTGCTCTGAACGGTGTCTTCGACTCTTCTCTCTTGGAAACCATTGTACCTGCATTGCTAAGAGGCAGATGAACACCTGCAATACCTGGAGACATGGAAACACTCATGGCAAGCAATCTATCAATTGAAACCAAAATCAACTTGAGAACTAACTTGCAACATACCTGTGTGACTGATCATGAAGGTTGCACAATTTTGGCTGGGAGGTTGGGAGACTGACTACCAAGACTGCATAAGGCTAAGTCTAGGTTGCGGGGAGACTGCCTGACTACTAGAACTACACAATGCATAGTCCAGTCTGGCTGCTGACTGCTGGAATTGTGAAATGCGTAATCTCAGCTAGGAATGATTGCAGGCTTAGTTACTGCATTGCGCAATTTTCTGGGTCAACAGTCACTATCCCTCAGAAATACACAAAATAGTCCTAGAGGACAGTGCCTGGGCAGAAGTGCACATTTCCTGAGAGGAAGACAGAGCCTTTCCTCTTAGGATTGTGCAATGTTTTCTTGGTGAGGCAAAATCTGGGCTAAGCCTACCTAGACTTGCCCACGGGAAACTGAAAGTGAATTTGAGTACGAAAGCATGGTGATACTAAGTGTAAGCATAAGTGAATGATCATGCATGGAAATGGCGAATGACAGATTCAGAAAATGGAACAAAATGCATGTGGGAGAGGCGAGTCGCCAAATCGAAGACCGTTCGTGAAAAACAGTTTCATGCATGCGACAATAGTGAGATAGCAACAAAAATTGAAACAGTGTTAGGACAAGCTAGTATACATGTAAAAAATAGCAAGCGATCAAAGAAATCAAGCAAACAATACTCACACAAGTGAAAACAAAAAAAGCGACAGAAACACAACACAAGGAATGGAAAGCAGGCTTACCCCAAAACAACTGAGCTGAATGTGCCGATAGCTCCTAGATGTGATGTGGAAAGTCATAGCTACAAGGTTGATGTGAGGAATGAGCTCTGCAGCGTCTAGTTGATGAGTTTTGATAACATTGAGGTTGTGACGCGCATGCCACAAATCTAGGGAAAGTAACACTTGGTGGGAGGTTCCCGAAGTGATCCTTGCATGTAACCTCCAACTGCCAAAAATAGATCCCTGAAACAAGGGATGCATTTGCATATTGCCTTGGGAGAAGAAGCCCATGGATGCAAGTCAGTTTTGCTCAGTCCCGGAGGGAATCGGTCAACTCAGCTGCACATGCAAGAGGTTGTTCAACTGCTTGAAGGAAATGCCCATTTCAAGCTGGGAGTTGGGCTGGCTTCCCAGGAGATTTGCGCAATTTCTGGGCAAAGCACTTGACTTCTACCCATATTTGTGCAAATTCTGGGTTGAGCAACCCTACTGGGGAAAATTGTGCAATTCCTGCTAGGAGTGTTGACTGGCAGAATTGCGCAACTCTGGAGCCTAGCAGGTTTCCAGACAGGATTGCGCAATTTCTGGGGGGAAGGTTGGTTGCCCTCCAGAATTGCGCAATTTCTTTGGGGACCTACTCAGCCTGCAACTGGACCAAGTCCGGATGTACAACTTGTGAGGGGAATGCATTAAGGTTGTGATTGTCAGGCTGCCTTTGTGCAAGCAAAACAATGAAGCTTGTGAACTTGACGAAGCAAGGCAAGATGTTGTGAAAAGTTAGAAGGGAGGCTCCAAAAAAAAGTTAATGCAAAATTTTTGAGGGTGGTTGTAGCCGCTACAACTTGGAAACACACTGGTAGAACTCCAGCTCTCTTAATGGACCTTGTTCGTGAAAAACAAGTCTAACACCTCTGGAAGTATTGTTCAGTTCTCATCTTGTCTTGGTTTCACACTACCTCGATTGTAAGATGTAGCATCTGCCAAGATCTTGGTCGATTAACACACATTCCAAGCCAAGGCAACACAATTGTTTCGATTGGAGTTGTGGGGTATATTAGTGCACAAATAGTATAGTCATCAAAGTCTTAGTTTCATCTCTAGTGTTGCTCCGCTACCAGCAGGTATGGACAGTACCTAGACGAAGTCACATAGGAACACAAGCATGGCTCTGCTGCCAGTGAGCCTGGTCAGTACCCCAGCGGAGTTACTTGCATCACCTCTCTACATAGGAAGCCTTTCTCTTCTTTCACCTTATTCATTTTTTTATTTTTTCAAACTTCTTCACTTTTTTCATTTTTGTAACTGTGCATAACACTTATTCATTTCAGAGGTGGAAGAGGGATCCCGACTTATTGAGAGCAGAAGAGGTTGTTCCAGCAGATAAGTAGTTTATTATACCTCTGACGTGCTTGTTAAGGTTTTCCTCCTCACCTTACTCTACTTGACTGAGCTGATAAGGGTTAACCCAAAAACAATCGACTAGAGTAGGTGACACTAGTTAGTGCGCAAGCGTTGTGTTTTCACCAAGGTTCACTTCGAACAATACATATTTTCCTTCGACGTATCATGGACTAAAAGTAACAAGTTCTTCATACAGAGGCAAGATGACAGATAACCAAGTAGTGATAGTTGTACAAGGCCTCTTATACTTTACCCAACTTGTTTCAAGAGTCATACATGGTTTCATGCGAAACTAACCTACGAACAAAACAAGTGAACTAACAAACAACAAAGCAAAGCAAGAGAAGAAGAAAAAGAGAAAACGAAGCAAGTAAGAAAACAAGAAAGAAGACAAACAAACAAACAAAGCAAGTAAGAAAACAAGCACGCAAGAAAAAAACTCAAAATAAAACACTACTCCTCCTCCTAAGCTAACAGTGCATGGGTCATCTCACGTGAAGTGATACTTCCAATGCAGCCATCGACGCATTGGTTGACGCATGTTGGTGAAGGAATGGTTCGTGAACAAGACAGATGTGTGAACCAGCAAACAAGAAAGATGCAACAATGAAGACAAACATACTCCGAGCTTACAAGCAACCACAAAACAAAGATGAGTGAAAGTGCATGACATGCATTCTGTGGTGTTGCCATGATGTTGTGCTACACTGTGTGCAGATGTTGAGTGTATGCATTCTCTTGACTGTGTCATGCAAGAAAACGTGAGAAAGGTAGACCACTTGTGTTTTTCATGTGTGCTTGCTATGTAAGATTCCTCCAATGCATGAGTGATGTGATCGCGTAGTTCGAGTGGAGGAAGTGAAATCTTGGTGTTTGGTTGATCTTTAGTGAAAAATAGAGAGTGATGAGGAGACTTGAGTCACTAGTACAAAATTACTAATTAGTTACTAAAAAACAACTAAAATTTGCATATAAACGACCATTTTTCAGTCGGTGACCAATAGTAGCTAGTTTACAGTATCTTCTAACACAACCAACTTTTCGTCATTTTTAGCTTAGCCATTAATTGGTTTCCTTAATTTTACCATCTAATAGTATATTTAGTCATAAATTTTTCATTGGTTTAGTCATTAATTGTCGCAATTAATGACCAAATATATAACAAAAGATATTACTATATGAATCCTCGAGAAAACCAATTAATAACCAAAGAAATATGACCAAAACATTGATCATGTTATAAGATACTGTAAATTAGCTACTAATAGTCATATATATGCAAATTTTAGTCGTGTTATAAAATGCTGTAAATTAGCTACTAATAGTTGTATATATGCAAAATTTAGTCATCATTTAATAATAAATTTTTTATCATTTACAATAGTCATTTATCTTTTTTTGGTATTTTCATATTCATTGTATAAATGACTGATTTAGTAGTTTCTATTCATCTCATTCATAATCATTATAAATGACTAATTTAGTCATATATTCATTTTATTTGTGTTCATCATTAATTAATATAAACTACTAATTTAGTAGTTTTAGATTGATTTTATGTGTTTATTATTAATCACCATAAATTAATTAGTATGATTTTGCAACTAAATTTTAAGAAAATGTTATATAATGTGTATGTTTATCTAATATGATAACACAAAGTTACATATGTTAATTACAAGACTAAATAATATCAAGTTCAAATAAAAATAATTTCAACCATATAAATTTTATTATATAAAATATCAAGTATTACAATATGAGTTTCTAACTTAATATGGGTTGGACTACAATTTACACATGAAATATTGTTTCATCATTTCAAAATATTATCACTGCATTGCCAAAGTATTGCAAGTGAATTCACCAACTCTGAAGGCTTGACCATTAGTGTCTATGAGTGTGTCTTATGCAAGATTTTGGCTCTAAGGGTATCACTTGATAGATTCTCTTCTCTCTCTCATTTTGCATTTGTTGCTCCAATGTTATTGTTCTCCTCTTTTTTCAGTTGTTTCTTCTTACCATCAATATTGAGTTCCGCTCTTGAAAATGAAAGAAGATACAATGCAGAGTATAAGGCATGAAAGACGATGAATACTTGAATATAAAATAAAGTAGACTATAAAAGATTTATATGACATATAGCTCAACATTCGATAGTGGCCACTATGTGGCTAGATGACCTGTATAAACAAAGCAAATAAAATGTCACCACAGAAAATGGAATTGGAGGGGGGCTTCATCATGCATGCTAGGATTTTTTGTGTGTACACACATCATATTCCTCACTGCTAATTGTATAAAAAAAAATAGTATGCACAATGACATGTAGTGACATGTGGGTGCCTATTTGACTCAATGATATGCTTGATTTTTTAACCCATTCCAATCCTACCATAATTAAATTAAGAGAGACAAGGACACAAGAAGGACTATCAATAAATGAAATTAGAGACTTTAAAATGCAACTCAATTGTACCTAAATGTAACAATAAGTATTTGCAACATCCTGGTCACCGATGAGCATCAAATCACACTGTGAAAAATTCCTTGCATTATGATAATTTGGTGCACCTAAGTAATCCTCTGTAGTAGTCCCTTGACTTGCCTATAGATATAATTTTAGAAACAATCCTACTCCTGCAATTCTTCCCTATATGGATCATCTTGTCCCCCCTATTGATAGTTACTTTTCAAGGCAACAAAATAGAACTCTCCAATTGCATCATCACCTTTAAAAACAATGCTTGAGTATTTCCAGGTGATTTTTGAACCAGTATCTACTCAGGTCCATGAAATCCTTGATTTGTTTCCATCACACAAACCTATTTTTGTAATAAAATTGTAAATCCCACATCTGCATTCCTCATCCCAGACATACCAATTATTTACAGTGGAATACTTTATCTTTTCTTCCTTGGTGCATTAGAGATCCACTACTGTGGCATGGAGATAATTGGTGTCATAAAATGGTACAGTTCATCCTTCAATATATGTCACAGAACTCCTCTCACCTCACATAACTCCTCTCATCTACAAAAATAAGAGTCCTCTCAAATGCTTGGTCTCCATCTCATTCGTCTTGAAATAAGTGGATATTTCCATGGGTGACAAAGTGTGCTTAGAGATTTAATAGAAGGAGCTATCACTAAAAAAATAAAAATAGAATGCAACATAATAGTTATCAGCATGAGCAACAACCCTGCCAAGCTACTTCCTAACTAGATAAAGATACTCCTGAATTACCTCTTATAATGAACAAAAGAGAATCTCAACTACCTATAGAGTCTACCTATGCATGGTAGCAATGAAAATACTGTCGAAAACAACATCTACAACAATGTTGGTCAATCTCTTCTTCTAGTCAAGGACATGCCCAACATTTGAAAAGTATCAAGTAGGTTAGGGTCCACCTCATCCAGGCTCCTCTTCTTCTACTCTCTATGTTTAGGTTCAGAATAATACCAAAGGTCTTCGAAATTGATGGGTGGGTAAAAGTTATCATACCATTGAGTTCTTCCATTTTTAATCATTGTCTGTAAGAATTGAATCTAAATTGCAAAAGTCGTTCAGGTTCCTTCTTTTTAGCTGAAATTAACCTAAGCTTTGGAGAGTTGTAAGGTTTAATGGATTTAAGTATATTCTACTTAAAATATAGTAACATTGTTTAAAAATGTAGGCATTGAGATCAGAATCTAAGGATGAAACATAAAATATTTTATGTTCATGATTACAAGAAATTTTAATTTCATGTAACAAAGTTTGAGGAAGGTCTAACATTTGCATCCTACCAAAAAATTTCTTGCATCACTTGAGCCCTTTTAAATTGGGCATGATAGAGTCCATTACACAAACAATCAACCACTAAAAAAAGGTGAAAAGAAAAAATAAAATTTCATGCATTCTGACCCTAAAAAAGTTAGGGAGGATCGAATTGATCTGTACAATAAGGACATGCAAAATGCTTACTTGTCCATTTTCTTTTGATGAATTGTTGGCCGCAATCAAGATCTACATTATCATAATCATTAAACCCTTTGTACAATAAGGACATGAAAAATTCTTACTTGTACATTGTCTTTTGGTGAATTGTTGGCCGCAATCAAGATCTGCATCATAATCATTAAACTATCAACTCTAGATAAAATTTATGATTTGATCATATAAGCCCTCAAAATTATTTACCCATAAGAACAAAAATCCTCTTTAGTAAAAAGGAAGAACAGAGTCCAAATTCATACCCATGTACAAATTACCAAAATATCACAATCATTAAACCCTCAACTCTAGATAAAATACCAAAATATCATAATCATTAAACCCTCAACTCTAGATAAAATTTATGCTTTGTTCATATAAACCATCGAAATTATTTACCCATAAGAACAAAAATATTCTTTAGTAAAAAGGAAGAATAGAGTCCAAATTCATACCCATGTCCAAATTACCAAAATATCCACGCGCAATGACCTTGCCCTTATCAAAATCATTAAACCTCAAATCTAGATAAAATTTGTGCTTTGATCATATAAACCCTCGAAATTATTTACCCATACAAATAAAAATCCTCTTTAGTAAAATGAATAAGAGAGTCCAAATTCATACCCATGTACAAATTACCAAAATATCCACGCCCAAATTCATACCCATGTACAAATTACCAAAATATCCACGCCTAGTGACTTTGACCTTCCTCCATCTAATAGTTGATGCTCTCCTAAGGTGTTTCCCATGCAAACTCCATCTGGGGTTCGAATCCCATGAAATCCATAGATCACGTTGATGGTCTTCCTTCTTCTGGAATTTCCACGTAGATATAGACAAGGTAGAGAAATGTTGTAATATGTGAATGGGTTCGAATCCCATGATATCCATAGATCACGTTGATGGTCTTCCTTCTTCTGGAATTTCCACA
Organism: Pinus tabuliformis; assembly: GCA_031772625.1. Lineage (NCBI taxonomy): Eukaryota > Viridiplantae > Streptophyta > Pinopsida > Pinales > Pinaceae > Pinus > Pinus tabuliformis. The sequence goes on along the minus strand of CM062810.1, from coordinate 437,893,490 downwards.
CAGATATAGACAAGGCAGAGAAATGTTGTAATCTATGAATATTTTATTTGAACCCAGGGCTAAACTAGAAATGAAAAAGAAAAGAAATATTTATAATAGAAAAAATAAAAGAAATATTTATAATATGAAATAAAATATATAAATTGCAATTGGGTTAAATGATTTATTTTTAATAAGAATTTGTTATTTTTGCATAAGATGCTACATGAAAAATAATAAGAAGAAGTTAAAAATGATAATGGGATGAGTGTAAACATTTAAAAATGACCTCAATTAATAATAAAAAGTTAAATTAATAAAAATAATAAAATTTAATTTGTTATATTTTGATTTTGTTATTAACTTGTGAATAGGCTTTGTTACAATACCATGAGCCAATACCATGGCTTATCAATACTACGAGTCCAAAAACATAACTTATTTCACAACCAAAATATTTTACAACAATATGACAAGATTCTTAACCGTGGATATTCACCCCCACATTATGGTAGATATTATTAACTTGTAAAAAATAGATTTTGTTACAATACCATGGGTCAATACCATGGATTATCAATACCACATGCCCAAAAAACATAAATTATTTCACAATCAAATATTTTATAACAATATGACAAGATTGTTAACCATGGATATTCATCCTCACTTTACCATGGATATTAACTTGTAAATCCACTTTGTTACAATACCATGGGCCAATACCATGGCTTATCAATACCACATGTCAAAAAGCCATAAATTATTTCATAGTAAAAATATTTTATTTTAATTTTATTTTACAACATTTTTTTAATTGAATCTAAAAGGGAAAATGTTACAATTTGAGATATATCTAAACCCTCTATCCTCACTACTACTAAAAATATTCTCATAGAAATTTAATTAAGGTTTTAATAAAATTAAGCTAAGATGGATCTATAGAATTGACATAGATCCATCTTAGCTAAGGATCCAAGGTATGAGACCAAGCAACTAATTATAATAGATTAAATATAGTGCATGTTTTTTTAAAGTTTTTCATTATTTTATTTCATTTGACATGATTGATACAAAATATAGGTTTAATATTTTACAACCAATACCATGGCTTATCAATACTACAAGTCCAAAAACCATAACTTATTTCACAACTAAAATATTTTACAACAATATGACAAGATTCTGAAGCATGGATATTCACCCCCACATTACGGTAGATATTATTAACTTGTAAAAAATAGCCTTTGTTACAATACCATGGGTTAATACCATGGATTATCAATACTGATGATGATGATGGTGGTGGTTAACGTCCACTGAGATTGGTCTATCAGACCTAAAGAAACAAATTATTTATTTTGATTTAAGATTTTATTCCTATGCTCAAAAAGCTTGGAGAGAAGCCTCTGGAGCTCACTATAATTTTGACATTGTAAAAGGCTAAGAAACACAGTATTGTAACAAAGATTGTGAAACTGAGATCTAACGTGGTTGTACGTGGAGCACTCTAAGAGAAAGTGGTTTTCATCCTTGATGTCCCTATTCTCACATATATGGTAGATCCTTTCCATCCATGGCATTTTAGGAACTGCCCAACGGCTTGTTTCACTATAGAGCTCATGAGAATTCGTTCTAATCTTTGTTATATTAATTTACTTCTTTGAGCTAGTTAAAATAGAGAGATACTTTTAATCTTCTAAGGTGGGGTTGATAACCTTCTTATAAATCTTTCTCACACCACATTTTTTCTTTGAAGTTAGAAGTAACAATATCTTTAATGTTATTTATGTTTTGCAATGCATCATTCTCGTTGATCTCCCAATAGTTTACCCAGGCTCTTGTGTCTTTATGCCACCCCCAATTGAGCCTTTGTGTCTTTATGCCACCCCCGATTGAGCCTTAGGTGGTTTTGGCTGGAATTTAAAGCTAGCTTAGGAAGTCTATGATCGTCTATGTTATTGAGTTTGTGCTTGTATAGCAGAAACCTAATCATAGCTAGGTTCTCAATAAGGGAAAGACCTGCTACTATAAGGAGAATAGGATAGGGTGTATTACTTTTAATTTTCAAGTTATAAGTGATTTCTCCATGATTCTCTAGAAATGTTGCAACCCCAAACATCACAACCATATAAGATAACAAGAGTGACTAAAGTTTCAAAGAAAAACTTGGATTTGCTCAATCTTTCTCCATGATTCTCTAGAAATGTTGCAACCCCAAACCTCACAACCATATAAGATAACAAGAGTGACTAAAGTTTCAAAGAAAAACTTCTTTTTATCCCACATTACGAGGTTTGCTATTTTGTTTTTTAAGTGTGAATAATGTTTTGTTTTTAATCTGAATTTTTAAAAATTAAATATCAATAATTTCAATAATATTTGTTAATTTAATTATTTTTAAAAATGAGATATTGACTTTTAATAATTTATATTTTAGTAATTAATAAATTTAAATAACGATGAAATAAAATTTATTGTAATTATGATGATGATGATGATGATTCACGTCCGCTGAGACCAAATAATGGTCTATCGGACCTAAAGAAACAAATTATCTATTTTGATTTAAGATTTTATTCCTATGCTCAAAAAGCTACAAACATAAATTATTTCACAATCAAATATTTTATAACAATATGACAAGATTGTTAACCATGGATATTCACCCTCACTTTACCATGGATATTAACTTGTAAATCCGCTTTATTACATTACCTTGGGCCAATACCATGGCTTATCAATACCACATGCCAAAAAGCCATAACTTATTTCATAGTAAAATATTTTATTTTAATTTAATTTTACAACTTTTTTTTAATTGAATTTAAAAGGGAAAATATTACAATTTGAGATATATCTAAACCCTCTATCCTCAAGACTACTAAAAATATTCCCATAGAAATTAAAATAAGGTTTTAATAAAATTAAGCTAAGATGGATCTATGCCTGTTCTTTATATATATATATATATATATATATATATATATATATATATATATATATATATATATATATATATATATATATAGATATATATATGATGCCGACATCAATCCATTATAGCTAAGGATCCATGGGATGAGAGCAAGCAAATTGACTAATTATAATATATTAAATATAGTGCATGATTTTTTAAAGTTTTTCATTATTTTATTTTTCTTTGACATGATTTATCCAAAATATAGGTTTAATATTTTACAACCAATTAAGTTTTTCTAATTTAGATAATTTCTTAAACACAATACAATGTGATCAAATTTAAGAGAGAGTTGGGGAGGGGGTGGAGAGAGGGAGCGAGACAGTGAAAAAGTTGGAGGATAGAGAGAGAGAAAGAGAGAGTGATGTGGGGGGGGGGAGAGTGAGGTGGGAGAGAGGGAGTGAGAGGAAGGAAGAGAGAGGAGAGAGAGAGAGAAATGGAGTTGGAGTGGGAGAGAGAGGGAGGAAAGAACAAATACATAGAGAGATAGAGGTGGAGAGAGAGAGGAGTGAGAAGGGAGAGATGGAGAGAGAGTGAGGAAGAGAGGAGAGGAGGGAAGAGAAAGAAGAGGAGAGGATAGAGATAGGGAGAGAAGGGGAAGGGAGAGAGATTGAGACATAGAGATGGAGAAGGAAAGGGGGGGAAGATAGTGATAGAGTTGGATGAGAGAGAGAGAGAGAGAGAGAGAGAGAGAGAGAGAGAGAGTGATTTGGGGGGAGAGATAGACGGAGGTGGGAGATAAGGGATAGAGAGGAAGGAAGATAGAGATGAGGAGAGACAGATGGAATTAGAGGGGGTAGGAGAGGGAGGGAACAAGAAAAACATAGAGGGAGAAAGGTGGAGAGAGAGAGGGGGTGACAAGGGAGTCATGGAGAGAGAATGAGGAAGAGAGGAGAGCGGGATGGAATAGAGAGAAGGATATAGATAGAGAGGGAGAGAAGGGGAAGAGAGATATATACAGAGAAGGGGAAGACAGGGAGAGAGTGTGTGTGTATGTTTCGGGGGAGATATAGAGAGAGGGAATAACAAAGAGACACAAATACAAATATAGATATTATATAGTATTATATAACCAACCTAGATCCATATTAACCCTATAACTATCAAGTGCTGAGAGGGATCCAATCTCTCGAGGTGAAAACATTTCCTCAAGTTTTGCACTAGAAAAAAAAGTTTGCACCTCTAGAGATTGGACCCCTCTCAATGCTCGATAGATCCGAGGTTAAGATGGATGTAGGTCAGTTAATATGAAATTAAAGTAGTTTTTATTTGATATTATAGTCTTAAAAATTAAAATTTCCCTTTAAATTAATTTCAAATTAGAACTAGATCCAATTAGATTCAATGAATAGATTTTTAAAAAATACATAACATAATTTTTTTATTAAAAATATATATTTTTAAAATTACAAATTATTAGAGATACATAATGCAAAGTTGGCTCACCTATACACCATGTGAGGATGAATAAGTGTTTAAGGAAGGATAACCTTTCAACCAATCTTTAACAACCTTTCAATCCCCTATCACTTGTAAATTTAGATTGCTTGACACAATTAAGATGACTAACATAAAAAATTGATTCATATTATTGTAGTACTTGTTAAGGTAGTTGTAGTTTTGTTCTTAGACTAAATTAATCATTCATGTTAGTCATTTTTAGTTGTATTACTTATTAGCTAGTCACATATTTTAACCCGTGACTAAATTAGTGATTTATGTTAGTCGTTTTTAGGTGTCCTGTGAATAATCGGAAGTAGAAACATCCGAAAATGGGTTTTCACAGGGGAAATCAATAGTGGAAGAATCACAAGGGATGTTAGGATGAAGCGGATGAGGCACAGCTAGAAGGGAGTCATCCTTCACCGCGGGCTCTTCTTTAGATTCCCACACACACTCATCATGAATGATGGCGCAGGTTGGCTGCATAACACCAACTCCGTCGACAACTTGATCCTCATTCACAACAGGTGAGGAGTCCGGAATGGGAGAACACAAGACAATACAATCTGGAGGATCAACAAAACATGAGGATGGAGGTCAAGGGAACGAGTCCATGTGACAACCAACACGCTTACCAACCAAATATGTGCAAATATCAAGAGCATGTGGGGTGTGAGGATGTGACATTTCGATAGAGGTGTGTGCATGATCTCCCACATCACTCCACAATAGTGGAGTTGTTTGATGAGGTGAATGCAGATGGTCACTTGTGACAACAACTGTACCTACATGTGATTGCGCAGCTCCATCACTAAAGTGTGCTGAGAGGGGTTCGGATATGTGAAGAAGATACTCAAATCTTCCATCGAGAAATTCCCAATCAATATCATCTTTGGGGAACTGGTATGCAAGATTACAAAAGCGTGTGTAAAACTATTCAATGGATTCATTGGGTGCTTTTCATAATTTCATAATTTCTTTGGTGAGTGCTTTACAGTCGTAGTGATTGAAAGCACGGTCTATCTCTGCGACCAGATGAGCAAGAGAATGAATAGATTTTTCGAGCAGCGTGGCACACTAATGCATTGGGTGCCCTCGAAGCGTGTAGATGAACAACGCACAACTCATGTATTCTTTAAAGAATCCATGTCTTTCGCATGAGCCTACAATGCTGACCGCGTGCCTTACCAAGGCTACGTAGCCTCCATCATCAAATTTTTTATGAGACAAGTTATCTGAGATATTTTTTGGGATGATGAAATCATTTCCATAAGACATACATTCCGAAAGAGCAGCTTGATAGTGAGTCATGATAGATGTGTAGTCAAAACAGAAGTGAGGACTCAGCTTTTCATTTAGCCCTCCTTCTAGCACCAAAATGTTGAAGGTGCTCGACCCTCCAACATGTAAGGGGATCTCCCCAGTAAGAAGTCCCAATTAGCCCTCAGACTGTTTGGTGTAGGAGTCCCAGCAGTGGGTCGTAAAGCAATGCCTTGACCACGATGTCACACAGAGGAAATTAAGATAACTCTGTCAGTAGTAAGGGTGTGAATGCTGCAGTGAGTCAAGCAAGGTGTATGAGAGGTTCTAACACAGGTGGGTTGAGATGAGTGTGCCCCTTGGCAACTTGTAACAATACTCAACTGGGAAGGGAACACACGAGCGAAGATACATCACAAGCTAGAAGGCAGGTCAACCGATAATCCAAAGTGATGGTTAAACCAACAGCACATCTACAACAGGATTCATATAATTGCATACAAATCAGTTCATACATAACTACGTAAGTTAAACAACATACATTGCTACAGCAACCGAAACAGTCCAACTACAATAAAAACATATGCATGAAAACGTGTTGGCTCTTATTATAAAAATAAGTGTAAGTTCAAATCATAAAATACATCCATGTAAACTCGCTAGCCCCAACATTGGATAGTTACAGCCACATCCTCTTGCTCCTCCAAAGTGATGAACTAGCTCAGTGCAATGGAGAAGCCAAGGTGCGTTACAATACTGTCCAAGCTCTTTCTGAGATAGTCTTATCAGAAGCTTGGTTGACCAAAAGCCTGTACAATAAGTTATGAGGGACTATTTATAGCAAAGGGTGGGGTGAACCTTGACATTCCACTTTGTGACAGTTCAACTACCCTCATGACTCTTCACCTACTCTATGATTGTTACATCCAACTATTGACACTTGACTTACACTTTACATGACTCAACATTACAATGCACATGTACTCATGTGAGGCAATATGGCTTGAGTGAGCCATGCAAGACATCACTAACACTCGGTCTGCTGTGATGAGACCAAATATTTGACATGCTTGTGATGGTGAAGGTGGTGAGCTGATGCCAAGCTTGGTCATCCGTGATGGTGTGCATGCACCTCATGGTGACATATTGTTGTAGCAAACTCTTGCCTCCGTTGCAACCGATGCATTGGTTCAGCCCCTTCATCCAACTCATCTTCTAACATGTGCATGGTCTTCTTAGGTGCGGATGAACTGACAACACACTAATGCATAGTGTCTGTGCTGATCTTCAAGTGTGTGCTAGTGGTCATGCGCATCAACTTGCCGAAGTACATGTTCAGATCTAGTTGCACAAGACATAGTCTAGGCTGCTGGGAGACTGACTGACTACTGGAATTGCACAATGCACAGTCCAGTCTGGCTGCTGACTGCTGGAATTGCGCAAGGCGCAATCTCAGCTGGTAATGGTTGCAGGCTCAGTGACTGCATTGCACAATTTTTTGGGCCAGCAGTCACTGTCCCTCAGAAATGCGCAAAACAATCATGGAGGATAGTGCCTGGGCAGAAATGTGCATTTCCTAAGAGGAAGAAAAAGCCTTCCCTCTCAGGATTGCACAATGCTGTCTTGGTGAGGCTCTTGGTGAGGCAGAGTCAGGGCCAAGGCTGCCCAGACTCGCCAACGAGCAACTGAAAGTGAATGTGAGTGCGAAAGCATGGTGATACTAAGTGTAAGCATAAGTGAATGATCATGCATGCAAACGACGAATGATAGATTCAAAAAAAGGAACAACATGCATTTGGGAGAGGCGAGTCGCTGAATTGGTGACTGTTCGTGAAAACCAGTTTCATGCATTCGACAGTAGTGAGATAGAAATGAAAACTGAAACAGTGCTAGGAAAATCTAGTATACATGTAAACGATAGAAATCGTTCAAAGAAATCATGCAAACAAAAGTCACATAAGCGAAAACACAAAAAGTGACAGAAATGCAACACAAGGCATGGAAAGCAGGCTTACCCCAAAACAGCTGAGCTGAATGTGCCGAAAACTCCTAGATGTAATGTGGGAAGTCATAGCTGCAAGGTTGATGTGAGGAATGAGCTCTACAACGTCCGGTTGATGAGTTTTGATAACATCGAGGTTGTTACAAGCATACCACAAATCTAGGGAAAGCGACACTTGGTGGGAGGTTTTCGAAGTGATCCTTGCATGTAACCTCCAACTGCCAAAAATAGATCCCTAAAATAAGGGATGCCTTTGCATGCTGCCTTGGGAGAAGCAGCCCATGCATGCAAGTCAGTTTTGCTCGGTCCCGGAGGGAACCAGTCAACTCAGTTGCACATGCAAGAGGCTATTCGACTGCTTGAAGGAAATGTGCATTTCTAGTTGGGAGCTAGGCTAGCTTCCCAGGAGATTTGGACAATTTCTCGGTAGAGCAGCTGACTACTGCCTAGATTTGCGCAAATTCTGGGTTGAGTAGCCCTACTGGGGAAAATTGTGCAATTCTTGCTGGGAGTGTTGACTGGTAGAATTGCACAATTCTGGAGCCTAGCAGGCTGCCAGACAAGATTGTGCAATTTCTAGGGGGAAGGCTGGTTTCCCTCGAGAATTGCACAATTTCTTTGGGGAGCTGCTCAGCCTGCAGCTGGACCAAGTCCAGATGAACAGCCTGTGAGGGGAATGCATCAAGGTTGTGATCGACAAGCTGCCTTTGTGTAAGCAAAACAATGAAGCTTATGAACTTGACGAAGCAAGGCAAGCTGCTGTGAAAAGTTGGAAGGGAGACTCCAAAATGAAGCTAAGGAAAAAATTTGGATGGTGGTTGTAGCCGCTAGAACACTTTCTTCAATGAAACCCAAAAAGAGTTTAGGATTTTATGTTGCTTAGCAGGGTCAATGAGGTGTTGCTTCAAATTTTCCTTAGTGAGGCTGCTAGTGAAGACACTAAAAGATAATTTTTTTGCATTCATCAATTCCTCCAACTCCTTGTTTACTTTGTCACTTGTCTAATATTTTCCCTAGGATTCCAATAGATGGAAGTCTCTTCATCTTGATGATCCTTTCAACCAAGGAGTAGTGTTGTTGATATTGGGCTACTAATTGAACTATATCATTTTCTAGTTTCTTTTGTATATTTATGGCTTGGTTGACAATAATAGATTCATATGCCAATTCTTTATTGTTGATCCTAGGAAATTTTGTTGGTGCCTAAGGATATTCCTTGGGCCATTGTTCCACCTAACTTATAGCATTTAATACTCCTTGCAAAAGGGTGTCTCATTCCTTAGCTAGTTGCCAAAGTGGTAATAATTTGATTAGTGTTTCCTACATGATCTATAGATAAGGGTATACCTATGTAGCAACCACCAATTAGAATGGGGTCTTCAACATGTTCACTGGGTTCTCTTTGTTTTCCCTTGTTCTAAAAGTACCCTTGTTAGTCTGCCACGTCTTGAGCAACTATGTAAGGAAATTTTTGAAGTTGAACAACCAATATTTGTCCAAGCACACTTCCTCTCTAGGAACCTTGTAGGACATCTCAATGTTAGATGTACTAAAAGAAACAATGGGTCTACCATGGTTGTCCATGATCATGGATTCTTCTATATTTCCAAGCTTCACCAACCATTCCACAACTTCAGTGCATGGGAACATGTATGGATGGAAACCAGGATCTCTTTGTGGTGTTGTATATTTCTAAGTTTGGATGATCTGCAAGCATATTTTCTCTCTAAAACATCTTTTAAACCTCTGATCATGTGTACATGGTGTATCTGTTGATAAAGAAAGGGGTGTCCCAAAACTTGGGACTAAAGGAGTTAAAAAGTTTTACTTTATCAAATGATGAGCTACTAGAGATTTGTATGATAATTTCTTGGATTACTTGATTTTCCTGCAGAAACCATAAAAGAAAAAAACACCCATTATTAAAATTAACTCAAAATACAAAATGTAGAGAATTGGAGTTTCTGTGTTTCAAGTCTAGCTGGGTTTGAGTAGAAAAAGTGGGTTTCAACAATGAGAAAAAAATAAAAATGATCAAACTCACAATCTTGAATAGGATAGCTAAGAGTCTTCCCATTAGGAAAATCATTGAGGTACTGAGGAACAAGATAGGGATTTTGAGTAAGAAATATTTACTCATGTACCCGACTTCAAGAAATGAAGAGCTTGTCAAAATTTTAACTAAAAAGATAAGTTAATAGTATAAGAATAACTCATAATTTGAAACCCTAGGTTCTTTATTAAGGAAACACTAGAAAGTTGAAGAGAATAAATATTTGAGGTTTGTTGGGCTTTGCCAAAAGGCTTGTTGGGCATGGATATCATAGAAAAAAACTTCAAAGGCTAAAAAAGCAATTTTTGGCCAGCTTGGGCACATCTATGGGGTCGAATGGATCAAGAGAGGGTTGAGATGTAGTCAGTTATGGTTTAAATGGCCCTAACTACACTGAAATTCTATTGCCAGAATCTAGGTAAGTTTTTTTTTTCTCCCTTTTTCATGGGTTGTATGATATGGTATGGTGTCCAATAAGTAATGGGAAAAGAGTCAAGTGGGAAAACTTCACACAACTCAAATATCAATTAAAAAATTAATGAAAAACAACTTTAAACTCATTTATGCAACCAACTCTAAAGAAAATAATGATTTTAGTAAATCAACAAACTGTTGGGTGGATAAATGAATTAAAATTGACCATAAGAGACAAAATCAAGTTGAATAAGCATAAAAATATGATCTAGTTTTGTTGAGTTGGTTGAAACTAATGGTCATTGGGCAAGCTGATGAGAAATGCCTCATCAGTAAAGTAATATGACCTACAAAAGAAGAGAGCTAGTTAGTGTGAGGAAATAAGAGCACTATGAGCCTCTTTTAAAGAGTTTCTCAAGATACTTTTCATTGATTACTTGAGCAATTTCTTTACTAAACTTCATATTTAACTCTTGTTAAATCAATTTGACTAAAGAAATCTCAAGAAAAATCCTTGAAAGTGAGAGAAAAGCTTGAAGTTATCATTAGGCTGGTTGTTTGACGCTTAAAGTAGATTTGTAATGCTCCACTAAGGCTCAATGGTGTATTACCGAGAAGCGGGGAGGGAAAAGGATGAGCTTAAGAGAGAAAAAATGAGGGAATAACACTAAATTGAGGTTCATTTTGGTGTGATAAAAATTTCTAAAGGCTTAATGGAGCACCATAGAGCTTCAAAAGAGGAGAAAAACTAGCTTGCAGACCAAGCAACAAGGTTATAACATTTCCTCGAAGCTCAGTTGGGAACCGTAGCACTAAGCTGAGGCTTAGTAGTGCACTATGATAGGTTTACAAATCAGAGTCATTAGAGGGAGACACAGATCATAAGTTTTCCTAAGGTTGTAGTGATGGCTTAAGGTTTAGAAGGGTGTTATAACACCATCTTAAGGTTAAGGAGAGTGTTGCAAAAAAGTTGGATGTCCTAAAACCAAGTTACAAGGTCACGTGCAAGGCTATAGAACTAAGATGAGGATATTATTGTTTTTATAGCACCATCTAGAGGGTCATTGTAGTGATATATTTCCTTAGGAAAGCTCAAAATTGCAAATAAAATCAAGTCAAAATGTCTCTCAAAGAGTTACTTCAATATGTTAAAGAGTTGAAAAGTTCTTCTCTACTATTGAATTGGGGTTACAACTCCTTGTTGTTGTTGAATTACTCAGCAAGGTTCAATTAGGCCCATAATCCTTCCTTCATCGTCTTAATTCATCAAAAGGATTATCACAACTTACAAGTTATGGCCAAGGTTGGAAAGCCATGTTTTGGACTAATTTGACTAGGTGGGCCCCTGAAATCCTTTAGGCTCAAGGAACTATGTGAAACTGGGGAGGGTTGTTGTAGCATCTGAAACATGACTTCATTGTATTTTAGCCCAAATCCATTCTAGGATTGACCTTATAGAACAATGATTAGGCCAAAAAAGTCCATAACTATTGACCCTATCATGTTAGAAATATGCTTTACATTTGCAAGAAAGAAAAACCTTACCCCCAAAAAATATTGATACAAACCAAAAATATTATGAGTGTATGCCCACCTACTAAGAAATTGGATGTCTCAAAATACAAACTCATGAAACCATATAAAACAAAAAAAAGGAATGAAAGAAACGGATTTACATCTAAATACTAATTTATGTAGTCTCTAAAACTCCCCCATAAAAAAAGAATAATAAATAAATAAAGAATTCTCACATGTTGAAGGATCCTACAAGAAGCAGAAGAGCTTCCTTGGAAAGTTTGTTTGCTTTTTCATTTAATTCCTTGCAAATGTGTTTGAAGGATTTCCATTCAAAGCACCAAAAATATTCCGAAATAATCTGAAGGAGGTTTCCCAAGTGTAGGTTTTCGATCGATACATTCCTATTTTCGCATTCTATTACTAGTTGGGAGTCCCCAAAGATGTACAACTTCTTGATGCCTTTGTCTTTTTCCACTAATAGTAATGACCAAGGCCAATAAATCTAACCTTTTTGTTTTTCCCCTTACCAAGAACATATTGGACATGGACGTAAGATTTTGAGTAAGAAACAACACAAATCCAATATTGCACATGGGGGGTCACCTTGGCTTTCCTTATCAAATAAACCACATGGGATGTTATTTTCCAAAGTAATAATTACCAAAATCCTAATATTTTTTTACCTTCGAATTCATCACATCCTCTATAGCATTTCTCAAAATGGAAGCAACAATGACCAAATGTGGGATGTTAGTCTTCCTAAAAGGTTTTGTATTTCAATCCCACCAAATGAAAAAGACAAAAATACACATAAATCCTTCAAATTGGGAAATACACTTGTCTAAAAACTAGGCCTACAAACATTCTTGTAGAGCGGCCCTATCCCAGAGAGCATTATGTATAAATTCTTAATGAATTAAAGGTAACACCTATAGAGTGTAGGAACAAATGAAAAAGAGACATAAGGCTAACTCTTCTCCAAATTTTCACAAACAATGTCGGCTAGGGCCAATCCAACCCTACTTTTGACAATTGTCCCAAGTCAATAACTTGTTATTTGTGGTTAACCAAAAACATATTTCACTTTTGAGGGGAGAATGTAACTTCCATAGCTAAATCTACCACCACTTTATGAACTCCAAGAATAGGTATTTGCAACAAGTTTTATACCCCATTTTTGTTGTGTGTTTTCCACTGCTTGGATTCTTGGACAAGCATGAAAACTCCACATATTCATCCCTTAGTTTGATAAAACTGGAAACTAGTATACCAACATACTCTTTCAACTCCTCATCTAGTTTACCTATTAAGCCCAACAACAAAGGGGATTTCCAAGTAGCTTTCCCTAATAGTTGTGGAGACTAAGCCTTTGCATCTTCCAAGATAAAAATGTCTACATTATTTCAATCTCTAAATAAATCCTATGAAATGTTGAAAGTTTCTCAACACCCATCCATAAATCCTCGTCAATCTTGACACGTGTCATTTCCTATTTTCCATACAAACAAATTTCCTATGAGTGGAAAGAATACTGCTGGAATTTTGCAAATGATTGATGCTTCTGAAGACTTGCTAGGAGTTTTAATCCAATCATTAAAGGATATGTTTTTTGGATATTTGGACTTCATTACATGACCCCAGAGAGAATAATTTTGAGTAAGTTTCCAGAGACTCCTTGCAGCAAATGATTTTGAAAAAATTAAGATTTTATTTAAACCCAAAACCCTCATAGAATTATGGTTGGCCACCTTGCTCCATTTTTCCAAAGGGATACTAGATTCTCTAGAGCCACCCTAAATAAAATGAAAACTTACCTTCTTGATCTTAGAAAGAATGGATTTAAGGACCACAACTATGGAAGTCCAGTAAATTGGAATACTTTCCAAAACTGATTTTAGCAATAAAAATGTACTTCCTCTGGAATCTATTTACCCATAAGGAAATTATTGATTCTTCCTTCATTAGAATCCATGTCTAGTAAACAATCCTGTAACTATTGGATTTAGAAAGAAAAAAAACCTAAATATTTGAAACCAAGACCTTAAGATTTCCATGGAAAAGGGAAGAAGTATTTAAGACAAAAAAGATAGGGCTTGAGCAAGGTCAATTCATGTTACAATTTGTAGCTTGAGAGGTACTCCAAACCCTAAGGCACAAGGTTGTGGAGGAATTGGCACCACAAAATGCCTTGTGGGCTAAGAACCCAAGCATGGGGTTTTGCACCCAAAGGAGTTGGGCCAAAACCAAGAAGAGAATTGATGATATGACACTTTGAGATGGAAGAGCACCCTTATAGGAACAAGGGGAACCTTCAAGCACCAATAAAGGACATGTAGAAGTTGATATAATAGTTTTTGAATGATTTTTGTGGGCTTGTTGCACTAAAAGCAAGTTAGTATTGACTTAGTTCATGCCCTTAAGGGCTAGACGTTGCCACAAGAGGTAAGGTATAAATAGGAGTGATGAGGAGCCTCATTCCTCAATCAATAAAGGCACTTGTTCTCATGTGAATACTAAAATAGGAGGTCAAATATCCTTAAGGAGCCACAAACTTAGATGTTTGAATGACAGTGAGAATAGGATGAAGGTTTGAGGCTTGTTTTCATGACTCTTTGTGATGTGTTTTTGGCAGAGAAAGGAAACAAAGGAAGGTTTTGTAGCTGAATAGGACAAGTTTTTGAGGGTTATTATGGGGACAAAATAGTGATAAATTCTCTGTATCCGACCATGGATTTCTATTGTAATTGCAGGTGGGAAGAAGCTCTGTTTTGGGAGTTCGAGTAGCCTACTACCCTCCCTAAACTAGGCCACATTAATCTCTAGAAAGAGCACAAAAGAAGGAGGTCCATGGAGGTGAGAAAAAAATGTTTTTTGTAGGTGAAGGATTTCATAGATAGGGCTGAGTTCCACTCAGAAGTATGACCCAAATATAAAGTGTTTTGGACGGTTAGAAGAGGGTGTCTTCAAGGAGGAAGGGTGCAGGATTGGTGTCCTAATTTAGGATAGTTTGTGAAGGTCATCTTGTGGTTGTTGGAGGGCAGCAAGTAGGTGATCTTGGGAGCCCTAAGTGCATAAATTGAAGGACTATAGGTCTACTAGGAGAGGTAGGGAATTGGATGTTCAACGAACGATCTTTGAAGGACAAAAGAAGGAAGTCAAGGGAGTTGTTTGACAAGCCCAAGTTCGTTGTTGGAGAAGGAATTTGGAGAGTGATAGATGGCATCCCTCGATGACCTAAGTTTTCCTTATTAGAGCATCATAGGAAGGAAATAGAGGGAAGAATTCCCTAAGAGCTAAGGAGAAGTAGTGGAAAGTCTTGGGTTTTTCACAAATGGAGTTGTGAACAACTCACCAAAAGTCCCTATGTGTTGATTCTTTGAAATACTAATGATCTATTAGAAAATTATATATTACAGAGAAATGGAACACATAAAATAAATTGTAGAAATATAAACACAGAAAACACATAAAACAAGAGAGACACAGATATACGTGGTTCACCCAATTTGGGCTACGTCCACGTAGAAATGACCAGTCCTTCCTTTTATATTATCCAACAAATTGAAGAGATACAACCTACAACAGATCCGTTGTAATTCCATCTTCACTCTTACACAATCTCCTCTCTCTTTCTCACTCAGAATACAAATCTACATAGACGCAATACAATTCCCTCATATTAGGGGAAAAAACCCTAAATTAAACATAACTTCTACTGTCAGATCTCTGCCTAATGAACGGTCCAGATTGACTACTAAATTACACATTTTACAAGGCAATTTTACATCTACTTTTAGCTTCGGGGGTGCTTCCCTCGATCCCCCACTAGGGGGGTCTCCCAAATATTGCAGTTGCCCCCCCTAGACCCCCCTTGTAGCATACATTTTATGGGTAGCATTTCCGCCACATTACGTACTAGGGTCCAATGTGCTGATACCTCTAAATAAAGAAGATAATCAGGCTCCACACCCAACATGATTAACTAAAGGGTAGATTGGAGTTGTATTCAGTGACATAAAGTTGCATGAACATTGATAGAGGTATATTGGTGTTGTTGCAAATTGGGAGAAAAAGTACTGGTAGATGTGTTCAGGATATGATTAATTGAGTTTTTAAGGGTACTAGATAATATACTAGGTTAGTTGTATCTTATTGAGGATATATTGGTTGTCATAGTTGTTAACACCAAGTCTTATTTGTATATTCCTTGTATCAGTGATTTTATGAGGGCCATGATCCCTAGTACAGGAGGCCTAGATTGTTGTATTATAGACTGATAATATAACAAAGTTGGGTTATTGAAAAATTGTAAAAATTTGTATATTTGTGCACGGGCTGATTTACTATTGTTTATATTCTATTGTGAAAGGTAGTTTTTTGGGGCATTTTGATTGGTAGTGTTAGAGATTCTAAGACCCTAACCTAGATGATCTAATTTTGTGGAATTAAAAAAAAAATCCAACATGCATGATTTATCCTGATTTATCTCCATCCTTGCAACTTTACATAAATGATGAAGTATAGAATATGATTGCTCTAATGTCTTCCAGAGAGCCATTGGAAAGAAAAACTACATAATCAACAAAAAGAATATGAGAAATTACCTCAGTAGTGGAGACCAATACTCTTGAGAATGAACCATTACTTTTGGCAAGACAAATAATTTTTCTTAAGGCTTTTGCAATAATCAAGAGCAGAAGTAGGAATAGAGGGTACACCTACCTCAAACCCCTAGATACATGAAAAAAACTAGATGAAGGCCCATTTATAATAACATACAAAGATATAGATTGGATACATCCCGTAATCCAATTAACCATAGGAAGAAAAAATTCCATTTTGTCAAAACTAACCCAAGGAAGGTCTCGATTACCATTTCAATGGCCTTTGAGAAATCAATTTTGAGCATGAAATGTTCCTCCTTATCTGTCTTAACCAAGTGGATAGTTTCCTAAGCAATGACAAACACATCATGTATCTTCCTCCTCTTTAGAAAACCAAGTTTTTCTTTTTATATTAACTCACTTAGGATCGGCTTCAGGCACATTGTTATAATCTTCACAATCATCTTGTAAATCACATTGTAACGCGATATGGGTCTAAATTCACCAAAGCTATTTCCATCCTACATTTTAGGAATTAATGTAATATAAGTAGAGTTTAGAAGACCCAGGACTTTTCCATACCAATGAGACTCTATGATTATTAAGAGGAGATATGATTTTAGCAGATCAAAAAAATTGAGACTGAATTCCCATAGGCATCCCATCGATATATAAACTCTTGTATTTCTACATAAAAGAAAGTGTAGCTTAGACTTCATATTATGAGACCTCATATCACATGACCATATTCATATAATCTAAAATCACAAAGGGATAGATATTTTCCACTTCTAGAATATAAAATGGTACATCCAACTGGATTTATAAACATTGAACTAAAATACTTAACACCTTCTACTGTTTTGTTAGAGAAGGAGTGAAGAAAATCGATAAATCTTGATCTTATGTGCTAGATGGTGTTCAAGTTCTTCCTATAGTTTGCAAACATGTGAAAAAAAATTGTATTGTTGTCCCCCTCCTTAAACTAGATGGTTTGAATTTTCAACCTCCATTCTGAATTTTATTTGTCTAGGAGGGATTGTTTGGAGGCTTATATACTTCACAAAAAATCAATGTCCACCTCCACAAAGAAACTAGAAGCATTCTCTTGAAAAATCGTAGAAATAGTTTCCTCTATGTCTTTCATATTGGCTTGTGGTTTAGCCTTATATTCTTTCACCCATTTTTTAGCTTCCATGATCATGTAAAACTTGATGTTGTTAGAAAAATATTTCATATGTGTCATTAACAAATAAGAAGAAAGAAAAACCCAGACATTCTCAACCAAACACCTAAAATCATCCACCATGAGCCAATAACAATTGAATTTCAAAGGGTAGTGATTTATGTATAATCCTGAAATCGTGGCCTGGATGGTGGAAACTAGATCGGGGGTCTTCTATCTTGTTCACACAACCAACCAACATACCAGTCTAACCATGTGAATCAATGAGTTGAAGTTGAACATGGTAGACACCATCTGATTACCGACCAATGATGTAAGCCTTTAACAAACGTGAGAGAAACCGTCGTTGATGTTAATGGCTCTCAAGGTACTCAAGTAAAATCTATATGGTGTGAATAAATGAGTTGATGTCGAAAACCACGCAATATATTTTGGTAGAATGACAATTATGTAAACATGTCGTCGAGAGTGAGGACACTTTCCATTGATGTATGCACGCACCAAGGTACCAAGGCGTGTTTCTAAGTCAACTTCCTAGATAATGTGCTGATGTCAACAGGAAGAAATCCATGGTAGGAGGGCCTTGATGCATCCCCCATCAACGACATGAAACGAGTATGATGATTGAGACAAAATGATGCTAACATGGAATTGGATCAGGAAAGGCAAACATGGAATGAAGGCTTAAGAGTATTGTAATGGATATAAATTGGATGAATTCTTTTGAAGACAACAATGACACTAATATGGAGTTGGTAGCATTGACCCAAAACTAAAATGGAGGTTCTGTGAAGGTATGGTTAACTGAAAGACAAGTAGATTACCCAACCCAACAGTCACAGAGATGAAGTGGAAGCATGTCGTGTTCAAGAGTGACTCGTTTCCATTAACAAATGGAGTATCCTATTTTCCTAATTTCCCCAACCATACTAGTCAATAACTCTTTATTTTTTAACAAGATTGAGGAGGATAACATATGCTTGATCTGTAAGTCCATCCGTCGGATGAATCCCTCCAAGTATATTTAACGAACCTTGAGAAGGAGTGGTTCGGCTTTGTCATGTTTGTTAGTTCCATCTATGTTTGATTTTTTAACAACTCCATCGAAGGTAAAACTTGACTTCTTTTTCATGTTTAGAGAGTTTGAAAAAGAGGAAAAAAAGAAAAATCCAGATGTCCATTTTCGTAGGTAGTCCCTTAGGCCCGAAAAGGTAGAAAACAATACCCAAGAGAACCTCTTAGCCATGTTCGAATAAGCTATTCCTTTTTCATAGTTAGTCTATCTCAGTCCGGAAAAGGGTTAAACTTATACTGAGTAGACTTCTTTTAATTTACGTTCATGAGTTCAAAAATACAAGTGCTCGACAATCTTTTCATGTTTTGGGAGGCTAAAAAGAGCTGAAAGAGGGATCCAAGGGGTTCCTTTTTTGTAGGTTTAAAGATCCTGAAAAAGAGATAAAAGTGTACTCTTCGGTCAAAATCACCCGTGTAAAGAAAAACAAAATCCGTTAACAATTGTCGACCTGCTCAGAACAACACATAAAGGATTAAACATACCTGTTTCATAGTAAAAATGAATCATCACAAGGTAAAAACATTAAATATGAATAAAATAATGAACAATATGACCATATATACTCAAAATGACTGTTCATTTTTACCATTTCACATTTACCTCTAACAGTGAGAGTTCTGAGTACTTTTGCCCTTGATCTTCTACAACTGATTGCGACCAATCTAGTGGATGATTTCGAGTATAGTCGCTTCCAAGTAGGAGATGAAACCTTTATCTTTCTTTCGGTTGTTCCATTATGTGATTTCAAGAAAAAATTCTAAGTTTTTGAGGGCCCTGGGTTCCAAAATTTTGCCCTAAGACCAACGCAGCCCCAGAGAGTTGAAAAGTGCGTTGCACCTAGGCAATCATGCACTACAGGCAGAGGTGAAATGCTCTGATTTCCTCTCCTGGGGTGCATTGGGCACAAATCTAAAGGTTTTTTATCAGTTTTCCCTTAAAATTTGACAATTTTTTTGCATGAAAATGATACTAATGAATATTTTGTTGATGTTTCAGGGGTTCATCAGCACAAAATGGCCTTTAAATAGAGAGAAAGAGAACACGAGGAACAATATTTAAATGCAACAAATGTTCCTGTTACCATCTAGACATTAAAGAAATGTGGATTGCTACAATTCTTCTGCCTTCCTGGTATGAGGCAACAAATGGAGTTGTTGAAATACCTTGTTCGTTCATGGGATGTTCAGGCACAAGCGTTTAGGTTTGGGGAACATCTACTCGAGATAAAGGTAGATGATACGTACTTTCTGACAGGATTGTCCATGAGAGTTTCCCCCATATCTCTCCTAGGTGGGATAAGTGGTGAGGATACAGTGAAAGATTATATCGCCACATATTGTAGACCTCTATCTCAACCAATAAAGGATGGAAAGATCAACATAAAAGATGCGACCCGGTTACCTTTGAGAACGATCATATTCATTATCGCAAGATCGATAGGTCGCTCCACATTTCCCGTGGCAAGTAGATAATATATGCAATATGGATTGGAGTGTCTGGAGCCAACACTCTTCAACTAGAGTGAGGGAGTTCTGTTCAACATGAAAGAACAATTGACTAAGGAAAAAGAGGGAAAAACAAAGAACTTGGGATATGGTGTGATCTTAGTTTCCTTTGCATTATAACGGATTCAATTACTTCAGCCTCAACATATCATACTCAAGCCTATCAATCTTAGGGTGCCACGATGAGGAGGTGGATAGATCACATGTCCTGACATGCAGGGCCGTCGGTGATAAACTTCTCACCAGCCTTCTTCGGATGGATGCGTAGACAGTTTATCATTGTCATGAATATCCTTACGCAGGCAAGGATTTCTATGATGATCTTGAGCTCATGCTTCTTGAGGGTGAGGAATGGGGTGTTGTGATCCAGGTGGATATTGGTGGCCACCTGCCAAGTCCACCTGGACCCCCACCATTGTCTTTCTCAGCATTTTCAGTTTCCTTAATTGTAGCACAACTTACTATTTTTAGTAGTTTTTCGGGTCCTGAACTTCCGGAGCCGTTTTGAGGCCCTAAACGACGTTTTTTGGGGAATCCGGGGGCAACATGGGTCCATGGAATGGACCGATGTTGCCCGTTCCAACAATGGTAGTGCTCGGATAGATCTTTCTAACGAGCTATTGTACGCGTCAAACGAAGATCGTATGCCAAAGTTACGACCCCGGGAAGTTGATGTACCAATTTACCCCAAACGGGGCCCACAGTTTGGCATTTCATCTCCTAGGGTTAGGTTTTGGAATGTTAAGGGTTTTCCATTATTTCTCAACAATAAATAGGCCTTCGAGCCTCATTGTAACACAGTTCAGAGGCATGTAGCCACCACATCTCTTCTCAGAGATAAGCTACCATCGCCCTAGCTGGTTTATTTCCATTTCTGGTTGTAAGCATATTTCAGTATTTTCCATTAATGAAATGAAGTATTATTTCCGCTGCATCTTTGTGTATATGGTTATCTCTGTAATTTGTTGCGTTCCTGTTTAAATCCGGATCAGTGGTATCAGAGCGGTATGCTTTTTCTCTGTTTTTCTTTGCATGTCCCCAACAAGGTCGGGATATAAGGAGTTAGGGCTTGAACTGGTTGAACCTTTGCAAGACCAGCCTCGCAAATCCCGACGGCCTCCCATGGCGGATGAGAAGAAAGACGAGGGGGCAGGAGATCCCATCAAAATCTTGCTCGAAGAAGCCCTCGAGCGACAACGGAACGCGATGATGGACAACTTTGCCCAGATCCTTCAGCGGCTACCCAGAAGCGACGCATCGGCTTCCAGCAGCTACTCTGGAAACGCCACACCCTTTAAGGTACAAGTTAATTTTGAAATCCCCATATTCGAGGGTCAGATAGACGCAGATGCCGTAGATAAATGGTTAAATCTGCTAGAGGGTTATTTTTCTGTTCATGAATTTTCGAGTCGGGAAAAGATTGTTTTTGCTCTTCTCAAAGCAGCCCCCCACGTCAAGGACTGGTGGGAAACCTACTGCGAGCAGAAGGATGAAAGTACTGGCTCACTATTTTCAGCCGCACCCACCTGGAATTCATTCCGGGATGCCATCAAGGAGCAGTACTACCCTGTTGGAAGCTATGAGGATGAATACATAAAGTGGACCACGCTGCGGCAGGGAAGGGACCAAGACGTGCGGAGTTCACCAATCTTTTCCATACCCTTCGCACAAAGTTGGGTATCAAGGATTCAGAGCAACATTTGATACTCAAATACCGTGGCTGCCTGCACAAGTACATCCAGGAAGAAATACAATTCCTGAACATCTCCTCGCTCGGCGCAGCATACCGATATGCCGTCAAGGTCGAGCAGAAGTTTAAACAAAAGAAGCGAGACTTTGGATCTGCAAATCCAAAGCAGGGGAAAGGTGCCCCTAAACCACAGAACAAAGGACAAAGCCAAGGTGGGACAGCCCAAGACAACCAGCCGAAGCTGCAAGCAAAGAACAGCGCCGCGAAGCCGAGAAAGGACACTGGAAAATGGTGTGAGTTCCATAAGAGCTCCACTCACAACACAAGTGAGTGTCGGGCCAAGCAGTCACTGGTGGCTGAGCTAAAGGTTTCAGAATCAGATGCATGTTCCGACTCTGAGTCAAAACCCGATAAGGGGAATGAAAAAGGGAAGCAGATCATTGATGCGGATCCCAACGCCACTGTTGCTACCGCCAAGATCCAGAAAAATGAACCCGAAGATCCAGAGGAGGAGGAGCGTCTCTTCCACTCCCAGATGTGGGTAAAGGGCTCCCCGATACAGTTCATTGTTGATAGCGGGAGTCAAAAGAACCTCATTTCGGCAGAGGTCGTGAAGCGGTTGGGCTTACCGACCACAGCACATCCACAACCATACACCATTGGGTGGCTTCACCAAGGACGAGATCTTCGCGTGAGCCAGCAGTGTCGCCTTCCATACAACATCAAGCCCTTCACGGATGAGGTATTGTGTGACATTGCTCCCCTTGAAGTTTGTGATGTATTACTAGGACAACCATACTTGTGGAAGCGACATGCTGTGTATGAATCAAGGCCCCGTGCTGTTATTATTACATTGGGAAATAAGTTGTACAGGATACCAGAGGTAGCACCACCTACCGCCATCTCTTTGATTACTGCAAAACAATGCAGTAAGATCATTTCCAAAACCAGGAAATTTGTTTTCCTGATGATACGCCCTCAAGGAAAGAAGAAGACAGTGGCCGCGGCCTCCAGACGGGGTCCCTCTGCACGACAACTACAGATGGACAAGGTTGTGGAGGAGTACGAGGACATCTTCACCTCCCCTGCAGGGGTTCCTCTGCACTGTCAAGTCAAGCACTCCATCGATCTGACCCCAGGTGCGCCGCTACCCAATGGACCAATTTATCGGCGCTCCGTTCTGGAGAACAATGAAATCAAGAGGCAGATTCAGGAGCTCCTGCAGAAAGGTCACATCCGTCCGAGTTCATCGCCTTGTGGGAGCCCGATCGTGTTGGTACAGAAGAAGGATGGGACGTGGAGACTCTGTATTGACTATCGGGCGCTGAACAAGATCACTGTCCGTAATAGGTACCCGATCCCGCGGATTGATGACCTCCTAGACCAACTAAAGGGGGCGAAATATTTCAGCAAGATCGATCTGAAGTCAGGATATCACCAGGTACCAATCGAACCCTCTGATGTGTGGAAGACTGCCTTCAAATCCAAGGAGGGCCTTTTCGAATGGTTGGTTATGCCTTTCGGATTGACGAATGCTCCTGCAACCTTCATGAGGCTAATGGATGACATCTTGCGGCCATTCACCAACTCCTTTGTAGTAGTATACTTGGATGACATTCTGATCTTCAGCCAGAGTTGGGAAGAGCACCTCCACCACATCCGACAGGTTCTCCAAACACTGCGGCAACACAAGCTATGTGCCAATTTGGAGAAATGCACTTTTGGCATGACCCAGGTTCAGTATCTGGGATACATCATTGATGAACAGGGGGTGCATGTCGATCCAGCCAAGATCCAAGTCATTCGGGATTGGCCCTCTCCAACCACTCTAACAGAGCTCCGCAGCTTTCTAGGTCTTGCCAACTTCTACCGCAGGTTTGTGTTGGGGTTTTCTCATATTTCTTGGCCCTTGAGTCAAGTCACCAAGGGAGGGGCGAAAGCAAAATTCTTTTGGTCTGAATCTCAACAGAAGGCATTCATGGAGTTGAAGGATCGCCTCTGCACGGCACCAGTGCTCGCGTTACCAGATTTACAACAACCATTTGAGGTCGAGACAGATGCCTCTGACTATGCTATTGGGGCAGTCCTTACTCAACATGGACATCCAGTGGCATATCACAGTGAAACACTTTCAGACACAGTCCGAAAGTACCCCACTTATGATAAAGAGATGTATTCCATTGTACAGGCCTGCCGACAATGGAAGCATTACATTTTGGGGAAGGAAACGGTCATCCACACAGACCACCGACCCCTGCAGTTCATACAGACCCAAGGGAAATTGCAGAATGATCGCCATCAGAAGTGGTCTACATACCTGCAACAGTTCCACTTGAATATCAAGTATAAGAAGGGCAGCACCAATAATGTTGCAGATTGCCTCAGTCGACCACCGATCATGGCGTTAACCACCGTGCTCAACTCTTGTGGGCACGAGACTTCTGATTGGCCACTTCTCTACAAAAGCGACCCAGAATTCGGCCACACATACCAGACACTCTTGGAGGGTCGGCATGTTCCAGATTTTCACCTCCAGGATGCCCTATTATGCCACCTCGGTCACCTTTGTGTTCCTTCAAGCGAGCGTGCCAAGATGATTTGGGAAGCACACTACAGTCGGGCTGCTGGGCATTTCGGGGTCGAGAAAACAGTGGCAGTACTGCAAAATTATTTCTATTGGCCGAATCTTCGACAGGATGTTGGGAAGTACATCAGATCATGTACTGCCTGTGCCATTGCCAAACCGACCATTAAGAAGCACGGCCTCTATACCCCGTTGCCTACCCCTAGTCGACCTTGGGAATCCATCTCCATGGATTACATGTCAGGCCTTCCTTCCACTAAGCATGGAAATGACTGTGTTTTTGTGGTCGTCGACAGGTTCTCGAAGATGGCCATTATGGTGGCCTGCAAGAAGAATATCACAGCAGAAGCCACTGCTAAACTCTTCTTTGAACGAGTGTGGGTGCACTTTGGGATCCCACAGTCTATCATCTCAGATCGGGACAGTCGGTTTCTCAGCACATTTTGGTCCAGTCTCTGGTCAATGCTGGACACCAAACTCACGAAGTCCACAGCCTTCCATCCTCAAACTGATGGCCAGACAGAGGTTGTCAATAGGATGATTGTGCACATTCTGCGCATGTATAACTCAAAGCATCCACGCACATGGGACGAGAGCCTCCCCTATGTTCAGCACAGCTACAACCGAGCTCTTCACAGCTCCACTGGCCATAGCCCTTTTCAGGTGGGTTTGGGATTCCAGCCACTATGCCCCATTGATGTGGCCATGCCACTTGCAGCTACTCACATAAATTCAGCTCATGTCCAGTCCGAAACAGATAAGGCCACCAGCTTCATTGAGCGCATCCAACATATTCGCCAGCAGGTCCATGACATTCTTGAGAAATCAAATGCCAAGTACAAGCAGCGACATGATCAACATCGGGTGCCACACAAGTTTCAGGTGGGCGACAAAGTCTGGTTGCATTTGCAAAAGGAACGCCTTACTGGAGCCTATCGGAAATTGAGACCACTCCGATATGGTCCTTACACCATTACTAAGGCTATGGGAGACAATGCATTTGAGCTCAGCATTCCCCCATTCCTTGGCCTGCACCCAGTGTTCAATGTGGACCGCCTTCGGCCATACTTTCCACCATTGCTAGACACATCCGACATTGCAGAACAGCTCAAACCCACAGAATTAAATCCAGATTGCATGGAACAAGCTGCAACTGATCGGATCATGGACACACAGATCAAGAACACTCGCCAACAAAATATCCAACTGTATCGAGTTGTCAAAGCAGGCCAACTCCTTCAGCAGGGCAAGTGGCTCACCAGGGAACAAGTTCAGCAAAAGTTTCCTCATCTCATGGAGGAGCTCAACGCAATGGGGACCATTGCTTCCTAAGGGGGGAGGAATGATCCAGGTGGATATTGGTGGCCACCTGCCAAGTCCACCTGGACCCCCACCATTGTCTTTCTCAGCATTTTCAGTTTCCTTAATTGTAGCACAACTTACTATTTTTAGCAGTTTTTCGGGTCCTGAACTTTCGGAGCCGTTTTGAGGCCCTAAACGACGTTTTTTGGGGAATCCGGGGCAACATGGGTCCATGGAATGGACCGATGTTGCCCATTCCAACAATGGTAGTGCTCGGATAGATCTTTCTAACGAGCTATTGTACGCGTCAAACGAAGATCGTATGCCAAAGTTACGACCCCGGGAAGTTGATGTACCAATTTACCCCAAACGGGGCCCACAGTTTGGCGTTTCATCTCCTAGGGTTAGGTTTTGGAATGTTAAGGGTTTTCCATTGTTTCTCAACAATAAATAGGCCTTCGAGCCTCATTGTAACACAGTTCAGAGCATGTAGCCACCACATCTCTTCTCAGAGATAAGCTACCATCGCCCTAGCTGGTTTATTTCCATTTCTGGTTGTAAGCATATTTCAGTATTTTCCATTAATGAAATGAAGTATTATTTCCGCTGCATCTTTGTGTATATGGTTATCTCTGTAATTTGTTGCGTTCCTGTTTAAATCCGGATCAGTGGTATTAGAGCGGTATGCTTTTTCTCTGTTTTTCTTTGCATGTCCCCAACAAGGTCGGGATATAAGGAGTTAGGGCTTGAACTGGTTGAACCTTTGCAAGACCAGCCTCGCAAATCCCGATGGCCTCCCATGGCGGATGAGAAGAAAGACGAGGGGGCAGGAGATCCCATCAAAATCTTGCTCGAAGAAGCCCTCGAGCGACAATGGAACGCGATGATGGACAACTTTGCCCAGATCCTTTAGCGACTACCCAGAAGCGACGCATCGGCTTCCAGCAGCTACTCTGGAAATGCCACACCCTTTAAGGTACAAGTTAATTTTGAAATCCCCATATTCGAGGGTCAGATAGACGCAGATACCGTAGATAAATGGTTAAATCTGCTAGAGGGTTATTTTTCTGTTCATGAATTTTTGAGTCGGGAAAAGATTGTTTTTGCTCTTCTCAAAGCAGCCCCCCACGTCAAGGACTGGTGGGAAACCTACTGCGAGCAGAAGGATGAAAGTACTGGCTCACTATTTTCAGTCGCACCCACCTGGAATTCATTCCGGGATGCCATCAAGGAGCAGTACTACCCTGTTGGAAGCTATGAGGATGAAGCTATGGTAGTGCTCGGATATATCTTTCTAACGAGCTATTGTACGCGTCAAACGGAGATCGTATGCCAAATTTACGACCCCGGGAAGTTGATGTACCAATTTACCCCAAACGGGGCCCACAGTTTGGCGTTTCATCTCCTAGGGTTAGGTTTTGGAATGTTAAGGGTTTTCCATTGTTTCTCAACAATAAATAGGCCTTCGAGCCTCATTGTAACACAGTTTAGCGCATGTAGCCACCACATCTCTTCTCAGAGATAAGCTACCATCACCCTAGCTGGTTTATTTCCATTTCTAGTTGTAAGCATATTTCAGTATTTTCCATTAATGAAATGAAGTATTATTTCCGCTGCATCTTTGTGTATATGGTTATCTCTGTAATTTGTTGCGTTCCTGTTTAAATCCGGATCATGTTGTAGGTTAGAAATTTCAACCTTTTAAGTTTTGAGAGTTTTACAATTTTGTTTTGTGCTTTTTCATGTTTATGAGACTAAACTATTGATGTTTCATGAAGATGTGGGACCATTTCGACCTATTGGTGCTTCATATCTCCATCGTATAGAGGAACGACAATAGGAAAAGACAGTAGAACCAACACAGGTTGCTGCAGTGGGACGAGATATGCTACGGGATACAGATGTAGCAAAGATCCTATCAGAGGTAAAGCGCCACATGGAAGGGTTGACACATGGAATTGATGATACCGCGATCGACCAACTTCCACTGTGACTTCAACAATACACCATAGGAGTGCCTAGTCATACCGATTGACTACTGTGCAAGATGGCTCATGCAATCTAATTCTATCATGAGCACCATTGATTATGTCTACTTAGATATTTGCATGTAGTTTTTTTATATGGGAGATGTATGCCATATGTGTCATAGGCACAATTTTTTGTAAAACCAAACATATATATATATATATATATATATTCAGCGTTTTTAGGTTTCTATTGTATTTTCAATATGATGTGATGTGAATTTAAAATTAATTACATTCTTTGAAAATGTCTATCTAAAACATGATTAGCTAGGGCATCTGTCAATGTATTTAGATTTTTAGAAATGTGTTCATATTGTATGAAATCGAAATGTCTTTCTAGAAGACATACTCTTAAAACCATGTGTAAGATGGTGGGACTTCTAACTGAATAGATACCGGCAAGTTTTAGTACTATGTAGTATACCTAGAGGGGATATTATGGGGTATAGAGGGAGGTACCCAAAGTAATAATGTAATGTAATAATATAAGCATGATAAATAAATGGGTCATAATCAATAAAGTGGTTAACCCACATTACGCAAGGGACCACAAGCAGTTAAGCCCATTCTATTAAATGTATGGTATTGAGAGACCCATGGTAATTACCCATGGTATTGTATGTATGAAGCCTATATAGAGGCTAGAGACTCCCCATTAAGGGATGTCAAGTATTATTGTATTTACAAGTGGATGGCTTGTGGAGTGATCTCCTTCCCTAAGGAGTAGTTGTATGGTGTTAACCTACCTCAAGGGTTTTGATTAATAAAGATCTGACCTGAAAATATATTAAAATCCCAAATATGCCCAAGAAATAACACGATAGATGGTAGAACTTCAGATATTTATTAATCAAAAACCTTGAGGTAGGGTAACACCATACAACTAATCCTTAAGGAAGGATATCACTCCACAAGCTATATGCTTGTCAATACAATAATACTTAACATCCCTCAATGGGGAGTTTCTAGCCTCTATATAGGATTCATACAGACAATACAGTGGGTAATTGCCATGGTTCTCTCGATACCATACATCTCATTGCCCGTGGACTGATCTCCTTCCTTAAGGAGTAGTTGTATGGTGTTACTCTTAAGGAAGGAGATCACTCCACAAGCCATATGCTTTTCAAAACAATAATAATTGACATGCCTCAATGGGGAGTCTCTAGCCTCTATATAGGCTTTCATACATACAATACCATGGGTAATTACCATGGGTCTTTCAATACCATACATCTAATACAACGGGCTTAACTTCTTGTGGTCCCTTGCATAATGTGGGTTAACCACTTTATTGATTATGACCCATTCATTTATAATCCTTATATTATTACATTACATTATTCCTTTGGGTACCTCCCTCTGTACCCCATAATATCCCCCTAGGTATACTACATACTACGAGTTGTGAATCAAGTTTCATAACTAAAACGATGGATAAGATGTGCAATAGCATTAGACAATAGCTCGACCATTGTGTTATACTCAGTGATGTTGTTTGTGGAGAAACCAATACAAATCCCTTGTAGACTCACTAACTCACCATTTGGAGCAAATATAGCCCATGCTGTGGAAGATAGGTTCTGAGTACTACGACTGGCACCATCAGCATAACTAATGAAAGTTTCAAGAGATACCAACATCTGAAAACCAAATGTAAAAGGGAAATCAATAAAAACTGTGTAAAACTCTAAAAAGGCACACTGCAAACATACTCAACAAACCTATAGACAATATGTACACAGTGAAAACTACACTTGAGATCAAGCATAGTATTTTTTGAGGTACAACCCATTTCTAGGCTGTGCCAAGGGAACTCCATCAAGATCTACTAACTCGTATGCCCAATTTACAAGGACTCACTTGACAATGTATGTACCTAACCAAATGTGTTGAAACTTACCCGAACCTAACTTATCAGAATCCTGGTCATATAGCAGGATAAGGTCTCCTTCCAAGAAGACACGAGGCTTGACACTCTCGTCATACTGTGCCTTGATGTGTCTTTTATGAGCTTCGTTATCTATAGAAGCATCACATTGGGTTTCAGCTAAACGAGTCAGATTTAAAAGACACTCGGACCTCCTCTATGGAAGTGGAAAGAATAAATTCGATAGCTAGTTTCAAGGATGGAATTTCACATTCAATTGGGAGGATAGCTTCAAGACCATACGCCAACTGAAGGATTTGAATTCAGTAGTCATCTTGACTGAGGTTCGGTATGCCCACAAGGTAGTGTAAATGAGAAAATTTCAGTCCAATTTGTGCACCCCTACCATGCATTGAAGCATCGTCTTAAGAACTTTGTTGATGGCCTCAACCTGCCCATTAGCCTGAGGATAGTAGGGAGTGGAAATTTCATGGGAAATTCCCAGCTTAGTAGTTAGTTCAACCATCATGTGATTTCAGAAATGATTTCCGTGATTTGTAACTATTGCTTGTGGAACACCAAACCATGTGATGACGTGGTTGAAAAATAAGTATGCAGCCATTTCGCCAATGTTGTTAAATGTAGGCATAGCCTCAACCCACTTAGTAAAGTAGTAAAAAATGACAATAATATAACCATTCCCCCCAAACGAGTGACGGTTAGGAGTCATGAAGTCAATACCTGATTTTGTAAAGGGACCAATAGTGATAACATGATGCAATGGAGCGGGCAGAGCATGGGTCTTACGATCATATATCTAGCATGCATGACATTTCTGGACAACGAGGATGTAGTCTCGAAAGATGGTAGGCTAGAAGTAACCAACACATAATTTTTTTTGGGTGGTAGCATAACCAGATAAATGTCGACCACATGCCCCTGAGTGGAATTGATTTAAGAGTTTCTTATCATCCTCAAGTGTGAGGCACCTTCATAAGATCGTATCGATACCATGATAGTAAATAGTTTCACTGATAATGACGTAATTTCGGGCTTGGTAACGAATATGTCGTTGCTCCAAGCGAGAGGTATTAGACTGGAAATTCTGGGTTTAGAGATAAATCAAGAAATCTCCATACCACGAGTCAGTTGAAAATATCTTAAACAACAACTTGTCGGGAATAGAATATTCAGATGTAGATTCTGAATCAGGGGAAGGGAGAGTGCACATCAGTTCGACGAAAACTAGGGATTTCTTCGGCTTGGATTTGATGAACTCCAAGTCAAATTATTGTAAGATAATAATCCATTTCGAGTACTTTCCCCCCAACAATTGATGTGATAAAATGTATGTTATAGGGTTGCAATCCGAAATGAACATAGTCTTCTGAAGCAAGATGTAATGGAAAAATATTTGGACGGCTTGAACGACCGCCAAAGCCAACTTTTCTACATGGGAATATCGAATTTTGGTATCGTTAAGATTTTGACTTAGAGAGTAAATGGGATGTTTAGTCCCTAAATCATCTTCTTGGACCAATACTATTTCTATATTATAAATGGTAGGAGCAAGATACAGGAAGTAATCGCGTTGATAGTCAGGGGGGTATAGAAGAGATGCCCAAACCAGTACATCTTTCAGAGCATTAAACTCTTTCTGAGTAGCATCATCCCAATGGAAGGGAACCCATTTTTCCAGCAAGAGAGTGAATCCTTTGGTCAATTCAGCGTAATGAGGGCTAAATCTTCGTAGGAAGTTAGCTTTCCCTTGAAGTCGTTGAAGCTAAACTAGTGAAGAAGGTGTAGGAAAATCAACAATTGCTTGTACTTTCAATGGATCGATATGAATTCCTTGTTTCGATATAAATAAACCTAATAGTCGACAAAAACTAAAACAAAACAAACATTTGTGTGGGTTAAGGAGAATATTATAATGTCTATAATGAAGGAAAATAGCCCGAAGATGCATCAGGTGATCAGTCCGATGTTTTAAGTGACCAGGGAGGTCATCCAAATATGGTTGAATGATGTGCTTGATATCATGAAAAGATTTATTCATGGCACGTTGAAACATGGCCCCAACATTATTTAAATCGAACGGGAGTTTACTATAAGTGAAAGTGCCCGAGGGACAAATAAAAGAAGCTTTAGGTTGCTCTGTTGGGAGAATGTTGATTTGATTATAGCCCGAAAATGCATCCATGAATGAATAAATTTCACAGCTAGCACAGTCATCAACAATCTGGTCAACAAATGGGGTGGGATAACTATCCTTCGGACATGCACTATTCACATCCCGATAATTTACGCACACTTGAATGGTGCCCTATTTCTTCATGAAAGGAACTACATTCGACACCTAATCAGTTAAAGGAATGGGGTATATGAAACTAGCTCGAATAAGATTTTCAACTTCAACCTTAATACCAACATCCTTCTTGGGATGGACCGGAAAGAGGCGCTTCCAGACTGGTTTGGCATCAAGATACATATTAATTTCATGTACAACTATATTTGGGTCGATGCGTGACATCTCCTCGTAGGTCCAGGAAAAGACATCTCGAAACTCACGAAAAAGGGCTTGATAAGTCTCGATCTCGAATGGAGATTAAGATGATCCAATGTGTATATTTTCGACAAAACCTTTCTTGATGCAAATGTCAATAGGTGTCGTCTCTTCGATATTTGAAAGGTTCTTTTTTGAATCGAACTCGTGAATAGACACAAAATTCGTAAAAAGATCAACACAATTGGGAGAGTATAAATCACTGAGACTATCCTCAATGGAATCAGGTAAGGAAGAATGATGGTGATGTTCATCCCATGATGCATCATCTGACATCATAATTTCCATGATGATTTCGTTAGTAGGGAATACATGCGAGAAGGTATCGGAAGACGTAACATAGTCCAACAATCTGTCTAGCCAATTAAGCAAATCAAGTGAGGAAGCCACACAATCCAAATAAATGGCTTCTTAATTTAGCTCAATGGGGATTAGTGGCATTCAGTTGCAAAAAATTTGGATGTCAATTTCATTTGGTACAATCCATGGATCGGCCAGGATGGTAGAAGACGATATCATTTTGATATAGGCCACCGAAGATGAGCTGTCAGGAAGGAGAGGAGGAGGGAGTGAAAAGGTCCCCATAAGTGAAGAATCTTTCAACAATCCAACTATGACATGCTAATATGACTATAGGGTTTACCCCACAAGAGGGACACTTTCAGTAACATGTGAATTAGAGGCACAAAAGATGAGTTGGTTTATGGCTACAATCCTGCCTTTATGAGGAAAGTCGATCATACAAAAGTAAGTTGAAACGACAACAACCATGGCATAAACCTACATAAGTCCTAATAAAATATTATAATCGAGAGGTCCGTTAATAACTTCAACTTCTATGGACACAACTATTCCCCCTAATTCAACTTACAGGGAGTTAAAAATCTCACAAGGTTTATATGTTCTCTCGTCAAAGGATTTTAATGTAGTAGGTGACTGACTTAGTTGAGGAGAACCAATCACCTTCCAGCAAGACATGGCCATAATGCAAGTTTATGCTCCCTCATCCATGATAGAATGATGAATATTCTTACCACGGACGATGACTTGGATTATAAAAGCTAATTGAGCTAGAAGTTGAGGGGTATAGCTTTCATGAGAGAAAACAACAAGGTTAGAATCCGATGGATCCGCACATTTGATAGCTGAAAGTAAATCCATCTTTTGGGCAGGGAAATTTTGCAACACCTCAAGAGTAGACATAGCTGATGGATACTCAGCCAAGTCTTCAACTACGTTATAATTATGAGTGGCTCTAGCATGAGGGTTGAAAGATGCGTTATGAATGGCGCCCTTTGGAGATTTAATAGTCAATTCAGTAGGAATCTACGACGGAGTGGGATCTAATGAGGATGGTTCCAAACTGGCAGGCTTCTCAGTAGCCTAACCTTTCGATGGATTCGCATCACCATAATCCTTGTTCCGAGTAGCTACCAAAACATGAAATCTCGGCTTTGAAGAGGAAAGCATCAAAACCATGTTAGAGGAAGATGGGTCTCGAGCAACCATATGAGTCTCTTGATTAGGAAAGAGGTCAGTGAACACTATAGGAGAAGTGGAGGACTTAAGAAATTGATTCACTTCAGTGTGGTGAGGAAAATCACGTGTAAAGTGCTCCTAACTGAAAATCAAGCAAGGATATCGAGGCTTCCATTTCTCATCAGAAGAATGATTTGTTTTTTTATCCTGTGGAGAGGGATATTTCTTTTTCTTACCTTTTTATTTCTTCTTTCTTCCAGGTTGTTGTTGATACTTGCCTTTATTAGATGAAATGACATTTATCTCAGAAGTAGAAGCCGCAGGAGGGTGGGATTGAGGGTTTTTAGCAGATGGAGGTGGAGCAATACCATATGGTTCACTCGTCGTCTGCATGTTGGTAGAACCAATAATGCCATCAACAACATGAGATTCTTTACCAGACAGAAGAGGAGGAACAATATTAGAAGTTCTTAGATCGTTTGGTATCTTATTGTAGAGCGTGTCAGATTGGGTATAAGCCAAATCCAAATATTACGCATGAGAAATTACTTGATCTTTTTTCATGACTACACCTTTGGCCACATCTTTTGTTATGGGTGCCAACATAGATTGGTGAACCATTCTGCGAGAAATTGATCGAGAACATAAGTTTTGACCAGCTGGCGATGACGCCTCCACCCATGAATGTGATTTGAAATGTGAGTGGAATCTGATTGTTTGAAGTTGGTTAACAGTTTTGTTCCAGTTCCGTATCTGATGGGAAACTAGAAATTCATGAGGAAGGTTGTGGCTAAGGTACTAAAATCATGGAATGAAGCTCTGGGTAAATCAATATACCATTTAGCAGCGGTACCCATAATCGTTCTTTGGAAAATATGAAGTTGAATAGAATCATCATTAAGGGAGTTTGATGAAGACCACAGATGATACATCATGACATGCGTTGATAGGTCTTCTCCTAGATTCCCATTGAATTTAGGGATATTAAAAGGAAATTTAGTAGGAATAATTGGCCACCAAGGCGAATGAGCAATGGGCTCATTGGTGAGCTAAGTCAAATCTGGAAACTCGAGAGTGGCCACAAAAGGAAACTGTTGATTAAATTCTGGCGGAGGATGACCTGGATATGAAGGAATAGCCTGGGCAACAGAAACTTGCATTCCTGAATAAGGAG
Organism: Pinus tabuliformis; assembly: GCA_031772625.1. Classification (NCBI taxonomy): domain Eukaryota; kingdom Viridiplantae; phylum Streptophyta; class Pinopsida; order Pinales; family Pinaceae; genus Pinus; species Pinus tabuliformis. Next base: position 437,858,776 of record CM062810.1, on the reverse strand, counting down.
GGTTCTAGTAATAAGGAACCTGGTTACCAGAATAAGGAGGATTTTGATAGCCAGAATACAAGTGACCTTGTTGACCAGCCCCAGGATAACCATGAATTTGTTGGCCTTGAAAAGGCACCTGAGGGATACCCTGATAAGGTTTATACTATTTCCCGATGGGGATTTTCATTGTCCCATGATAAAGAGGGTTTGATTGATGTTGTGCGATGTTCTACACAAACTGTCCTATTGGAATTTAGGGAATACCTTGTGAAAGTGATTAAGATTGTAAAGGAACTTGTAAAGGTTGAGTAAGTGGGACCTGAGAGGTATCAGATATTGAAGGAATGAGTTGAGATGCGATCAAAGCCTGTACAAGTTGAGTTACATGAATTTGAGCTTGTTGAGGTACATATTGAGGAATATAAACTTTAGATGATGGCACATATTGGGAAACAAACAATGAACCCAACATCGAACCAGGTTGAACGGGAAAAGTAGGCTTCCAAACACTAGCAGCTATCCCAGGATAAGGAGGACTATAATAAGGCTGGTTACCAATTTGAGGTATACCAACAATAGGTCGTCCCCCTGCAAAAGGAGGATGAGATGGTGGAGGCAATTGCTCCCCTTCCAGAGGGTACCCAACATAAGGATAGCTAGGTTATGTTGTAGCAGCTACAACCACCTTCCAAAATTTTTCCTTACCCTGTTTTGGAGCGTCCCTATCAAACTTACACATCACTTTGTCTTGCTTCGTCAAGTACTCAAGCTTCAGTGTTTTCCTCGCACAAAGGCAGCTTTTCAATCACTATTGATCCATTCCCCTCACAGGCTGTTCACCAGAACTTGGTCCAACTACAGGCTGAGTGGCTTCCCCTTGAAAATTAAGCATTTCTGGAGGAAAACCAACCTTCCCTCCAGAAATTGTGCAATCCTCTCTGGCAGCCTGCTACGCTCTAGGTTTGCGCAATCCTGCCAGTAAACACTCCCAACATGATTTGCACAAATTTCCCCAGCAGGGCTACTCAGCCCAGAATTTGCGCAAATCTGGGCAGCAGTCAGCTGCTTTGCCCAGAAATTGTGCAAGCCTCTTGAGAAATCAGCTCAGCTCCCAACAAGAAATGTGCATTTTTCCCAAGCAGTTGAGCAACTGCATGCATGAGCAGTCCAGTTGACCAATTCCACTCGGGACCAAGGGAACTTGAATTGCATGCATGCATGACTAGCTCTTCTCGGAATAGCAAGAGCCAACATGCAATAGGCATCCCATGATTCAGGGAGATATTTTTAGCAGCTGAGGGTTACATGTAAAGTTGTTTTAGAAGTTTCCATCGAAGTGTCACTTTTTCCTAGATTTGTGGCATGTGCGTCATGAGACCAAACTTATTTATTCGATGCATCAGAACTCATTCATTCACATCGATCTTGGAGCTCTAACATCCCAAAGCACATCTAGGACTCTTCAACACATTCGGCTCAACATTTCACGGGTAAGTGGCCTCAACTTGTCTTTTTTAGCATTTCTGTCACTTTTTGTGTATTCACTTGTGTGAGTGTTGCTTTCTTGATTTATTTGAATGCTTGTTGTCATTTACATGTATACTAGCTTATCCTAGCTCTGTATCAGTTTTCGTTGCTATCTCACTGCTGTCACATGCATGAAACTTTTTTGCATGGATGTTTGCCCAACCGGTGACCCGCCTAACCCACATGCATGTTGATCTATTTGCTGAATATTTCATTCATGTTTTGCATGCATTGTCAATCACTTCTTCTATAACTTAGTGTCGCCATGCATTCATTGTCTTATTTTCTTTCAATTGCACGTTGGCTAGTCGGGTCAACCTCGGACTCTACCTTCACCAAGGCTGCATTGCACAATCTAGGGAAGGAAGGCTCTGCCTTCCTCTCCAGAAATGTGCGTTCCTACCTTGCATTGGCCTCCAGGACTATTTTGCGCATTTCTGGAGGACAGTGGCTTCTTGGCCCAGGAAATTGTGCAAACCAGTCACTGGGACTACAGTCCTTCCCAGCTAGAATTGTGCATTGCGCAATCCCAGTAGCCAGTCTGGATTGTGCATTTCGCAGATCCAACAGCTATTCTTGCCTCCCAGAAAGCCCAGACTACCTTTTGCACGGTTCTGGAAGCTAGTCACCCAACCTCCCAGAAGAAATTACGCAATCTTGTTCATTGGTTTCCCAGGTATGTGTTGTGCCATTCCCCAGACTTGCTTTGTTTTCACTGACATATTTCTTACCATGCATGTTGCTTGTTTCTATATCTTTCAGGTGTTCACCTGTCTCAATGGCTTCCAAGAGAATAGCATCATAGAACACTGATGGAATTGCATCTGGAGCATCAGTTGAGCAGGTGTCCTCTATTCTGTCGATCTATGAAGATACGAAGTTGTATCTAGACAAGGACACCAAAATGAAGTGGCAAGAGGTTAATGAAACATTTGCAGGCACTTTTGGGGAAGACCTCGAAGACCGTCAGGTGTACGTGACCATTCACAAGTCTCACTTGTACCGAATTGCATGCAGATACCCCGTGTTCCTAAGTGCGGACAGGATTCACTGGATTGTCTCTCACACTGACCCCGAGACGATGACCTTGAGTAGTGTCAGTGGGACGAAGCTTGCGACCTTATGGGCATGAGATTATGATGAGATGTATCAGATGTCAGAGCTCGCGACTGTCATGAGTCCTCCATTCAAATTTCCCAACATCAGAGCTAACTCCAGATACATTCGGAAGGATTGGGTAAAGGAGCCAACTCGTTTTAGGATGACACCCAATCAAATCTACAAGATGAAGATATTGAGGAAGGCATACCAATACTTGGTCATATTCGCATGTCGACTGTGTGGCTAAGCAAGCACTAAAACCTTTCCTTAGAGTTGGGTGATCGCATTGGACCAACTGGCTAGAGAAGGGAAACCATGTAACTGGTCCAACATTATGGCTCATCAGCTGAAGGAACAAGTCACGAAGGCTCGACAATCACCCGAAGGTATGCATCCAAAGATTTACATGTCTACCTACATCCTAGATGCAGTATGTGCCCGACATGAGTTCCCGAGTTTGGAGTGGGCATGGTCACTAACGGAGATGGTTGTGAACACATATTTCAAGTTTTTGTCTGAATGCAGCTTCAAAGGAGTAATCATATGACTGTTTGATCATTTTGTCACCCTAGTTTATAGAATGATCTTCGAACAGTATCCACCCTGCATGTCAAAGGAAGCAATGGAGGCATTGTTAGGAATTGTAGATTGGTATGCCTCACCGTCCGAAACTTTCATCCGAATGTTTAATGCGGAGAAGCCTCTACATGTTCTACCAAAGTTTACGTTGGATGTACTTGTCATGCAGGAAGTAGCATATATCATCTTGACAGGATTGATAGTTAGACTGCAATGGAAGAAGAAGGCACCTTGGCCCACTCTTTCATTGCGGATTGGGTTATATGAGATCCGGAGTATCAAGTAAGTGAATGTCGAAGCAGAACAGATGAAGAAGTACCCATTCAACTACCGAAGCTTCAACCCATATGACCCATATAACATTGTGAAGGATCACTGCACAAGAGTTCAGTTCAACTGGATCCATGGGGCATTTCGTTGGGCCAGGGAAGAATCATGGATGTATTTCTACAGTTCCTCCAAACCTAATGAACAGGTCGACTTCACCGTGGAGTGGTTAGAGAAGCAACATGAAGCAGCACCACGGAGAGCACCAACAGTAGCAGCTGTAGCAGCAACAACAGAGGCAGCAGAGCCAAGCATACATGTGCGCGACAAAGGGGAGAGGAAGATTGTTGATTGCATGGAGGAGGAGTAAAGCTGCAAGTTTCGACCAGATCCATTTGTAGAACAAGCAGTTATGGTTATTTAGGGAAAGAGGCAGCAATGCGACAAGCGAATCATGCAAAGGCTGAGAGATAAGAAGAGAATGGAAGAAGCAGAGAAGGAGTTGCATGACCTGAGGGAGAAACTCCGAAGAGAACAAGAGATTCACCAACAGGAGAAGGAAGTGCAGCAACAACAGAAAATACAGGGGGCGCAACATGTGCAGACAGATGAAGCGGCACCCGTACAAGTAGTTGATTCATATGAACAACTGGCATAAGGAGAACAAGATGAACCATTGCAGGGGCAAGACTTTTCTCATGAGATAGAATAGGTGCTTGAACAATTGGATGAAGACATGGAGCAGCAGGAGTTGGAACATGATACTGACCTCATGCCTCACCACAAAGAGGTCAAATCACCCTCTTCAATGCATCTAGATGATGAGCAAGTCTCGAATGACCAAGGAGGAATTGGGATCCTTGGTGGTCAGCTAGAAGCAAAGATTCACAACATCTCCTTTGACGAATCTCATCACAGAGTTGTGCAATCTCATAGAGTATCGACTCCGGAGGACCAAACATCCCCTGTGCAAGTTGAAGAACGAGTGATCATGACTGATGTGCACAAGCATCTAGCTGCTTTGGCCGATGCAACGAGAGTGTATCCCAAAGCCACTAGCTCAAGTGTTTGTTTCCTCATAGCTGAGAATGAGCCAATGGCGAAGGAACTACAGGTGACCAAGTAGGGAGGAGACTTGGTGACAATGTCCGCCCGAGCTGAACTGAAGAAGGAAATACTAGATGAAGTACTGTCTGTTGATATAGTGTTGTGCCTATCAACAACCCCCCATTTATTTATGTTAGTAATAACATTAATAAATGGGGACCCTTCCAAAAAATCAAATTTTAGCATTTAATCATGCCTTTTTGTTTTTAGAATAAAATAAGATGTCAAAGTGGAACTTGCTAAAATATGGAAATTTACCTTTTCATACTTTAAGCACATAAAACTTCACAAACTATAAGTTTCTTATAGAAAGCGCTACATGATTAAAAAAGCCTAAGAATAAATTTATAATGGAAAGTCATGAATATTAAAGTAAACCTTTAAAAGACCTGCTTTAAGAAGATTATTCTCGCATCGCAAAACAATTATGATGGACCTCCCTTATAAAAGTTACCCCTTGAAAATGCGATCCATGAAAATGCGAGATCATAAAATCCTATAACCTTATTGCATCACAGTTTCAAACGTGTGGCACTACTTGATAAAGCATAAGAAAATATCGCGAAATGCGATAGCATCTCACAAAATAACATATCGCAACAACTCATATGGCAGTGGTTTTTAACAAAAACAATTTTTGTGATATAGCGATATGCGATATTGTGAAGAAAATCACAAAATCGCTTTTATCGCAACTTAAAAGGCTCAAGGTTCTAGGAGAGTACTTCCCGAATTTCGATGTGAAGTTATGAATATTAAAGTTTAGCATAACGGTTCATTAGTGGACATTTATTAAAGAATGATTAGGATCAGTGTAAAGGACCATTTGACGTAAGTTGATATCTTCTGATATGATTTAGAATTAAAAACCCTCCGTCACATTATTTTCGCCCTTCTATTGATTATTCCTGCATTCACTATCATTTTTATCATATTTTTCTCTCTTCTTGCAACTTTCAAGAAGAACACACAGAACACAACATACGAAGAAATGGTGTAGAAAGGAAAGGCACCCGTTTATGAAAAGTCATAAATGACCCCATTGTTCACAGACACTACCTGTAATCGAGATGCAGGGACATCTACGTGGGAAAGTATGTATCAGTTATTGGAGGAGGAACAACCGAGAATTATGAAAGTAACAGTTACAGTGGATGGACGCAGCTCTTCTGATACTTCTTTGACTGAGCTTGCATGCTCATATTTGCATCGCATTGCTGCAAGGCCAAAGATACTCCCTTACACTGACATGGTTAAGTGGCTTATAGATGACACAGACATATCTCACATAGAATTCAAGACAGCAAGACAAGAATTCATGGGATCATTTACCCCAGACAACTCGAGACTCATGTACCGTCTACCAGAGCCCCAGGCTCTCTACAACAAGAAATTTGTCGAGAAGTTTGCCAAGGAGAATGAAGACTTGGCAGAATGCACCAAGCATTGGTCAAACAATGAGGAAAGACTCAAACAAGATAAAAACAGGATGTATGCCACTGGTTCTCTTTGTTCCCCTTACTGTTTTGTCGCTGCTATGTTATGTCGACTATTTGGTAAACCAGACAGCAACAAATTTTCATCAGAATGGTTACCCCTAGTGGATGCAACTATCAATGCTACAATAATGAATTGGGCCCAATTCCTGTCAGATAATTTAGCCATTGCAATTTTAGAATACAGAAGAAAAAGAAGCATTGCTTTGAGGATTTACCCCCCATTTTTTATGAGTGCCTATGTTATGGACGCTGTTTGTTTTGTTTCCAAATTTCCTATTATGAGATAGAAGTGGACAGTTCAAAATCCACTTCCCATTCAAATTTATCACAAAGTCATGTGGGAGTCAAATTTCGTGCCAAATTTCTTCAAAATTTGTCACGGAGTTATACTCTCGATTCATAAAAATATATACAACAGAGATGCCCCAAGGTTTTCCCAAGAAGCTGAGGTAGATATTCTCCCCGTAGCAAGATGGTTTGGGGAAGAATTATTCACGTATATCAGAGTGTTTGGCAGTATTGCCTCACCCCATGTGCTACCTTTTTACGTCCCAGACAAACTGATGGCTAGGGAGATAGCCTATCAGACATGCGGTGAGGGAGGAATGAGAAAAATACTGAAAGATTCCAAGAAGGCCATTTGGCCTCAATTTCCTGTAACATGCGGAGCATTTGCATTGCATGACTTAGGACATGCTTTCAAAGAAGTTAATAATGTATTATCTTTACAACTACCCAAGTTCCTAGGAAGGAAATATGATCCCTTTGGTATTGTAAGTGAATTTAACACAATGGTTAAAATAAGAGTTTTTACTCATGAAAAAGATCCCTTTGATGATGTTTTCCTGCAGAAAAACACCTTCAAAGAGGTGCAGCATATGGCACAAATTATTTTTGACCAAGAAGGTCTCCAAACTTTTGAGAATTACAAAAAACAGAGGTTATCTAAGGTCCGACTGGACCAATTTCTCATCAAACCAGTAAGAGATCCTACTCCCAATGTAAGCATAAGTAAAGATTCAAAGGAGAAATCCAAAACAAGTTTCGAAAAAGAATCAACAGGAAAGTCTGGCGATCAATCTAAAAAAACATCAAAGAGTGAACACAGTAAGAGTGAGGAGTCAGTAAAAGACACAGCCCAGTCCACAGCAAAGCCTGATCAGCAGACTTCATTTGTAAAACAAGCTGAAGCCTCAACTCCTCTTACAAAGCAAGCAAAGCCGGCCGTAATTGATCTAGAAGGAGAATGGGAAAATTTTAATAAGATACTTAACACAGAAGAACAAAGCACAGAGCCACCAACAAATCCAAAAGAGACGACCACAGAAATGGTAATAGAAAGGGTTGTTAACACTCAAGAAACGGAGCACATACCCATTGCTGCCTCATCTAAGATTGTACTAAGAATAGAGGAAATTCCTACTCTAGATATATTCTACAACCCTCAACATAAAGCTGTCGTTAGAAGGAAAAGAAAGAAAAGAAAGTTGGATTCTATGCTCGCTACCGAGGATGAAACTCTAGATGTTCTTTGGAAAGACCCATCTAAAGATCCATCGGCAAATCTCACTAGGCTCTCACGGGTCGCAGGTGCATACACTTCAGCAACTATTGACAAGGCGGTAGAGGTGCAATTGCTACTTAAAGAAAAAGAAGATAGGATTTTGTTTTTGGAACAACAGTTACAGCAAGTCAGCATCAATCAACAAGCAGAAACACAGCTGGGAAAACTTCAGCAAGACTTTCAGTAGATGCAGTTGGCACATCAAAGCAGTTTAGGTAGTAGAGAAGAATAGTTACAGAGTATAATAGAACTACATAAAGATGATCCCAAAATTGGACAGTTTGTCACAGAGGCACTTAGTCTCAATTCCCAGCTCTTGCAACAAAAAGAATTATTGTGCCAGAAGATTTCATAGTGGAATTCCCACTGCGAAATGAGCGATAATATTACAAATCAAGTCATAGAGTTATGACTTGAATATGATTCAATTTTTAAGAAAGTCTCAGACTTCTTAAACTGGCAAAAATCCGAAGAAGGGAAAAGAGCAGACATGCCCAAAATTGATGAATCGCAGAAAGAGATTTTATTTGCGAAATGGGATTCTCGGCTAAGGGAGGCAGAACAGGCAATGGAGGATGCAATGACAACAGCGAACAATGTCATCGAATGCGTGAATGAAAATCTACACAAGGCTAATTTGGTAGCAGAAACCACCCCTGGCTTTCTTCCAAAAGCACAACAGCTTCAAGCAGTATGGAAACAAGCAGCGGAGGAAAGGGCAAAGGAAATTAAACAGGTAAACAGATTGAACTGGGAAGCATACTGGCAGTACCTAGTGAAACCACATAGCCAATGGATGACCCTGAAGTGCCTGATGACTTCTGCCGAGAAGATAGTGCTAGCTCTCACCAATGTCGTATTTGTAGGACAGCTAAAAGCTGAAGTCGACCAACCGACACTCTTAAAACCAATGCTGGATATTTGCGATCTAAAGAATCAGATGTAGGATTAGTCATAGACATATTTTATTTTTGTTTTTGTTTATTTTTGCTTAAAATGAGGCAGGTCGTTTAAACCTCCTCATCTATTTTTGTAATATTTATTTTTAGATTTCATAGATTAGTATTTAAACCCCTCTCATGCATTTAGAGAGGGGTCCAGAGTTTTATCAAAAACATTCTTCAAAACGTGCATCTTGCCCCCCACTGAGGAGGTTTTGATAAAATTAATGGAACGAGATTTATTTTCTATTTGAGTTTAACATCTGCTACTGAAATTGCACTTTTGTACTCTTAGTTGATGTTAAGTGATTTGAAGATAGATCGATATTGCTGGAGCTCATGAGTAGGACATATTACAAATGGTACTTTTATCTCTTAATGCTTTTTACTTGTGTGTCAAGCAATAAATCATTTTCAGTTATTTATGTATGAAAGTTTAAATGTTTAGTTATCATTATTGCACTTTTGTATGGTGATGACTTACTCTTTATGCTGAATATGTGAATGACTCTTTATGTGATATATTTCTCATATTGTTTCGGCTAACTTTTTATACGAAACAACCATTCTTAAATGGATTCTCTTCTTCTTGTGATTGAATGATCTTCATTATCAATCGTTTTAAATCACATATGTAAACATTACTCCTAGGAAGTTTTAAAGTTAGGTGTTTTCTTTGATTATGATAGATTGCATGTGATAGTTAGAAGATAGATTAGATTTAGAACAAGTATTCACCCCATAAAACCCCAAAAAGAAAAATATCATCCCATTAGCACAAACATCATAAATAGATTTTGAAACTGGTCCCATCATCCCCATTCGGAGCCACTATTCCAAACAGAAAAGGAGCTACACTAAGGTCTGAACCGGTTGGTTATCCCCCTTGTTGGAGTCCCAATTTTTCGAGCCTTCAACATATTTGGTGCTAGAAGGAGGGCATGACTATGAATGGAAAGTAAATATACATCTTCATGCCATTCTAAGAGTAAAACTCCCTCACCATCACCCTCAACTTCTCATTCGCATTCTAAATCTTCCATCTCTGAACCAAAAGTTGAAAAGAAAAATACAGAGCACATTACTGAAATCCCAAACAAGCCAGATCATTCTTCTTCAGATCCCCCTAAGCTACAAACTTTAATTCATAAGTTACAGGGGATTTCTATATCTCAAGAAGAATCTGAGTTATCCCAAGGTAGTGTCACTTCTCATCTGACCCCATCTCAACGACTGACTAGAGCACAAAGTGAAAAGCTAGGAATCCCACTAGTTGAGTTTCCTCTATCGAGTCGTAAGAAAGCTAGGAAAACACCAGCAGAATCTTAGAGTGAGGTTCTATCATCATTTTCGTCTACCATCCCATCCATATCATCACAAGGTCATTCATCCATCCCTCAACTCCAGATCGTGGTTCATACAGGTACAGGAGCAACATCCTCCTCTACCCAATCACCTTCAACTACTGCCACACCTCCTCCTACTCATACTCCGACAATGGCAGGAAATCCACCACCAAGGCCATGGGCCAATCTAGGAGCTGTAAGAATGCCTACACCTTTATCTCAATTACCAGCTCATCTTGAGAAATGGTTGCCCAAATTTAATCCTGACAATGGCCTATCAGCCGAAGAACACATAAATAATTTTATGCTATCTATTAATTTGAATGGAGTAACAGAAGAGGACGCAGTTGTAAGATTATTCCCCTATACTTTACAAGGAGCAGCAGGATCATGGTATTTTTCATTACCATCAGGCTCCATTAATAACTGGGATACATTTCAAGATCAGTTTTTAACAAAATTTGGAGATGATCAATCTACAACAACCTTAATAAATGACCTCTCCAATTTAAAAGCTGAACCAAGGGAACCAATTAAGGATTTCAACTCTCGCTTCAATAAATTATTAAACAAAATACCAACAGCATCGAAGCCTAGCAATGAAGTCCAAAATGAATGGTATATTTCTTCTTTACCTTCAAATTCAACCATCTTTGTAGATAGAGCTGCCAAGCCAACATTAGCAAAAAACATGAAAGAGGCAATAGCTGTAGAGAAACGTATCCTAGCCATAGAAAAGAAAAATGTTGTAGATGAAAGAAAGTATAATAAAGTGTCCTTTAGAGATGACTCTAAGAAAAACAACCGAAGGATCCATTCGACCTGGAAGGGCTACAGAAAGTCTTGAAGACTATGTCCAACGAAATGGTTTATATAAAGAAACAAGTAGCAGAAACCTCTTCCAAGAAACCTTTTAAACCCTTTAAAAGGAATCCTCCAACCGATCCTAAACCTCCAAATGCTATAACAAATGTAGAATCAGAAGGGGAAGAGGAAAAAGTTTCAAATGAGGAACAAACCGATGATGATGAAGTCGTAGAATTACAAGGAATGTGGGATTTCATTCTTCCAGATGAGGAAGATCAAGATGTATTACCTGTTGCCACTAGAAGTAGAAATCAACTCGATCCTCCACAATCCAGTGCTAAACAAAAAAATCCCAATTCCAACTCCCAAGTACAAAATCGTAGGTAAAAAGTCCTCACCAAAGTCTACTCAGACAAACCCAATCTAATCTGATTCAACACCTTCATGCAAAATTCTTATCATCTCAAATGAAATGGAGTAAAACATTGTTGAACATATGAAGAAAACCAGAGAAAACATTACTCTTCACGAGCTCAGTAAATTAAAACATCAACAAAAATTACTCTTGAAAGAGTTGAATGCAGTACCTACTACGCCTCTTCCTGCCGCTGTAATTTCACAAGCTACTCATGAAATGGGAAGACCTCTGACTGGCATTTCAAATAAAGTCGATCTGACTGACATTGCTCTAATTGGTGGAAGATCAAAATCCCATACTCCGCCATTTCTCCTTACTTTTGAAGTTTTCAATAAAAAATTGCATAACTGTCTAGTGGATTCTGGTGCATCATCTAACATTTTACCTAAGACAGTTTGCGCAAAGTTAAACGTCCAACCTCAGAAATCTGCAGTACAAATAGTATAGCTAGATCAGTCTCAAGTCGAGGTCATCGGTGAACTTAATCAAGTAACCATAAGGCTTTCGTCAAATCCAAAGGTATGTCAAGTTATCGATATACTTGTAGCTGATATTCCTAAATTCTATGGACTAATCCTTAGTAGGGATTGGTCAGAAAAGCTTCACGGTTACTTTGCAACTGACTGGTCTCATATGTGGCTCCCCTACAATGGCAAACCAAATCAGATCAAGGTTGAACGAGAAAGACACCAAAAGTATATAGTGACAGAGTTAGAAGGAGAAAACGAGCTTGTAGCGTATAGCAACAACATAATCAGAAACTATTCTATTGATTCGTTATTAGGGAATTTCAACGCTCATACTTCACCTATTTTGGAAAATTCTGTTTTATTGCAGATAGAAAATTTCTCTTAGACGGACACTTTTAGATGCATAAATTTTGTAGATAAACCTGTAAATAAAACTTTGTTTTGGAAATTATTTTTTGATGGTTATAAATCCAACAATGGAGTAGGAGAAGGTTGTATATTAGTTAGTCCAAAAGGAGAAAAAACCATGTTAACATGTAGACTTGAATTCGATTGCACAAATAACACTGTTGAATATGAAGCATTAGTTCAAGGGTTATACAAAGCAATCGAGCTTAATATCAAATACCTGCAAGTATTTGGAGACTCTGAGATTGTTATTAAACAGGTAAGAAATACTATACATTGTCTGTCGGGACACTTGAAACACTATCAATCTTTAGTACAAGACTTGACCTCACACTTTACAGCATTTAATATTTCATCCATTCTAAGACTCCAAAATGCTAGTGCTGATCTCCTTGCTAATGTAGCTTCCAAGCTTATTCCATCAAAGGACTATAGCCCAGACAAATTCTCGATTGAATTAATCTTTAGACTCTCTATTCCTGATAACATTACCAATTGGAGAGTTTTCAACAATGACCTTTATATTTGAGTTTTCTGACTTCAGAAGGCTCTTACAATAATCAGATAATTGATGAAGACCAACATGACAAACAACTAGAACAAGAAAACAACAATAACGCTATACCAAAATCCATAGTCAAGTTAGAGGACCTATATGACTTAAAGGACAGATTTAAACGATCCACCAATTCAAAACTCCAGAGTTCAACTCTGAGATATGAATTAGTAAATCTGGGAACAGACATGAAACCACAGAACATCAACCTAGGTCTTGGCCTAACATCCAAGGAAAAATCAACTTTCATTCGATTGTTCAAAAAATACAAGAGTGTATTTTCCTAGACTTATGATGATCTTAAAACCTACGACACTTCGATTGTACAGCATACAATTCCGATGATCCCTGATGAAAAACCTGTTCAGTAGAAATTGAGGAAAATACATCCTAATTTGGAAAACCAGATTAAATCTGAGTTAAACAAATTACTAAGAGCCAAGATTATTTTTCCTATTAGGCATTCCAGATGGGTCTCCAACCTCATCCCAGTCAAAAACAAAAATGGAGATATTCAGATTTGTATAGACTTTCGCAACCTCAATAAAGCTTGCCAAAAGGATAATTTTCCACTGCCCCCCATGGAGCAGATATTACAATCAGTTTCAGGGTATGAATTAATGTCCTTTTTAGATGGCTTTTCAGGGTATAATAAAATCTTGGTCCACCCAGACAATCAATTGAAAACTACATTTAGAACGAAATGGGGCACTTATGCTTATCAAAAGATGCCATTTGGGCTAATCAACACTGGTGCCATGTTTCAAAGAGCCATGGACATTGCGTTTAAAGGATTAGTAAACAAGTCAGTGGTAATCTACTTAGACGATATAACAGTATATTCTAAAAAACGTAGTAATCATCTCAAAGACCTAAAACAAATCTTCCAACGTTGTCAAAAATATGGAATCTCGCTTAATCCCAAAAAATCCTTTTTTTGCGTTAAGTGAAGGAAAACTTCTTGGATTCATAGTATCCAAATCAGGAATCCATATTGACCTAGATATGATCAAGGAAATTTCTGAGATATCTTTACCCCATAATAAAAAAGCAATGCAGTCTTTCCTTGGTCAGATCAATTTTTTTAAGAGATTTTTCCCTGACTTCTCAAGAATTGTGTCACCTCTCCAAGCCATGATAAAAGAAAATTCTCTCTTAAAATGGGGTCATGCAGAACATGAAGCATTCAGTTTGATAAAACAAGCAATTATAAATGCCCCGTCTCTAACCACTCCAAAATTTTCCGATCCCTTCACCTTATATACATTCACCTCTGAAAAATCATATGTTGCCATACTCACGCAAGCGGATCAAGATAAAGATGAAGCCCCAATTGCTTTCTTCAGTTCAAATTTGCAAGGAGCTAAATTAAATTACTCTGATGTTGAGAAACAAGCTTATGTTGTTTTCAAAGCAATTAAACACTTCAGACCTTTCCTTCTCAAAACTCACACCAAAATAATAGTACCATTTCCAGTGGTAAGAAATCTTTTGGTACAAAAATATGTGGGCGAAAAGAGGGCAAATTGGGTCATAGCCCTGCAAGAATATGACGCTGAAATTAAACCAGCAAATATTGTAAAAGGTCAAGGTTTTTGCAGGATGTTGGCAGGAGCATCGCACATATCAGAAACGCAGTCTCTAGATAGTGAAGTACAAATGTATGAGGTAAGCCTAAACGACTCTGAATCAAGATATGCTGATATCATTTTTTACCTGAAAAATGGATATGCCCCTCCACATTTGAATTACACAAAGAAAAGAGCCATAAGGCTAAAAGATAAACAATATCAAATCATTGATGATGTATTGTTTAGAATGAATTATGATTATGTTCTCCTTAGATGCCTCGAGAAGTCTGAAGCAAAAAAAGTATTGCAGGAACTCCATGACAAACCAGCAGGTAGACACTATGGAGGAGATGCAACAGCTTGCAAAATCCTGCGCACTGGCTACTACTGGCCAACTCTATTTAAAGATGCACATAGCTATGTAAGGAGATGTCAGATTTGCCAAACTGCTGCTGGAAGACAGAAGAAACCATCGTTGCCATTACAGCCGGTCAACATTGATCAACCATTTGAACAATGGGGATTAGATATAATAGGTGAGATCGTTCCTCATTCTTCTAAACAGCATAAATACATCCTTACAGCTACCGACTACTTTACCAAATGGGTAGAAGCAGTTCCACTCAAGACAGCCAACTCTAAGAGTATCATCGAATTTATAGATCAATTCATAATCACCAGGTTTGGCTTACCTTTTGCTTTAATGTTTGATAATGCATCCTATTTCTCAGGTAATGCCATGACAGATTTTGCTCTCAAAAGAGGTTTTAAACTCAAATATTCTGCTAATTATTATCCACAAGGAAATGGGTTGGCTGAATCAACAAACAAAAACCTTATTAGAATCATTAAACAGACTATTGATCAAAATCATAGAAACTGGCATAAGTCTTTAGTGTATGCTCTTTGGGCAGATTGAATAACTCAGAAAACCTCCATTGGCACTTCTCCTTTTAATTTAGTTTATGGGAAAGAAGTGGTCTTACCAACAAATCTAGCTATTCCTTCTCTAGCCTTAGTTCAATTCATTGAAGAAACCCCTTCCTCATCCATGCAATTAAGACAATTGTAGATCCTTAAACTTGAAGAGGAATGAGAAAAGGCCAGAATTACCCACGTGCATCATCAACAATTAGTGAAAGCTTCTTTTGATTCAAACTCAGTGTCTAGAAAAGATTTTCAACTTGGAGACTTAGTATTAAAATGGGATAAATCCCATGAAGAGAAAGGCAAGCATACTAAATTCCAATGGATGTGGCTTGGACCATTCTAGATTGTTGAACTCATTGGCCCATCAACTTTGATGTTACAAGATTTAGCAGGGAAAAGGGAATCTTTACCTGTTAATGGACAAATCCTAAAGAAATATTTTTCATAGAAGATGATCTCTTCTAGTTTTGTAGATTATAGTTCTAGTTAAGTTTTCTTTTGATAATAAAACAGGTTGAGAATGTCCACTTTTGATTTCCACGAGAAGAATAGTGTCTCATTTCAATTTTGTTTTTTCGCTTGTATAAGTGGGAGTGGTTATGAAAATGAATCTCCATTTATGAAACATATGGGTAAGTGCTATTACTTCAAAAATTTGTATGTGTTCTTCTGTTTCAACTATCTGAGTTTTGGTTAGAATCAACCTTAGGAGGAAGTTTTCCTTACATCAGTCACAAAAGGCATCAATAATAAAACAAAGACTCTCTACGGAAAAGCTATTTTTAAACTCTACAAATTGTCATCTAGGAGAATTCTTAAGGAACCAATGACTTCCCCCCCACATGAGGAATTTGCAAGATTCAAGGAGTAATCCAATTATACACTTTAAACTTAAAGAATAAGAGGTCTCATCAAGAGCCGGCTTATCATGATCATAAAGATTATAACTAACTGACATTGCCATACTGAATATCAAAACAGGGTAATGGCTCGAGATTGTTTCAATCAAAAGACAAGGGGTCTCATCATGAGCCAGCTTGTTTAGTTAAGTTATAAATCAAGTGAATGGCATTGTCAATTTTGGCCAGCAAACCAAGACATTATTCTTTAAGAAATAAAAGAGAAATAAGAAAAGAAAAAGCAGTAAGTGTGTATGAGGATTTATCTTGGAAAATTGCATTCTTCTAAAAGTGGGACACTGGATCATTGCTGGGTAACAAGTAACCCTGTCGAGGCTATGAACGCCTGCTGGCAGCAGAGGCTCTACCTACGACAAATGAGTACACCAAAACTGATCTAAAGAGATGTCTTTGTTTTTATCTTTACAACCAAGTAATGACTGATGTGAGTAAAATGACTAACTCTAGGAAGAATATAATCAGAATAAAGATAGTTAGAACAAGATGTTGTTATTAATAAATAGCACTATTTACCTTATATTTCATACAATGAAGTTTTATTTTCAAAACCATCTCTATTTTGGAAGTTTTAGAAAATTCAAAAAACCCTCAGAGATAATTGGTTCTTCCAAGTGAATCGCCAATTGTTGTGCCTATCAACAACCCCCCATTTATTTATGTTAGTAATAACATTAATAAATGGGGACCCTTCCAAAAAATCAAATCTTAGCATTTAATCATGCCTTTTTGTTTTTAGAATAAAATAAGATGTCAAAGTAGAACTTGCTAAAATATGGAAATTTACCCTTTCATACTTTAAGCGCATAAAACTTCACAAACTATAAGTTTCTTATAGAAAGTGCTACATGATTAAAAATGCCTAAGAATAAATTTATAACGGAAAGTTGTGATTATTTAAGTAAACCTTTAAAAGACCCGCTTTAAGAAGATTATTCTCGCATCGCAAAACAATTACGACAGACCTCCCTTATAAAAGTTACCCCTTGAAAATGTGATCCTTGAAAATGCGAGATCATAAAATCCTATAACCTTATCGCATCGCAGTTTCAAACGCATGGCAATACTTGATAAAGCATAAGAAAATATCGCGAAATGCGATAGCATCTCACAAAATAGCATATCGCAGCAACTCATATGGCAGTGGTTTTTAACGAAAACAATTTTTGCAATATAGCGATCTGCAATATTGCGAAGCAAATCGCAAAATCGCTTTTATCGCAACTCAAAGGGCTCAGGGTTCTAGGAGAGTACTTTCTGACTTTCAATGTGAATTTATGACCATTAAAGTTTAGCATAATAGTTCATTAGTGGACATTTATTAAAAGAACGATTAGGATCAGTGTAAAGGACCATTTGACGTAAGTTGATATCTTTTGATATGATTTAGAATTAAAAACCCTCCGTCACCTTATTTTCATCCTTCTATTGATTATTCCTGCATTCACTATCATTTTTATCATATTTTTCTCTCTGCTTGCAACTTTCAGGAAGAACACACAGAACACAACATACGAAGAAATGGTGAAGAAAGGAAAGGCACCTGTTTCTGAAAAGTCAGAAATGACCCCATTGTTCACAGACACTACCTGTAATCAGGATGCAGGGACATCTACGTGGGAAACTATGTATCAGTTATTGGAGGAGGAACAACCGAGAATTATGGAAGTAACAGTTACAGCAGATGGACGCGGCTCTTCTGATGCTTCTTTGACTGAGCTTGCATGCTCATTTTTGCACCGCATTGCTGCAAGGCCAAAGATACTCCCTTACACCGACATGGTTAAGTGGATTATAGATGACGTAGACATATCTGACAGAGAATTCAAGACAACAAGCCAAGAATTCATGGGATCATTTACCCCAGACAACCTGAGACTCATGTACCATCTACTAGAGCCCCAGGCTATCTACAACAAGCAATTTGTCGAGAAGTTCGCCAAGGAGAATGAAGACTTGGCAGAATGCACCAAGCATTGGTCAAACAATGAGGAAAGACTCAAAAAAGATAAAAATGGTATGTACGCCACTGGTTCTCTTTGTTCCCCTTACTATTTTGCCGCTGCTATGTTATGTAGACTGTTTGGTAAACCAGACAGCAACAAATTTTCATCAGAATGGTTACCCCTAGTGGATGCAACTATCAATGCTACAATAATGAATTGGGCCCAAATCCTGTCAGATAATTTAGCCACTGCAATTTTAGAATACAGAAGAAAAAGAAGCATTGCTTTGAGGGTTTACCCTCCATTTTTTATGAGCGCCTATGTTATGGACGCTGTTTGTTTTGTTTCCAAATTTCCTATTATGGGATGGAAGTGGACGGTTCAAAATCCACTTCCCATTCAAATTTATCACAAAGTCATGTGGGAATCAAATTTCGTGCCACATTTCTTCAAAATTTGTCACGGATTTATACTCCCGATTCATAAAAAGATCTACAACAGAGATGCCCCAAGGTTTTCCCAAGAAGCTGAGGTAGATATTCTCCATGTAACAAGATGGTTTGGGGAAGAATTATTCACGTATATCAGAGTTTTTGGCAGTATTGCCTCGCCCCATGTGCTACCTTTTTACATCCCAGACAAACTGATGGCTAGGGAGATAGCCTATCAGACATGCGGTGAGGGAGGAATGAGAAAAATACTGAAAGATTCCAAGAAGGCCATTTGGCCTCAATTTCCTGTAACATGCAGAGCATTTGCATTGCATGACTTAGGACATGCTTTCAAAGAAGTTAATAATGTATTATCTTTACAACTACCCAAGTTCCTAGGAAGGCAATATGATCCCTTTGGTATTGTAAGTGATTTTAACACAATGGTTAAAATAAGAGTTTTTACTCATGAAAAATATCCCTTTGATGTTGTTTTCCTGCAGAAAAACACCTTCAAAGAGGTGCAACATATTGCAAAAATTCTTTTTGACCAAGAAGGTCTCCAAAATTTTGAGAATTACAAAAAACAGAGGTTATCTAAGGTCCCATTGGACCAATTAATCATCGAACCAGTAAGAGATCCTACTCCCAGTGTAAACATAAGTGAAGATTCAAAGGAGAAATCCAAAACAAGTTTTGAAAAAGAATCAGTAGGAAAGTCTGGCGATCAATCTAAAGAAACATCAAAGAGTGAACACAGTAAGAGCGAGGAGTCAATAAAAGACACAACCCAGTCCATAGCAAAGCCTGATCAGTAGACTTCGTTTGTAAAACAAGCTGAAGCCTCAACTCCTCTTACAAAGAAAACAAAGCCGACTGTAATTGATCTAGAAGGAGAATGGGAAATTTTTAATAAGATACTTAACACAGAAGAACAAAGCACAGAGCCACCAACAAATCCAAAAGAGATGACCACGGAAATGATAATAGAAAGGGTTGTTAACACTCAAGAAACGAAGCACATTCCCATTACTCCCTCATCTGAGATTGTACTAAGAATAAAGGAAATTCCTCCTCTAGATATATTCTACAGCCCTCAACATAAAGCTATCATTAGAAGGAAAAAAAGGAAAGAAAGTTGGATTCTGTGCTTGCTCCCAAGAATGAACCTCTCGATGTTCTTTGGAAAGACCCATCTACAGATCCATCGGAAAATCTCACTAGGCTCTCACAGGTTGCAGGCGCATATGCTTCAGCAACTATTGACAAGGCGGCAAAGGTACAATCGCTGCTTAAAGAAAAAGAAGATAGGATTTTGTTTTTGGAACAATAGTTACAGCAAGTCAGCATCAATCAACAAGCAGAAACACAGCTGGAAAAACTTCAGCAAGAATTTCAGCAGATGCAGTTGGCACATCAAAGCAGTTTAGCTAGTAGAGAAGAACAGTTACAGAGTATAATAGAACTGCATAAAGATGATCCCAAAATTGGACAGTTTGTCACAGAGGCACTTAGTCTCAATTCCCAGCTCTTGCAACAGAAAGAACTATTGTGCCAGAAGATTTCGCAGTGGAATTCCCACTGTGAAATGAGCGATAATATTACAAATCAAGTCGTGGAATTACGACTTGAATATGATTCAATTTTTAAGAAAGTCTCAGACTTCTTAAACTAGCAGAAATCCGAAGAAGGGAAAAGAGTAGACATGCCCAAAATTGATGAATCACACAAAGAGATTTTATTTGCGAAATGGGATTCTCGGCTAAGGGAGGCAGAACAGGCAATGGAGGATGCAGCGGTAGTAGCGAACAATGTCATCGAATGCATAAATGAAAATCTACACAAGGCTAATTTGGTAGCAGAAACTACCCCTAGCTTTCTTCCAAAAGCACAACAGCTTCAAGCAGTATGGAAACAAGCAGCGGAGGAAAGGGCAGAGGCAATTAAACAGGTAAACAGATTGAACTGGGAAGCATAGCAGTAGTACCTGGTGAAACCACATAGCGAATGGATGACCCTGAAGTGCCTGATAACTTCCGCTGAAAAGATAGTGCCAGCTCTCACCAATGACGTATTTCCAGGATAGGTAAAAGCTGAAGTCGGCCAACCGACACTCTTAAAACCGATGCTGGATATTTTTGATCTAAAGAATCAGATGCAGGATTAGTCATAGACATATTTTATTTTTGTTTTTTGTTTATTTTTGCTTAAAATGAGGCAGGTCATCTAAACCTCCTCATCTATTTTTGTAATATTTATTTTTAAATTTCATAGATTAGTATTTAAACCCCTCTCATGCATTTAGAGAGAGGTCCAGAGTTTTATCAAAAACATGCTTCATAACGTGCATCTTGCCCCCCACTGAGGAGGTTTTGATAAAATTAATGGAACGAGATTTATTTTCTATTTGAGTTTAACATCTGCTACTGAAATTGCACTTTTTTACTCTTAGTTGATGTTAAGTGATTTGAAGATAGATCGATATTGTTGGAGCTCATGAGTAGGACGTATTACAAATGGTACTTTTATCTCTTAATGCTTTTTACTTGTGCGTCAAGCAATAAATCATTTTTAGTTATTTATGTATGAAAGTTTAAATGTTTAGTTATCATTATTGCACTTTTGTATGGTGATGACTTACTCTTTATGCTGAATATGTGAATGACTCTTTATGCAATATATTTCTCATATTGTTTCGGCTAACTTTTTATATGAAACAACCATTCTTAAATGGATTCTCTTCTTATTGTGATTGAATGATCTTCATTATCTATCACTTTTAGAAATAATTTTAGATCGCATATGTAAACATTACTCCCGAGATAGTTTTAATGTTAGATGTTTTCTTTGATTATGATAGATTGCATATGAGAGTTAGAAGATAGATTAGATTTAGAACAAGTATTCACCCCATAAAACCTGAAAAAGAAAAACATCATCCCGTTAACACAAACATCATAAATAGATTGGGAAACTGGTCCCATCATCCCCAGTCAAAGCCACTATTCCAAACGGAAAAGGAGCTGCACTAAGGTCCAAACTGGGTGGCTATCCCCCTTGTTGGAGTCCCGATTTTCTGAGCCTTCAACATATACTTATGCGAGCATTGTACTCCAAGTTTGGTACATGCACCAGGCAGTTGTCCATCTCAATGGATGTCAGCAGTGATGTGCGAGAAGAGAACACATCTTGACGAACATACATGCTGTTGTTGATAACATGCAAACATGGATGATGAAGTAGAAGGGAGCCCCCCTTCACTTGCCAAAGATGATGAGGGCCAATCCAGTTGAGCTGCAAGCATGTATTCAGAGTCAGATCCAGAACTATGAGGACTTACCGCAACTCATCACTAGCATACAGGCTTCCCATGCACGAGTATTAAAGAGCATTGATGTTGTGGTGCACACACATGTGATCTCATCACATGGGACTCTCACCCTGGCGAAGACAAAGAAGCAGGTCTGACAAGAGCTTGACTCGTACATCAATGAGTTGATGCGCATCGCCACCAACCCAGACTTGCCCATCAGTGTAGACATCATGGAGAAGTATTTTCCTGGCCTGACCACATTGAAGACAATGATGCGCATGCTTTCAGACAAGTTGGATAGAGGAGCCCAAGCAGTGTACCTGAATGCTATGGAGGCAAGGTTCAGGTTTCAGACAGATGTCACAGCGGAACACACGGACACTATCAAGGACTACCAATCTTGGCATCAATATGTTACTGTTGATCAGCATGAGGATGTCAAGCAGTTGGACTTCTATAGTTGTCTAAGTCAGAATGATGTCTAGTTTGGCTTGTTCAAGCCATTGTTCACATGGGTACATGTGCATTGTAATGTTGAGTCATGTCAAGTGTAAGTCAAGTGTCAATAGTGGATGTAACAGTCATAGAGTAGGTGAAGAGTCATGAGGGTAGTTGAATGGTCACAAAGGGGAATGTCAAGGGTCACCCCACCCTTTGCTATAAATAGTCCCTCATAACTCATTGTATAGGCTTTTGGTTAGCCAAGCTTCTGATAAGACTATCTTGGAAAGAGCTTGGACAATATTGTAACGTGCCTTGGCTTCTCCACTACACGAAGCTAGTTCATCTCTTTGGAGGAGCAGGCGGATGTGGCTGTAACGTTCCACTGATGAGGCTAGCAGGTTTACATGGATGTATTGTATGATTGGAACTTACACTTCTTTATATAATAAGAGCCAACACATTTTCATGCATATGTTGTTATTGTAGTTGGACTGCTCCGGTTGCTTTAATGATGTATGTTGTTTAACTTACGTATTTGTGTATGAACTGCTTCGTATGCAATTATATGAATCTTGTTGTAGATGTGTTGTTGGTCTAACCATCACTTTGGATTTTCAACTGATCTGCTTTCCAGCTTGTGATGCATCTTCGCTCATGTGTTCCCTTCCCAACTGAGTACTGATACAGGTTATCAAGGGGTGAACTCATCCCAACCCCTTTGTGTTATAACCTCTCATGCACCTTCCTTGACTTGCTCCAACAATCACACCCTTGCTGCTGACAGAGTTATCTTACTTACCTCTGTGCGACATCGCGGTCAAGGCATTACCTTACGACCCACTGCTAGGCCTCCTACACCAAATGGTCTGAGGTATAATTGGGACTTCTTACTGGGGAGATCCCCTTGACATGTTGGCGGGTCTAGCACCGTCAATAGTTTGTTGAAGAAGACTTTTCCCACTAACATAAGGGCCATCCTGTTATTCAACTGTCTGCATAGGAGGAGGAGAAGGAGAAGGTTGTGCAACACTCATAAGCGCAGCACCAAATGGAATTCCCAAAGTCGATGACACAGGGGATGTCCATATATTGGAAGATGCACCAGAGAAGGTACCAGATAAGGACTAATAACCTAGTGGGATGGATGGGCCACCATATAGATGTGCCTCTGGTGATGTCAAAAACATAGATGTGGAAGTGAAATTTGAAGTCTCAACCATAATGGTAGATGCAAGTTGAGAAGCCATATCGGTTCCAGTCATGGTCAATAATCCAAATGTGGATTGTCGCGTGAAATTCACGGGTAAGTAAAAAGAACCAGGTAAAGGAGTTTTTTCAGGAGGTGGAGGAGGAAGAAGAGGATGGGTTGGATAAAGGAAAAGTCCCTCCAAATGAGTAGAAGGACAAGGCTCTTCTTGTGGGATCTCCTCAATACTCACAAGTCCAGGTGGAAGCGGTTCACCATCGAGGCCGAGATATATAGTAAGCGGATTTGTCTGAGACAATGGAAGAGAGGACGAAACACCTGAAGTAATAGGTAAATATGAGTGAGGCTCCTCAAGTTTAATGACCTTAGTAAATAAAGTTTCCGACTCAGGAAGGTCAGATTATATAACCTCAGGTAACAAGGTTTCAGGTAATCCAGTATCGGTAGATGTAATCTCAGGTTTCGTACTGAAGGGGACAAATTTTTTTGGTTGATTAGATTCGGGAGGAGGACCAAAAGTAGTTCTCGAGTTTCCTGATTCAGTGGTTTGCATTCTTTTATGCTTCTGACGATGACCAGGAGTAGCCTCTGGTGGAGGAGGAGGCGTATTTTGCATTCTGCACGAACAACGCAGTGGGGGATCTTTTTGTTCCACATTGGATAGTAAATTTTATTAACACAAAAAGAAATAAATAAAAAAGAGGGTAATCTAGGCATAACAGATTATCAAACAACCGTGAACTACAATATACACCTTGGTGAACCAAGGACTTAACGTACGACAACCAATCTCCCCGAATGTTGTGTTCAATGTATCACAGTTTACAAGGTGGCATAATCAGTTACCTATGGATGGATAACAACCTATTAGGAACTCCTAAAATATACGCGATGGTACGTGGAAGTGCAGGCTATAATAGTGTTGTCTAATGCGTAACCATTAGATGAGAGTGTTCCCAAATACTTTACATTCGTGGAGTGCCACAAATATACCCAAAGGTATGTGGAGTACAATCCTATACACTCACATACGTGGAATGAAATTTCACCCCAAGGATGCGACGTTGGAAAACAACGACAACTCCTACATTTAATGACACCAGAACACATCTCTAGCTTAGACCTCTATGTGTTTACGTTAATGTTACAAATTCTCCTTAGGTTGATTCAGTAAATTTTAAGTTGATCTTGAATTAAGTTTTAGTTTTATGGCTCACCATGAATTCAATTGAATTCACTAAAATGAAAATCTAGCATAAGTAAATGATATCTTTCTCATCAATGAAAATATAGCTAAGGAAAGGAAGAGACAAACAATATGTAGCAAACAAGATGCTCAATGCAATTCCCTTTTCATGCAATTGTTCCTAAATCAATATAGATGTAAAAAACCTAAATTCTAATGCAAGATCCATGCTAGAGCAAGTAGTTATGGCTATTTAGGAAAAGAGGCAATAATGTGACAAGCGAATCGTCCTGAGGTAGAGAGATAAGAAGAGAATGGAAGAAGCAGAGAAGGAGTTGCATGAGCTGAGGGAGAAACTTCAAAGAGAACAAGAGTTGTGCCAACAAGAGAAGGAAGCATAGAAATAGCAGAAACAACAGGGGGCACAACATGTGTAGACAGACGAAGAAGCACCCGTACAAGTAGTTAATTCATCTAAATAGCTAGCATCAGGTGAACATGGTGAACCATCACAGGGGCAAGAATTTTCTCATGAGATAGAATATGCGCTTGAATAGTTGGATGCAAACATGGAGTAGCAGGAGTTGGAACAGGATACCGACCTCATGCCTCACCACAAAGAGGTCGACTCACCTGCTTCAATGCATCCAGATGATAGCAAGTCTTGAATGACCAACGAGGCACTAAGATCCTTGGTGGTCAGCCAGAAGAAGAGATGCACAACATATCCTTTGACGAATCTCATCACAGAGTTGTGCAGTTTCACAGAGTATCGACTCTGGAGGACCAAAAATCCCCTACGCAAGTTGAAGAACGAGTGATCGTGACTGATGTGCACAAGCATCCAGATGCTTTGGCTGATGCAACCAGAGCGTATGGCAAAGCCACTAGCTCAAGTGTTCATTTCCTCATAGCTAATAATGAGCGAATGACAAAGGAACTACAAGTGGCCAAGTAGGGAGGAGACTTGGTGACAATGTCCGCCTAAGCTGAACTGAAGAAGGCAATACTAGATGAAGTATTGTCCCTTGATACAGTTATGTGAGAATTGTACTCCAAGTTTGGTACTATGCACTAGGTAGTCATCCATCTCAACATATGGCAGCAGAATGTGTGAGAAGAGCACGCATCTTGGCGAACATACATGTTGCTGTTGATAACATGAAAACATGGATGACAAAGTACAAGGGAGCCCTGCTTCACTTTCCAAAGATGATGAGGGCCAATGTGGTCGAGCTGCAAGCACGTATCCGGAGTCATATCTGGAACTATGAGGACTTACCACAACTCATCACTAGCATACATGCTTCCCATGCATGAGTATTCAAGAGCATGGATGTTGTGGTGCATACACATGTGATCCCATCACTTGGGACTCTTACCCAGATGAAGACAAAGAAGTAGGCCCGATAGGAGCTTGACTTGTACTTCGATGAGTTGATGTGCATCGCCACCAACCCAGACTTTCCTATGAGTGCATACATCATGCGCAAGTATGTTGCTGGTCTAGCCACATTGAAGAGAATGATGTGCATGCTTTCAGATGAGTTGGATAGAGGAGCCCGAGCAGTGTACCCGGATGCTATGGAGGTAAGGTTCAGGTTTCAGACATATGTCACAATGGAACACACGGACACTATCAAGGACTACCAATCTTGGCATCAATATGTTACTATTGATCATCATGAGGATGTCGAGTAGTTGGACTTCTATAGTTGTCTAAGTCAGAATGATGTCTAGTTTGGCTTGTTCAAGCTGTTGTTCACATGGGTACATGTGCATTGTAATGTTGAGTCATGTCAAGTGTAATTCAAGTGTCAATAGTGGATGTAACAGTCATAGAGTAAGTGAAGAGTCATGAGGGTAGTTGAATGGTCACAAAGGGGAATGTCAAGGTTCACCCCACCCTTCACTATAAATAGTCCATCATAACTCATTGTACAGGCTTTTGGTCAACCAAGCTTCTGATAAGACTATCTTGGAAAGAGCTTGGACAGTATTGTAACGTGCCTTGGCTTCTCCACTGCACAGCGCTAGTTCATCTATTTAGAGGAGCAGCAGATGTGGCTGTAACATTCCACTAATGGGGTTAGCAGGTTTACATGGATGTATCATATGACTAGAACTTACACTTCTTTATATAATAAGAGCCAACACATTTTCATGCATATGTTGTTATTGTAGTTGGAATGCCCTGGTTGCTTTAATGATGTATGCTGTTTAACTTATGTATTTGTGTATGGACTACTTCGTATGCAATTATATGAATCTTGTTGTAGATGTACTGTTGGTTTAACCATCACTTTGGATTGTCGACTGATCTACTTTCCAGCTTGTGATGCATCTTTGCTCATGTCTTCCCTTCCCAGCTGAGTACTTATACAGGTTGTCAAGTGGCGCACTCATCCCAACCCCTTTGTGTTAGAACCTCTCATGCACATTCCTTGACTCACTATAGTGGTCACACCCTTGCTCTTGACAGACTTATCTTACTTATTGTAGAGTTGAGGCTTCTGTGATCCATAACAAGTTTATGATAGATTTTTCGGCGAAAATCACATGAGAAACCATTTGTCGACGCGTTTCGAACCAACCAGTGTGGTTCATCATCAGGACAAGTTGAAGAACAGATCCAACTTAGCTTGTTTAAATAGCTAGAGCAGAGACACCAACGGTTACCTGGGCAAAAGGATGACTTAAGGAGCAAGGTCAAATTTAGTTATATTAGGTAAAAATAAATAAATAAATATCTAAAAATATAAATGATAAATTATAATATAATAATAAAAATATATAAATTTATATATAGAAATATAAATTTAGTTATATCGGGTGTAAGATACATACATAAATACTTATCTCTGTGCGACATCGCGATCAAGGCATTACCTTACAACCCACTACTGGGACTCCTACACCAAATGGTTTGAGGTCTAATTGGGACTTCTTACCGAGGAGATCCCCTTGACATGTTGGCGGGCCCAGCACCGTCAACATTTCTAGCATTAGAAGGAGGGCCTAATGACAAGCTGTGTCCTCTCATCTAGTTTTGAACCTTTACATATCTTTCATGGAGTCTTGCACTCTTCTTCCCCCGCGATGTTTTTCGAATCGTGAATATGTCTCCATCACGGGGGAGTTTTTCGATTTCTTGTCCACTTTCACGTATGATGGTGAAGGTGAAGTGGCCTGGCCTGAGTACTTACATGACTTTATTTCCATTCTTCATGAGGAAGATGAGTTTTCTGACGAAGAGGCTGGTTTGCTGCTTGCATACACACTTCACGAATCTCCATTTCGTTGGTTGTTGAGCCTACCGGCTGACACCATGCACTCATTTAAGCACTTCTGTGATCTTGTTGAAGACATGTTCTATCATTTTGACCCAGACCACCTTGAATGAAAACTGTAATAACAACAGAGGGCTCCGCATGAATCAGTTATTGATTTTTGGCAGCACTTCCATGACTTACAGTTTCAAGCTCCGAGGAGCGAGATGAAATTTGCTTATCTTGGGACCGGTTTGAGTATTTCCTTAAGAAATCTGCTCGTCCCAAGAGAAAGTTTGAAATCAAGCCTCACTCAACATTCTTCGTTGATGGAGCTGCACAATCTCATGTGGATACGATCACTCTCTCGACTGAATGTCCGCCTCCCTCTCATTCAACAACTCCACCATTGCCTAGTGATGTTGAGGATCATGCTCACATTTCGGTTCGTATTTCACACTCTCCCAACATCACTTCACTTAATTTTCATGCAAATTTGGTTGTGAGCCCTTCAAGTTATCATATGTATTCTTTTATACGACCTCTGTCTTCACACTCGGTGTTCCTCCAGATGACATTGTCTTGTGTTCATCCACTCCTGACTCTTCACTTGTTTTGAACGAGGAAAAACCCATTGATGGAGTTGGTGTTGCACAACCAACATGCACTGTCATTCATGAAGAGTATGAGTGGGAGCTTGAGCATCAACACTCGAAAAAGGATGACTCCCTTCCATCCAAGCCCCCTCCGTTCTTTCGTAACCTCTTTGGTGAACCTGCCATCCATGATTTTGCATGTGTGTCTTCATCCACGGATGCACCCATTGTTGATTACTCATAGGACTTGTCGGATGTTGGTCCATCAGTCGACAACGGAGAGGATAAACTATTCATTGAAAATACACTTGATCCTTCATCTGTCTCTTTCAAAAACACAGAGGATTAGTTTGTTCTCTTTTCATCTACCCCTCTGTTTGATTTATCTAATCATGAGGATGCCGAAGAATTCATTTATTTTTCTGATCGTGGTGGTCGTGATCCATTTGTTTCCATTTTTTATCATGATCATGACTCTATCGCAGTTGATCTTTTGAAGCCACTAATGTATGATGATATACCTAATGATGAAGTTGAGACACCCAAGACTGTCGAGGCACTTCAACCCGAGCTGATGGTTATGTTAGGCCCTCGCTCTCTTGGGGTTAGTCTCACTTCTGATCATTAAACTGTTCAATCACCCAAGGCTCCTCATCACTCATCTATATGCATTGAAGATCCATCTCACACATAGATCACACTTCCTCCACTCGAACTGCATGATCCC
The DNA here is from genome assembly GCA_031772625.1 of Pinus tabuliformis. Lineage (NCBI taxonomy): Eukaryota > Viridiplantae > Streptophyta > Pinopsida > Pinales > Pinaceae > Pinus > Pinus tabuliformis. The sequence goes on along the minus strand of CM062810.1, from coordinate 437,829,667 downwards.
ATTACTCATTCATTGGAGGAGTCTTAGTTACAAGCACTCGTTTGTGACGCAAGTCATATTTGTTTCTTTTGTTTTCTTGCATGTCATAATCAAGAGTGTGTTTATGCATCAAAGTTGCACGTAGTGTCACACAACACCATGATATGTACACAGACTGCTCGTCATGCACTTGTACTCACTTATGTTCCGTGGGCACTTTGAAACATGAAGTGCGGTTGTCTTCATTGTTATATCTTTCTTACTTGCTGGTGCACACAACTGGGTTTCTCGGGGACCAAGCCTTCACCAACATGGGTCAACCAATGTGCTGGTGGCTGCATTGGAAGTATCATTTCATGTGATCAGGCCCATGCACCGTTAGTGTAGGAGTAGTAGTGTTTTCTTTCAGTTGTTTACTTGCATGCTTGTTTTCTTACATGCTTTGTTTGTTGTTTTGTTTGATTTCTTGTTTTCTTACTTGCTTTGCTTTCAATTTCGTTTCTACTCTTGCTTTGATTTGTTGTTTGTTAGTTTGCTTATTTCATTCGTAGGTTAGTTTGGCATGAAACCATGTATGACTCTTGAAACAAGCTGGGTAAAGTACAAGAGGGCTTGTACAACTATGACTACTTGGTTATCTGTCTTCTTGCCTCTGTATGATGAGCTTGTTACTTTTTAGTCCATGATATGTCGAAGGAAAATACATACTGTTCGAAGTGAACCTTGGTGAAAAACACAACGCTTGCGCGCTAACTAGTATCACCTTCTCTAGTTAGTTGTTTTTGGGTTAACCCTTGTCATCTCAGTCAAGTAGAGTAAGGTGAGGGGGAAAACCTGAAAAATCACGTCAGAGATACAATAAACTACTTCTCTGCTAGAACAACCTCTTCTTATCTCAATAAGTCAAGATCCCTCTTCCGCATCTGAAATGAATAAGTGTTATGCACAGTGGAAAATGAAAAATGAAGAAGATGAAAAGTCAAAAAATTCAAAATGAAAATGAATAAGGCGAAAGAAGAGAAAGAATTCCTGTGTAGGGAGGTGATGCAAGTAACTCCGCCGGGGTACTGACCAGGCTCGCTGGCAGCGGAGCCATGCTTGTGTGACTATGTGACTCCACCGGGGTACTGTCGAGGCCTGCTGGCAGTGGAGAAACATTAGAGATGAAACTAAGTCTCTGACGACTATACTACTTGTGCACCTACATACCCCTCAACCCCAATCGAAACAACTGTGTTGCCTTGGCTTGGAATGTGTGGCAATCGACCAAGGGTTTGGCAGATGCTACATCTTACAATTAAGCCAATGTGAAACTAAGATGAGCTGAGAACCAAACAATACTTTCAGAGGTGTTAGACTTGCTTTTCACGAACAAGGTCCATTCAGAGAGCTGGAGTTCTACCAGTGTATCACTAAGTGTTGTAGCGGTTAAAACCACCCTCCAAAATTTTGCCGTAGCCAATTTTAGAGCCTCCCTACCAACCTTACACAACACTTTGTCTTGCTTCGTCAAGTACTCAAGATTCAGTGTTTTCCTCGCATAAAGGCAGTATGTCAATCACAGTAGATCCATTCCCCTCATGGGTTGTTCACCCGGAATTGGTCCAGCTGCAAGCTGAGAAACTTCCCCTTGAAAATTGAGCATTTCTAGAGGGCAACCAACCTTCCCTCCAGAAATTGCACAATCCTCTCTGCCAGCCTGCTGGGCACCAGGATTGCGCAATCCTGCCAGTTAACACTCTCAGCATGATTTGTGCAAATTTCCCCAACAAGGCTACTCAGCCTAGAATTTGCACAAATCTGGGCAGCAGTCAGCTGCTCTGCCCAGAAAGTGCGTAATCCTCCTGAGCAGTCAGCCCAGCTCCCAACAAGAAATGCACATTTTTCCCAAGAAGTTGGGAAATTGCATGCATGAGCAGTCCAGTTGACCAGTTCCACTGGGGACCAAGGGAACTTGAATTGCATCCATGCATGACTTGCTCTTCCTGGAATAGAAAGAGGCAACATGAAAAAGGCATCCCATGATTCAGGGAGCTATTTTTAGCATCCAGGGGTTACATGCAAAGTTTTTTTAGAAGTTTCCCTCCAAGTGTCGCTTTTTCCTAGATTTTTGGCATGTGTGTCATGAGACCAAACTTATTTATTCGATGCATCAGAGCTCATTCATTCACATCGATCTTGGAGATTTGACATCCCACATCACATCCAAGTCTCTTTGACACATCTAGCTCAACTTTTCACGGGTAAGTGGCCTCAACTTGTCTTTTTAGAATTTCTATATTTTTTTGTGTATTCACTTGTGTGAGTGTTGTTTGCTTGATTTCTTTGAACACTTGCTTTCTTTTACATGTATACTAGCTTGTCCTAGCTCTGTTTTCATTGTTATCTCGTTGTTGTCGGATGCATGAAATTTTTTTTCACGGACGTTCGCCTGACCGGCGAACCACCTCACCCACATGCATGTTGATCTGTTTCCTGAATCTTTCATTCATGTTTTTCATGCACTGTTAATCACTTCTTCTATCACTTAGTGTCACCATGCATTCACTATCTTATTTGCTTTCAGTTTCCCGTTGACGAGTCGGGCCAACCTTAGCCCGGACTCTACCTTCACCAAGGCTGCATTGCGCAATCTAGGGAAGGAAGGCTCTGCCTTCCTCTACAAAAATACGCATTCCTGCCTAGCACTGGCCTCCAGGAATTTTTTATGCATTTCTGGAGGACATTGACTGCTTGGCCTAGGAAATTGCACAAATCAGTCCTTGGGCCTGCAGTCCTTCCCAGCTAGAATTGCGCATTGCACAATCACAACAGCCAACAACCAGTTTGGATTGCGCATTTAACAGATCCAATAGCTAGTCCTGCCTCCCATACAGACCATACTTCCTTTTGCGCAGTTCTGGAAGATAGTCACCCAACCTACCAGAAGAAATTGCACAATCTTGCTCATCAGTTTCCCAGGTATGTGTTGTTTCATTCCTCGGATTTGCTTTGTTTTCGCTGACATATTTCTTACCATGCATGTTGCTTGTTTCCAAGTATTTCAGGTGTTCATATGTATCAATGGCTTCCAAGAGAACAACATCACAGGACACTGATGGAATTGCAACTGGAGCAACAGTTGAGCAGGTGTTCTCTAGTCTACCGATATATGAAGATACAAAACTGTATCTAGACAAGGAGATCAAACTGAAGTGGCAAGAGGTTAATGAAACATTCGCAGGCACTTTTGGGGAAGACCTCAAAGACCGTCAGGTGTACATGAACATTCACAAGTCCGACTTGTACCAGATTGCATGCAGATACCCCGCGTTCCCATGCGTGGACATGATTCATTGGATCATCTTTCATAATGACCTCGAGATGTTGACCTTGAGCAGTGTTAGTGGGATGAAGCTTGCGACCTTCTAAGCACGAGATTACGATAAGATGTATCAGATGTCAGAGCCCGCGACTGTCATGAGTCCTCCATTCAACTTGCCTAACATCACAGCTAACTCCAAAGACATTCTGAAGGATTGGGTAAAGGAGCCATCTCGTTTCAGGATGACACCCAATGAGATCTACAAGACGAAGATATTGAGGAAGGCATACCAATACTTGGTCATATTCGCATGTCAACTGTGTGGCCAAGCAAGCACTGAAACCTTTCCTCAGAGTTGGGTGATCGCATTGGACCAACTGGATAGATAAGGGAAACCATGTAACTGGTCTGGCATACTAGCTCATCAGCTAAAGGAACAAGTCACGAAGGCTCGAGAGTCACCCGAAGGTATGCATGCACAGGTTTACATGTCTGCCTACATCCTAGATGTACTTTGTGCCCGACATGAGTTCTCGGGCTTGGAGTGGGCATGGTCATCGGCGGAGACTATTGTGAACACATATTTCAAGTTGTTGTCCAAATGCAGCTTCAGAGGAGTAATCATACAACTGTCCGACCATTTTTTCACCCCAGTGTACAGAATGATCTTCGAATAGGATCCACCCTGCATGTCAAAGGAAGCAATGGAGGCATTGTTAGGCATTGAAGATTGGTATGCCTCACCGTACGACACTTTCATCCAAATTTTTAGTGCGGGGAAGCCTTCACATGTTTTGCCAAAGTTTCCCTTGGAGTTACTTGTCATGAAATAAGTAGCATTTCACATCTCGATAGGATTGACAGCTAGACTTCAACATAAGAAGAAGGAGCCTTGGCCCTCTCTTCTGTTGCGGATTGGGTTATATGAGATCCGGAGTATCAAGCAAGCGAATGTCGAAGTATAACATATGAAGAATTACTCGTTCGACCTCCAAAGCTTCAACCCGTATGACCCACATTACATTGTGAAGGATCACTGCACGAGAGTTCAGTTCAACTGGATCCATGGGGCATTTCATTGGGCCGAGGAAAACTCATGGAGGTATTGCTACAGTTCCTCCAGACCTAATGAATAGGTCGGCTTCATCATGGAGTGGTTAGCAAAGAAACATGAAGCAACATCACGAAGAGCACCAATAGTAGCAGCAATAGTAGATGTAGCAGAGCCAAGCATACCTATGCGTGACAAAGGGAAGAGGAAGATTGTCGATCGCATGGAGGAGGAACAAAGCTACAAGTTTCAAGCAGATCCACTTATAGAACAAGCAACTATGGTTATTCAGGCAAAGAGGCAGCAATGTGACAAGCGAATCACATGAAGGCAGAGAGATAAAAAGAGAATGGAAGAAGTAGAGAAGGAGTTGCATGAGTTGAGGGAGCAACTCCGGAGAGAATAAGAGATGTGCCAACAGGATAAGGAAGCACATCAACATCAGAAACAACAGGGGGTGCAACATGTGTATACAGACGAAGCGACGCCCATACAAGTAGTTGATTCATCTGAACAGCTAGCGTCAGGCGAACAGGATGAACCATTGCAGGGGCAAGACTTTGCTCATGAGATAGAACAGACGCTTGAAGAGTTGGATGTAGACATGGAGTAGCAAGAATTGGAACAGGATACCAACCTCATGCCTCTCCACAAAGAGGTTGAATCGCCCGCTTCAATGCATCCAGATGATGAGCAAGTCTTGAATGACCAAGGAGGCACTGAGATCCTTGGTGGTCATCCAGAAGCAAAGATGCAAAACATCTCGTTTAACGAATCTCATCAGAGAGTTGTGCAGTCTCACAGAGTACCGACTCTGGAGGACCAAACATCCCCTGCGCAAGTTGAAGAACGAGTGGTTGAAGGGAAAATACCCCTAGGGTCCTTTGGGCTAAGACTCTACCAGACTGAAAATTGCTTATTCAAAGAAACACACACACACAGCCATCATTTTTACTTTTAAGCAAATGCTAACGTTAAGGGTACGTACCTAAGGTCCTACGTTCGAGAAGGCCTTTAGGGTCCAAACCCTTCTTGGATTTCCCTTCTTCTTTCTTTGACCTGCAAGACAAACAAATCAAAGAACACAACAGTACATGTACAGATACTTATGTATAAATCATCTTTATGCTATAAAGTTAGTTATAAAAATAATCTTTAAGTAACCACTTTCATAAGAATTCAACACAAGAATCTCATAAGCATAAAGAAAGATTATTCGGGAACAAAGACGTGTTTCTTTATATATAAAGGCAAATAAAGTACATATATCGGAAAGATATCACCTGAACACCTTCAGCAGGCTCCAAGCAAGCTTCCTCCCGGATTCGTTCCAGCCTCAAGCCTCCAACAAGAGCTCCTTCCAAGTCTTACTCAATGATGATATCAAGGATGAATGATCACCAATACACATGGAAACAAGGGTTTCCTATGCAAAAGGGGGAAAGTGCAGAATGTACCAAGGACTTCAGACCTGGTCTAAGGGAAAAATCTCAGCATAATAATCTTGCTCTCCTTTCTCTCTCTCCTTGGCCTTCCCTTTGATGTCTTTTTATACCCTCTCCAAAGTAGTTTTTTAGTTAGGAGTTGGTTGGGAACAGTTGGGCCACGGGCACTAACCGGTGATCCAGCAGGTAAACCCGCGATCTCCGCCCGAAAAAGAGGAATTTATTATTTTTTTAAGTGTTTTAATAGATACACGCGGGTTGGGAATGACAGACCCGCGTGTACACGCGTTTAACTCAGGGCAATGTCGCGTATAGGGAATAAAACACTGTTTTTTAAATTTTTGGACCAGGTCTGGAAGGAGGGGTTGCCCTAGGCCATAAGTGCAGCATCACAAACCATAAGAGTGAGATTTGGAGCTATAACAACGAGTGATCATGACTAATGTGCACAAGCATCTAGCTTCTTTGGCCAATGCAACCAGAGTGTATGCTGAAGCCACTAGCTCAAGTGTTCATTTCCTCATAGCTGAGAATGAGCGAATGACAAAGGAACTACAGGTGGCCAACCAGGGAGGAGACTTGGTGACAATGTTTGCCCGAGCTGAACCGAAGAAGGAAATACTAGATGAAGTATTGTCCGTTGATACAGTTATGCGAGCATTGTACTCCAAGTTTGGTATGTGCACCAGGCAGTCATCCATCTCAACGAATGGTAGCAGCGATGTGTGAGAAGAGCATGCATCTTGACGATCATACATGCTACTATTGATAACATGGAAACATGGATGATGAAGTACAAGGGAGCCTCGCTTCACTTTCCAAAGATGATGAGGGCCAACGCGGTCGAGTTGCAAGCACGTATCCGGAGTCAGATCCAGAACTATGAGGACTTATCGCAACTCATCACTAACATACAGGCTTCCCATGCATAAGTATTCAAGAGCATGGATATTGTGGTGTGCACACATGCGATCCCGTCACTTGGGACTCTCACCCAGACGAAGACAAAGAAGAAGGTCCGACAGGAGCTTGAATCGTACTTCAACGAGTTGATGCGCATCACCACCAACCCAGAATTGTCAATCAGTGCATAAAACATGCACAAGTATGTTGCTAGTCCGACCACATTGAAGAAAATGATGCACATGCTTTCATATGAGTTGGACAGAGGAGCCCGAGAAGTGTACCCAGATGCTATGGAGGCAAGGTTCAAGTTTCAGACAAATGTCACAATGGAACACACAGACACTATCAAGGACTACCAATCTTGGCATCAATATGTTACTGTTGATCAGCATGAGGATGTCGAGCAATTGGACTTCTATAGTTGTCTAAGTCAGAATGATGTCTAGTTTGGCTTGTTCAAGCTGTTGTTCAAATGGGTACATGTGCATTGTAATGTTGAGTCATGTCAAGTTTAAGTCAAGTGTCAATAGTGGATGTAACAGTCATAGAGTATGTGAAGAGTCATGAGGGTAGTTGAATGGTCACAAAGGGGACTATCAAGGGTCACACCACCCTTTGCTATAAATAGTCCCTCATAAATCATTATACAGGCTTTTGGTCAGCCAAGCTTCTGATAATACCATCTTGGAAAGAGCTTGGACAATATTGTAATGTGCCTTGGCTTCTCCATTGTCAGAGCTAGTTCATCTCTTTGGAGGAGCAAGCGAATGTGGTTGTAACATTCCACTGATGGGGCTATCAGGTTTACATGGATGTACTGTATGATTGGAACTTACACTTCTTTATATAATAAGAGCCAACACATTTTCATCCATATGTTGTTATTGTAGTTGGACTGCTCCGGTTGCTTTAATGATGTATGTTGTTTAGCTTACATATTTGTGTATGAACTGATTCGTATGCAATTATATGAATCTTGTTGCATATGTGCTGTTGGTTTAACCATCACTTTGGATTTTCGACTGATCTGCTTTCCAACTTGTGATGCATCTTCACTCGTGTGTTCCCTTCCCAACTGAGTACTAATACAGGTTATCAAGGGGCGTACTCATCCCAACCCCTTTGTGTTAGAACCTCTCATGCACCTTCCTTGACTCACTGCAACGATCACACCCTTGCTACTGACAAAGTTATCTTACTTGCCTCTTTGTGACATCGCGGTCGAGGAATTACCTTACGACCCACTGCTGGGACTCCTACACCAAACGGTCTGAGGTCTAATTGGAACTTCTTAACGGGGACATCCCCTTGACATGTTGACGGGTCCAGCACTGTCAACAGGTTGTTGAAGAAACCTTTCCCACTAACATAAGGACCATCATGTTATTCAACTGTCTGCATAGGAGGAGGAGAAGGAGGAGGTTGTGCAGCACTCATAAGAGCAGCAATAGATGGAATTCCCAAATTCGATGACACAGGGGATGTCCATAAACTGGAAGATGCACCAGAGAAGGTACCAGATAAGGACTGATAACCTAGTGGGATGGACGGGCCACCATACAGATGTGTCTCTGGTGATGTCAAAAACATAGATGTGGAAGTGAAATTTGAAGTCTCAACCATAGTGGTAGATGCAGGCTGAGAAACCATACCGGTTCCAGTCATGGTCAATAATCCAAAAGTGGATTGTCGCGTGAAATTCATGGGTAAGTAAAAAGAGCCAATTAAAGGATTTTTTTCAGGAGGTGGAGGAGGAAGAAGAGGATGGGTTAGATAAAGGAAAAGTCCCTCCAAATGAGTAGAAGGACAAGGCTCTTCTTGTGGGATCTCCTCAATACTCACAAGTCTAGGTGGAAGCAGTTCACCGTCGAGGCCGAGATATATAGTAAGCGGATCTATATGAGACAACAGAAGAGAGGACGAAACACCTGAAGTAATAGGTAAATATGAATGAGGCTCACAAGTCTAGGTGGAAGCAGTTCACCGTCGAGGCCGAGATATATAGTAAGTGGATTTGTCTGAGACAACAGAAGAGAGGATGAAACACCTGAAGTAATAGGTAAATATGAGTGAGGCTCCTCAGGTTCAATAACCTTAGGAAATAAAGTTTCTAACTCAGGAAGGTCAGATTGTATAACCTCAGGGAACAAGGTTTTAGGTAATCCAGTATCGGTAGATGTAATCTTAGGTTTCGTAATGAAGGGGACAAATTGTTTTGGTTGATCAGATTCAGGAGGAGGACCAAAAGTAGTTCTCGAGTTTCCTGATTCAGTGGTTTGTGTTCTTTTATGCTTCTGACGATGATCAAGAGTAGCCTCTAGTGGAGGAGGAGGCTTATTTTGCATTCTACTTGAACGACGTAGTGGGGGATCTTTTTGTTCCATGTTGGATAGTAAATTTTATTAACACAAAAATAAATAAATAAAAAAGAGGGTAATCTAGGCATAACGAATTATCAAGAAACCGTGAACTACAATATACACCTTAGCGAACCAAGGACTTAACGTATGACAACCAATCTCCCCGAATGTTGTGTTAAATGTATCACGGTTTACAAGGCAGCATAATCGATTACCTATATGGATAGATAGCAACCTATTAGGGACTCCTAAAATATACACGATGGTACGTGGCAGTGTAGACTGTAGTAGTGTTGTCTAATGCGTAACCATTAGATGAGAATGTTCCCATATACTTTACGTTCGTGGAGTGCCACCAATATACCCGAAGGTATGTGGAGTACAATACTATACACTCACACATGTGGAACGAAATTTCACCCCTGGAATGTGACGGTGGAAAACAACGACAACTCCTACATTTAACGACTCTAGAACACATCTCTATCTTAGACCTCTATGTGTTTGCGTTAATGTTACAAATGCTCCTTAGGTTGATTCTGTAAATTTTAAGTTTATCTTGAGTTAAGTTTTAGTTTTATGGCTCACCACGAATTCAACTGAATTCCCTAAAATGAAAATATAGCATGAGTAAATGATATCTTTCTCATCAATGAAAATATAGCTAAGGAAAGGAAGAGACAAACAATATGCAGCAAACAAGATGCTCAATGCAATTCCCTTTTCACGCAACTGTTCCTAAATCAATATAGATTCAAAAATCCTAAATGCTAATGCAAGATTTTTTCTTTTCACCACACTTAATTTTCATAAATGAGGAAAAATAAGATATAAAGTCTAATCACTGATTCAAATGCACTCTTCAGAATTAGTACTGGAACAACAATTCATCCAAGCGATGAATGATCAAACGAGACAAGTTTGCAAGCGACATAATGATAAGAACAATGAAAATTCAAAACCAATTCTTACCCCAGGAAGTCAAACAAAAATTAAAACGAAATGGAGGCTTCATAGAGACCACAATACACTCAAGGCTTAGGGAATGTTAGCTGGAAGTAGGCTGATCAAATCAACACTGAGAAAACAAGGAAAAAATTGTGCAAAAACAAGGATCAACACAAGTGCATAAGAGGCACCAGTGCTCTGCAATGCAGGAATAGAGAGGGCCTAGGTGAGGTGCAACACAGGCATATAGAATTCCCATGTGGGGTGCAACACTCTGTCAACAGACCAGAGGGTGTGTTGGTCCTGGGAAAGAGGATTCTGACACAAAAATTGCAAACAAGACTCAATGAAATCACTTCCTAGGTCTGTTCTTGGTTGGTTAAAGCAACAAAGGTCTATGATAGAGGTAATCCAAACACAATGGAAACATAAACCACCAAGGGAATACATCATTCCCCGGTATGGTCGCTAATTTTTTATGTAGGATTTATGACTGCAGACAGAAATATCTCTCCTAGGTTTGGTGGCTAACCTAGAACAACAGAATGACAAATGACCCAATGTTTTCCTTAAAGTAAGTAGATGAGGGGAAGAAGCCTACTTGGAATCTTTCGTACGTTTCACTACTTCTTTGGCTTGAATGATCTAATAATAGCTCGAGCTACCAAAATTAGAACCTGCACAACCAGACAAAACAAGCCAAGAAACTACAAGATCTATGTATTATCATCTATCTACTTCATTCAACAGATCAACATGGTATTGAAATATATGAAATAATGACATCACATAAAGGAAAAAAAAGAAATATTTGTATTGATATAAATGGAGTGAGTTACAACCATAAATAGGTGCCGATATTATATAAGAGCTCCTCCAAGTTGTTGACTTGTCCTTCCTTTGTCACAGAGTGTACCTCCAATCACCCTAAATGCATGAAAAGATAACTCTCGCAACAACAACAAGGGTAGAATCACTCTCCAAAATCCCACCCTTTGCATATGGAAGGCTATAAATATATAGAGGAGTGAGGTAAGTTTGGAATTCTTGTTCTTTTACCAATGTTAGGATTGAGATCCACTCTTAATGGGAGGATGAAATATAATGATAATGGATGGAAACTCCAAGGTAGGATAGGATAGGACTCGAGTTTTTTATCTGAGGTAAATGGTTACAACATATCCTAGAAGCTTCTGTAAATGGAGGATTTGGGATTTTGTCTCTTTTTCCCAAATTTCTAGAACCAACGTAAGTCCAAGGAGAGCACCATGTAGGTGATCAACACAGGACATAGTGGAGCAACCTATAAGTGAACGCTATCCAACAAGAGGCTAGGGTGTGTTGGTCCTAAAACTGTCTCAGATAATGCAATTCAGGGCATAAACTATGGGGAATGAGAGAGTCATGCATAGGGCTTTGTGAAATGATGATGTAAATGGGGAATAGGATGTTGATTGATCTCATTAGGAGGTTGATTGATCAGGTGAGACAAAATATCCTATAACAGTGAGGTCGCTCTGCTCTCTTTGTCTAAATAGAAAATGGTTGTGAGTACAAAGAAGTATGACCTGTGACCCATGGGATACTACAATGCAAAAATCCTTTGTATGTGCTCTATCTCATATCCTTCTCTATTATTTTTTCTCATATATGGAACAAATTCACTCGAAAGAATGAAACCCCTTTTCCTCCTAGTGGTCTACTCATAACACATCCTAATAGCCTATTAGTGGTTAGGTTTGACTACCTCAACTCTTAACCAGAGTTACAATATAGACTCTTCTAGAGTCTTTTTCAACATAATCACATGGATAGCCCCTTTTCCATGAATAATGGTGGCTGACTTAGCATCCTCTTGAATTATGGTGGTGAAAACAAGAAGGTCAACTTTTGAGTACCATAACTTTTGCATATAGACTCTGATTGATGTAATTATTGCATCGTTGGAAAGGTCTCTATGTGTAGAATATGAAAAAATGGTGTGATGCTAAAGAAACAAGGTTTTACCCCTAAAAATATCATTTGATACCTAAAAATGCTCTTGGAAGATTTCATATCCCAATTTGCCAAGCTAGGTCCCGCTAGTGAAAATGGTCCTGCGAGTTGATTCCTCCATTTTTCCACTATGAACGCATAGAGATGTATGACAAGAAATATTATGATCTAATCCAAATCAAGTTGAGGCTTTAAAGAATAGGGTTATGACACTAGATAATGTCGAAAAGTAATTTCATATCATCTATTTAGAAAATGACATCCTTGACAGTTTGTAGTGCCATATAAATCTAGAGGAGCTAGACTATCAGGTTCTTTCTTTTCAACATGTATTGGGATACATGATTGCAATTTTTTTCACAAATCTCAAAACAAAGATGTGGATTCTCCACTACAAGCCCTTAAGCTCGCCTTGAGAAGTTCGCTATTGGGTGCAACGCTGCCTCTTCATCATTTTGGGCCTTTTCCTACATAAGTTTGATAGGATAAAGAGCCTAAAGGAAAGGGATCCTAAGGCATTGGAAGAATTCAATTGCCTATATATTATCCAATGTGTTTGAAAGCTGATTTAGGAGATCTCAATGATGGTGTGGATATAGTAGTTCGAATAGAAAGTTAATTTTTTGAATTAGTGTCAATATGTATTAGCATTATCTTTGTTTATAGAATAAATGAAAATGAATCTCCAAAATAAAAAATAAAAGAGGTCATGTTATAATACTAACTCATATACATTCAATATCTTGACTACCTACATAACCAATGACTACATCGAATGACACCCGTATATCTTGGTAGATGGAAGTATGTGAATATAATGACTATTAGTTCAGTCACTACAAATACTGAATTGATTTAATGGTCTAAAGAAAATGTATCTTCAAGGGATCAAGTGGAAATATAACTCAATATGAATGGTTGCTCAATTACTTCAAAATTTGTGGATCAAGCAAAGGATTCCCCATTAGTTATAGAGACTTTCATGTGGATTGTGGTCTACTAATGAGGTTATGAGGCAATTGTTGAAATTATGTTTAATAATCAAATTCACAAGACCTGTGATTCAGGAGTTTGGAGTGGTGTAAATTGAGGACTTAGAAATTGAACTTGGGAACTACACCTTTATGAGGGTTACAAGACAACATGATGGAGTTTATTCTATATGATTTCAAAAAGGTTAGAGATGATGATGAAGAATTTATCATATAGAGATCGAGACAAGTATTTGTGAAGGGAAGGTGTTGGAGATATTAATTTTTACTTGTCTTGTGCTTATTGTGTGATATTCATTATTATATAATCACTATTAGTGAATTTGATTTAGCTCCTAGTTTAGTGTGTAGTTGAGATATTCACCATTCACTCTACTAATTAGATTGTTTGGCTAAGATATTCAGTCTATATTAATGCCTTATTTATTGTATAAATATGTCATATTGTAGCTATAATGAAATATGTAGAATAGATTGAATGTGCAATAATTCTAATTATAACAACCGTGCAATCAAAAATTTATTTGTAAAAGGATATATAATTGCATGTCAAATGTTTTGGAAAAAATAATGCCATCTTAAAGTCTCAAAGCAATGGAATGAACTCATTACTCATTTGTGTAGATGGGCTAACCGGTGTCGAGGAAAAGAAACCAATCCACCAATTACAATCACCTTTGAGGAGCCTCAAGAATGGATGACATATTTGTGTAGTGTAGCATTTTTTATTATTAATTCATTAATGAAATCCTATTATGAAGATGGGCTAAAATTTTTCGAGGAAAATAAACTTGTCCACCAACTACAATCATCTTTGAGAAACTCAAATAGTGGATGACATATTTATATAGTGTAGTATTTTATTATTATTGATTCATTAAATTATAAAAATTGGGTTTTAAAGTATTATTTTGTTCTTTTTGTGTTCATCTATTTCTTTGAATTAATATTATTTTTATATTCATCTTTTTCTTTACATTAATTTTAAAAAGAATATGGAAGCATAAGAATTTACCAAGTGAATCAATAAAGAAGAGAGTTAACAAAGAATTTTTGTAATAAAAGATACTAAAATATTATTTTTGTCGAAATAATGGAGAGGTTATATTTCTTAATAAAGATTTTCAATTAACCCCTAAAACAATGTATATAATATAAACTTTATTTCTCATTAAGTTAAATGACGGAAACCACTTTTCCAGTCGAATAAAAATAAGGGAAAAATATTATGTGCATCTTGCTCCATCACTTGCAATTTATAATTTTCAGAATTATTCTAGCAAAATATTGAATTTGGAAAAACATTTAAAAAAAAATGGTATTGTATTCATTTGAGGATGAGGTGAAAACGACATGTATGTTGAAGACATATCTATGGCAATACTAATTTCAACTAAGAGGTTCTAAGGGGAAATGATATAGGCATGCAATTCCATATTTTTCGTTTTCAAACATGAAATAAAAGTGTAGGAATCTCCTGGTCACAAATGTTTAAGATGTGCTTATCTAAATCTATAACATATGTGTTCCAAATCTCACCCTTCGATGCACCAGAATAGTCACAACAATGGCTTATTATGTATCTAGAAACATAATAAATTCCATAGATATGAAGTGAAGGGTGGCACAAATTCCCAACAATTGTAGGATCTAAAGAGTTTTGAGTCCAAAGAGATAGATAACTGAAGATCAAGACTAGAAACTTCGAGAAGGGAAATCCAAAATTCAAGGATCGAAGCACCCTTAAGAAGATGTTGACTGGTGAGAGAAAATTACCAACATAGCCATAAATCAAACTCAAAATGATATAGGAAGAATGTACCTCTTACCACAAATCCCCTAATATTTTAATGTTTAGATATTGCATGATTTCCATAAAATTCCCAATTAAACTTTCCCAACATTATGCATGAGAGACTATGAGTGAATGCCACATGAGAGATGGGATGTGAGGAGATTAACCCTATTCACGATAAGAGCCCTAAGAATCAAGGATAATGGGATTATTTATATATTTATTTATTTATTTGGGAGGGGGGTTGATTTAATCCTTTTACGGGGATGATGTTGAAGCCCCCTAAGAAGTATGCCAAGATCACTTCTAAATGAGTTGGGCATGGAATCATGTTTGAGTTACCCCTTTTACATCTCTTTAGCAATCCTTCAAAGCATGAAACATCCACATTTCCCATCAAGTATGAAATTGTATCAAGTTTCCACTTGACATTATAACAAATAAGACCATGTTGTTGCTTGGTTTAGTGCGTTATGCAATGAATAATTCTTGAAAAAGAAATATGTGTCATAAATTTGGAGCTCTATTGATAGTCATAAAGTCTTCAATCAGGCCCTGCCTTCTAATTCCCTCAAGCTTGATAAACTTGAAGCTTTATCAAGAAACAACTTCTTGTACCTCAATGTATATTATCTTCCAACAAAATGTTTCATTCATATATGTTTTAAAATGTAGAATAATCATACCAGCAATGCTACCCATGAGCTTGGTGTCCCTATAAAATAACAAGAAATTTAAAAGAAATAATAATTATAAAAAAATGATTTGGAAGACAAAAATAATACATTTAATTGATTATAAGAACTCCATGTTTAAGAAAAACATTATATAGAGATCTCAAAATCTTCACTAATCTTTCAACATTGCAATTTTTGTTTGACAAAAACATTATTGAGATATCAAAGGCTTCAATAATCCTTTAACATTATATTAACAAAACCACATAAGAAAATGTGGTTGATAAGGTTGATTAACATTGTTTGTTATTTGATAATTTGCACTATTTGCATAATTTGTTATTTAGTTGATAGATAGGATGCCATTTGTTATTTGATAATTTGCATGGTAATTTTATAATTGTATTAGACAAATGTGAAAAGGTAAATATGGATTCAGTGATGGAAGGTAGTTAATATCTGCAATTCCATCCATTAATTATGCTGAGAGGTGCTATACAATCCAACATAGGAAAATAATAAATTGGATAAATAGAAAGTACATGCTATAACAAAACCATGAGCAAAATCTAAAAAATAATAGATTGGATAAATAGAAAGTACATGTTATAACAAAACCATAACCATGAGCAAAATCTAAAAAATAATAAACTCGATAAATAGAAAGTACATGCTATAACAAAACCATGGGAAAATACCAATAGATCAAATCAATATAAGATACAAAATCATTATAACGAAACCATGTATGATAAAGCTTTTCCCAAAAGCTATTTAACACAATTAAATCCAACAACTAAAAATGAATAGTTTAATAAGTTATAGACATAAGTGATATTTATATATAATATTTTATTTAATAAAAATTAAAAAAGTCATAATTTAATAATATTTTTAAAAATCAATTAAGATTAATAAAAAATAATCAACATTAATATAGAGTAGTTAAATTTGACTTTCAAAATTTAACTTAGTAAATTATATAAATTATGGTCTATTAGTATATATATGATTTAATAAAGACAAAAATTTATTCAAAATCTCTTACAAATTGTTGAAAGGTGGACAGTCGATTGCTGAAAGCGAAAGCCTGTGTAGTCTTTGTCGACTATCATTTCGCAAGTGGAGAGCATCTTGTTCTTAGTGAGGTGGACAGCGACTTGCTAAAAGTCATAGTCTTTGCTGACGGTCATTTCGTGGGTTTCTCCTTTTCGTAAATGGCAGAGCATCTTGTTGTTGGCCTCTCTATTTTCGCACAATGTTGATTTTGATGGTTTACCCCAACTCTCTACATTCTACAGTTGTGCACGGCTCTCCTCTTTAAATGAATGTGTCTTTCAATTTAACGAGGTTGTCAAGGCAGTGTAGTGCATGTTAGGTAAGTTTTAACCTAGAGAATTTAATAAATATAATTTTGTGTAAATTTAATTAAATTTAATTATGTTTAAAAAATATTAGCGTAATAATTATAATATTTATTTTAATATAAGTTATGAATTTATGAGGTATAAATTAATTGGTTTGTTTGGGGTTTAGTCTTTACCTAGTTTTAGGTTTAAATTTCATGGGGAGGGGTTGAGGATGAAAGTCACTTTTGGGGGTAATTAAAACTATCCTAAGAGGTGTCTAAATTGGCCGGTTCCTAGACTCAACCTAATCACCATAAATAAAGAAAAAAAAAGCATTTATCCCATCCCCTCCTCACAGCCTCTAATCAACCAGTGGAACTTTTTCTTGAGTGAATTATTTTTTGTCAAAGGAAACTATTCTATTTTTTTTGGGTAAATCCAAAATGTCTGTTAATTCTGAACAAAGTTACATTCTTGGAAGTTTTTCAAAAATTTACCACCATCCTCATTCTTATTGGACTTGTTGGCCAGGTGATAGAGACAATATACATTCGACCAAAAAAATAAAAACCCCTATTTTACATCATGATTACCCAATTGGCCCAAAAAAGACCCCATATTTGAATACCACCCACTGCCATGATCACCTTGCATTATCTCCAAGAGCTTAAAAGTTCTATTTTTAATTAAATAATTTAAAAAAATAAATGTAACTATAAAATAAAGGTTTATTAGTTTAATTTTACAACTAATTTTAAAAATAAATTTAACTATAAACCACAATTAAATTATTAAATTATGTCTATAGAGTACATTTTAAAAAGTTTATAAACTTTTCCTAAGTGTTTGAGATCTTAACTCCTACTTATCTTGTGCTTATTGCGTGATATTCATCATCATTATAATTTGGTATCATAGCTAGTTTAGGCGTAACTCCCTCATCGGAGGGCTCACGAATATGAGAACAATGTTAGATTGATTTAATGTATGACTAGATTAACATAAGTGTATGAGAGTAGATTATTTTGTGAGAGATTTATAGTGTGAGTGTTTTTCTGTATGAATAATTAAAATAAGATGGTGTTGAGTTGCACAAACTTGCAGTGTGGAGATTCACATCAATGTGTAGTTGGCATAGAGTTGTGTGTAGACCTAAGTCTAGAAGGACATAGGTGTGTAGAATCTCCACCCAAGCATGGAGTGTGTATACTTGAGATCAATTTTAAAATGTTAGTAAAATATATTGCATGTTGGCATACATATCAACATGAAGTGTCATAGGCAACAAATATTTATTAAGAAACAACCACCACGACATTCTCAACACCTTTATGCTCAATCTCTTTGAGATTATGAGCCCATCATGGAGTCATTCAAGGTGATTTCTAGAGCACTTCCTTCCAGTGTTGTGCCTAAGCTTTATAAAGTGCTCAGAAATTGTACAATGACAAAGGAGTTAATTAAGGGCACAAATACTTGGTTTATGTCGAGATCACCCTTTTTGCTAGCTCTAGCAAAGGATTTGAAGGATAGGATTATTAAACTCGACAGTGCTGAAAAGTAGTTGCATATCATCTATTTGGAAAATGACATCCATTTTGACAATTTGTAATAGCGTATTAATCTAGAGGAGCTAGACAATGGGGTTCTTGCTTTTCAACCTGTATTAAGATACATGCTTGCGAATTTATCACAATCCTCAAAACAAATATGAGAATACTCCACTGCAAGCCCTCAACCCTGCCTCAAACCAAACAATCCACCCCTCCATAACCCTTGTGAATTACATCTTCGGGCCAAATATCCTCAGTATTGGGTGCAGCACTGCTTCTTCATCATTTTGGGCCTTTTCCTACATAAGTTTGATACCATAAAGAGATTGAACGAAAGGTATAATAAGGCATTAGAAGATTTCAAATTTCTTATATATTATTCGATGTGTTGGAAAGATGATTTAGGAGCTCTCAATGATGATGTGGATATATTAGTTCTACTAGAAAGTTAATTTTTTGAATTAATTTCAATATGTATTAGCATTATCTTTGTTTGTGTTAATATGTATTAGCATTATTTTTGTTTGTAGAATAAATGGTGATGACTATCAAAAATAAAAAATAAAAGAGGTCATGCTGTAATACATTTAGTATCTTTGCCACTTTAGTACATAACTAAAAAGTACGTAAGATGACACCCATGTATCTCCATAGACGGAAGTATGTCAATAGAATGGATAATAGTTAAATCATTACAAATAACCAATTGATTTGATTTTTATGTTGCTGGGTATTGATATCTAACTGGTCCATCTACTGGATCTGCTTAGACACTTTGGCGAATGTTCATGTGATGCAGATAGTTTAAAGCAATTGTATCTTCAAGGGATCAAGTGGAAGTATAACTCAGTATGGATGGTTGTCCAATTAATTCAAAAGTTGTGGATATAGGGAAAGATTCTAAAGTACTTGTAGAGACTTTCATGTGGATTGTAGTCTACTAATGATGTTATGAGCTAATTGGTGGAATTATGTTCAATAATCGAATTTGAGAGACCTGTGATTTAGTGGTTTGGGGAGGTGGAAATTTGGGACCTAGAAATTCAACTTTGTAAGTACACCTTTATGAGGGTTACAAAACAACATGATGGAGTTAAGTCTACCAGATTTCAAAAAGGCTAGAGATGTTGATGAAGACTTTATTAGATAGATATCAAGGCAAGTATTCATTAATGGAAGGTGATAGAGATATTAATTCCTACTTGTCTTGTACTTATTGTTTGATATTCATTACTGTACAATCCTTGTTTATAAGTTGGATTTAGCTCATAGTTTAGTGTGTAGTTAACATATCCACCATTCACTCAACTAATTAGATTGTTTGGCAAAGATAGTCAAACTATCTTAATACCTAATTTATTGTATAAATATGTAATAATTTGATTATAATGAATTATGTAGAATAGATTGAATGTGCAACAATTCTAGTTATAACAACCGTGAAATCAAAAATTTATTTGTAAAAGGATATATAGCTGCATGTCAAGTGCCTTGGAAAAAATCATGTCATCTTAAACTCTCACAACAATGGAATGAGTTTGTTGCTCACTTATGTATATGGGCTAACCTTTATCGAGGCAAAAAACCTATCCACCAATTACTTTCACCTTTGAGAAGCTCAAAGAATTGATGACATATTTGTGTAGTGTAGTATTTTTTGATATTGATTCATTAATAAAATCCATTTATGTTGATGAGCTAACCTTTGTGGACGAATAGAAAGTTTTCCACTAATTCCAATCAACTTTGAAAAGTTTGAATAATAGATGACATATTTATATATTGTAGTATTTTTTATTATTAATTCATTAAATTATAAAATTTGGTTTCGAAAATATTATTATTATTATTTTTTTTTGTTTTTTTGTTTGTTTGTTTGTTTGTTTTTTTGTTTGTTTGTTTGTTTGTTTGTTTGTTTTTTTTTTTATATTTATCTATTTCTTTGAATTAGTATTATTTTTATATTCATGTTTTTCTTTACATTATAATCTAAATTAAAAAGTGTGGAAGCATAAAAACCTACCAAGTGCATAAAAAAAATAAGAGAGTCAACAAAGATTCTTTGTAAGAACGAATTGGAATTTTATTTTTGTCAAAATAATGGATAGGTTAACCAACCCTTACAATAATGTATATAATATAAAAATAAAAATTATTTGCTTATGAAGTAAAAAGATTGAAACCACTATTTCAATAGACAAAAAATTTATGGGAAATATTATGTGTATCTTGCTCCATCACTTGCAAGTTATGATTTTAACAACTTATCGTGGTAAAATACCAAAATTGGGAAAACATAAAAACAAAAAAAAGGGTATTGGATTCATCTGAGGATGAGGTGAAAATGACATGCATGTAGAAGGCATCTTTTTGGTAATGATAATTTAAGCTAGGATGTTCTAAGCGACAATGATATAAGCATGGAATCCCATATTTTTCATTTTCAAACATGAAATAAAAGTGTAGGAAGCTCCCAGCCACAAAGGTTTAAGACGTGCTTACTGAAATCTATAATGTGTTCCAAATCTCACCCTGAGACGCACCACAATAGTCACAACAATGGTCTATTATGTATCTAGGAACACAATAAATTCCATAGAGATAAAGTGAAGGGTGGAACAAATTCCCAACAATTTTAGGATCAAAAGAGTTGTGAGTCCAAAGAGATAGATAACTCAAGATTAAGACTAGAAACTACGAGAAGCTAAATCCAAAATTCAAGGCTAGAAACACCCTTAAGAAGATGTTCACTAGTGGGAGAAAATTACCAACATGGCCATTAAAACAAAATCAAAATTATATAAGAAGAATGTACCTCATTCCTCCAAAACCATAATGTTTTAATGTTTAGATATTGCATTATTGCCACAAAATTCCCAATTAAACCTTTTCCAAAATTATGCACGAGAGAATATGAGTAAATGTCACATGGGGGATGGGATGTGAGGATATTAACCTAATTCACATTAAGAGCCCTAAGAATCAAGAATAATGGAATAAGGGTGGGGGAAGGGGGCTCGTGAGTAATCCTTTTAAAGGGACAATGTTGAATACACCCTAGAAGTATGCCAAGATCACTTCTAAATGAGTTGGGCATGGAATCATGTTTGAGTTCGCCCTTTTCCATCTATTCAACAATCCTTTAAAGAATGAAACATCCACATTTTCCATCAAATATGAAACTGTATCAATGTGAAATCCCTTGACTTAATGTTTTTTGTAATTAAATGTGCATAAGTTTATTTTTGATTAAGTCAGTTAAACTGAAAGAGAATGGAAAACTTTAATTATCAACAAATTTAACGCTCATGATAATTGATTATAAATTGGTGATTAAGATGCTTTTATTTTTTGAATAAAGAAAAAATTGGAAATTAATTGTCTAGTACAAATGGTTGAAAAAGAAAAAGAATGCAACTTAATTATGGAAGAATTGTTATCCACCATAAGTCCTAGGAAACTAGTAGATATAATAATATTTAATTGAGGAATTATGATATTGATCAATTAATTGTTTCCCAAAAGAGAGAGAGTTGTACTCAAGAGTAGGAAATAGGAGTTCATTAATGAGAAAATAACTAGTTGACACATGTTGTTGAGGTGAGGCCATCATTAAAAATTAAAATAGTGGTAGATGGGATATTATATGTTATTCTCTTTCTCTCGCTTTTGTCTCATTTTGAGAAGAGGAGAGATTGAAGAGAAAGAATAGAAAGCATATGGAAACAATTATAGACTTAGTTCCTCAGAGGACTCTAGTTGTATGTTGTGTCAAGGTTGGGGGGAGCCAAGTATTTGAATTTTAATTTCCATATAAATTATTTTCAAGTCGATACTCTAATCTTAAGTTTCATTATTAAAATTGTAACTAATAACAAATTCTTGTTGTCGTTATGGTTAGAAAAGATATCAAATACGAAAAAATTATTTTGTATCCTAATAAAGAAATGTTTGAACAACATAGTTAACATTTGAGAAATGGCTAAAGACAAAAGAATTAGAATAGACAAGATTGATATAATGATGTTAGTATATGCAAATGATTGAAGATGTAATTGTAGCTATTAAAGAATGAAAGAAAAGAACACACTCAAATATATTTTATTTCATTTTCATAAGCATGGAGACAAGGTTGATAGAATAATGTTAGTATATGAAAATTATTGAAGATGTAATAGTATCTATTAAAGAATGAAAGAAAAGAATAGAGTCAAATATATTTTATTTCCTTTTCATAAACATGGAATTTGTTTTTCTAGCGTTTTTAGAACATATATTACTATAAAGTGAAAAAAGAAAGCATTATGTTTAAAAAATTATGAATGTAACTGTCCAAAAACTCTTTATGTGATTAAGTGCAAGGTAGTATGTACCAAAGCTATATAAATGTTGAATAGTTTATACTATATAAAAGGGCATAAATTAAGACTATTTGTATAAGTAGAGCCATATTATTTTATTGTATAAAAACATATTACTATGCAAAAAAAAACCCAATGATAACTAGTTTTGAGTGAAGAATAACGCTATTCACTTTCTTTTATAAAAAGAAATAGATGTTCAAGTTCATACATCAATATATAGATATAAATATATAGTAAAACCTTTAAAAAGATAGAATCTACATCCACTATTCAATATTAACAATTTCATATTAATGAGAAATAGAATTGAGTATAAATGGTGGAAACCATTAATGACTGGGGAATACACAAATACCTTTGCATATTAGACAAGTATAAATTATGTAAAATAATAATGTTTGACTCAAACCGTGTTAGGTCCCTATAATACTAGTGATTCCCCCATTACTATTGTCATTGTAGCCCTTCTGTTATTGTTGTACCCCTATTGTCCCCATATTGTTATTATTGTGCCCCACAGAAGCCCGCTATTGTTATTTTTGTGCCCTTATATTATTATTGTTATGTTGGCTTTGATTATATTGTGACCCCTTAGACTCCTATATATAGAAATGAGGTTTTGTCATTTGTATCATCCACGAATTGTTCATTTGTCTAATGTAAAGGAGGTTTCCCCCTCGAAGAGGCTGATTTCTAAGTCGTTGATCTATCTTTTCTATGTTTTTGTGAGTTGGTTTCATAACATTTGATATAAGAGCTTTGGATTATAAGGTTGCTTTATTCCAAAACAGGTCATCATGGAATTTTCGCGATAAAATTTTTGTCTGTGACGTTTCAGACGCTAAAAAAAACCCATTTGAGCCAAAATCTCGATGATCCTTGGGTTCAAATTTCAGATCTTGTCTCGCTATATGTTCGGAGATAGGATCCAAGGAAGTTAGGGTTTTTGTAGGCTCCCGAATTACATCCCAAACAGGTGACCTTGGGAAAATCGTCATAACTTTCTCTCTGAGTATCAGATTGAAATTTCGTAAGAAGTTATAAAAATAGGATAGACTGTAGTTTTCTGTGGATCATTTTTAGGTCCGAAGGTTGAAACAGTGACACATGGGACTTCATACAAGTTCGCTATACTGAAAAAGTGTATAATCAGGTCATCTTAGGAGATTGGGCATAACGCTTTCTTGGAGAATCCGATATCGATCAGACTGGTGGCATTGGAAAGAGGAATCAAAGGGCTACCACATTTTGCAATTTCATACCTTGGAGATCCGAAATTTCAGAGATAAATTAGATACAATATCGAGCTCCTTCAAAGTGAAAAAGGGTGTAAGCAAGAAAAATAAAATTGAAACACCTAGTAAGCAACATGAAATCTCTAGCATGACTCATGAAGAAGAGGAAGAAATGTAACATAATATATCAAAATTACGAGACCAAGTGCAACAAAATTCACTCTCACAAGAAGTAATAGAATCTAATATGGATGGTTTAAAGAAAGGCGTAGAAGCTAAGATGAATGACGTGGAAGCTAATATGAATGACATGGAAGCTAAGATGGATGGCGTGGAAGCTAAGATGGATGGTTTAAAGGAAGGCATGGAAGCTAAGATGGATGGTTTAGAAGAAAAACTAAAAGGCAACATGGAAGAATTGAAGAAATATTTGACAAAGTTTCTATAAGAAATCCTTACTCATGGGGAAAGGGTAGTAAAGAAAATTCATGATGAGAACAAAATAAATGTTAATCATGATTTCATAGACTCTAACGTTGGATCGAAGACTACTACAAATGGAGCAATATTTTGATCTCCATAATGTGAAAAACACACAAAATGTATGCATTGCAACTTTATATTTGGAACCAAATCAGTTTGTATGGTATTGATGGCTTTGCTCTCGCAAACAAATTGTCACTTGGGCAATTTTTACGGATGAAATGATAACACATTATGAGAATAGAAAAAGCAACACTTTTTTTAGCCAATTGATAAATATGAAACAAAATGGTTCAATGATGGAGCACATTGAGGACTTCAAAAAATTGAATATAAGGGTAAAAGATATTCCAGAGGAGCATAGAATTGATGTTTTCATAGGTACTTTAAAGGATAACATCCAACATGAGGTTTACCTTTGGGAACCTAATTTATTGGAGAAGGCATTCAAGTTGGCAAGAAAAATGGAAAACAAAATTATGGCAACAAGGAAGCCTACCACTCACAATTATAAAGATGGAAGTGTTGTTTTCCCTAACCTTCCACAGCCTATAAGGTTGACACCGCAACAATTGGAAGAAAAAAGAGCAAAAGGGCTTTGTTACAGTTGTGAGAACAAATACACTAAAGGTCATAAGTGTGCTTAGAAGAAATTATTTTACATAGATTGTGAAGATGAGGAAGAAAAGGGACAAGAAACATCAAAAGAAGAGGATATACACCAGGAACAAAGCCTAGATAAAGAAGAAATGAATCCGATCATATCTTGTAATGCATTGGCCGGAATTACCACTCCTCAAACTATCGAGGTAGATGGACTTATCAATAATTGATTCGAGCAGTACCCATAATTTTATTCATTGTAAGATAGCCAAGGAATTGAATTGCTTCCTATATCCAGCACCAGAGTGTCAAGTGATGGTTGCAAGTGGAGGAACCATAAATTTCTCTAGAAAGTGCCATAATATCAAGCTATCCATGGGAGAATATGCATTGAATAGTCCAATGCTTTCCATTCCAATGGGTGGTGCTGATGTTGTACAAGGAGTCTAATGACTACAATCCTTAGGTACAATAGCTTTTAATTTTCAAGAAATTTTCATGATTTTTCTTCCAAAGGAAAGGAAGTTGAATTAAGGGGTATCGCAGCGAAACCAGGAAATATAATCAGCTCTAACGGAATGAAAAAGCTTCTAAAGAAAGAACAACAAGGCATAATTGCACAATTATGTTTGCTAGATGTTTCCACATCGAAACAATCTATTTCTCCAAATCTCCAAAAAGTCTTGGACAATCATTCCAAGGTATTTGAGACTCCCAAATGCCTCCCACCTATTCGTGATCATGATCATGCTATTCAATTGTTTCCAGGAAGTGTTCCTCCAAACATTAGGCCTTATAGATATCCTTATGCCCAAAAGAGTGAAATTGAACGTATGGTTGCAAACTGCTAGACGTTGGTATAATTCAACCTAGTCAAAGTTCCTTTTCTGCTCCAGTTATAGTATTGGTTCACAAGAAGGATGGATCATGGCGCATGTGTCCGAATTATAGGGAGCTCAACAAGATCACTATTAAAGATAAATTTCACATTCATGTCATTGATGAATTATTGGATGAATTGCATGGATCAATTTACTTCACCAAGTTGGATCTTTGTTTAGGATATCATCAAATTAGAATGAAGACTGAAGGCATTCCGAAAACAACATTTAAAACTCATGAGGGTCATTATGAATTTTTGGTCATGCCTTTTGTCCTTACCAATGCACCTTCTACATTTCAAGGTTTGATGAATTCCATTTTCAAACCCTTCCTTAGAAAATTTGTGTTAATATTTTTTGATGATATACTAATCTACAACAAGTCTTGGAAGGATCATGTTCAACATGTTGACAGGGTGCTCAAACTATTGGAGGAGAAACAATTATATGAAAAAAGCTCCAAATGTTTCTTTGGAGTACAAGAGAGGTGGAATATCTGGGTCATATTGTATCTCATGAAGGTCTTAAGGTAGACGCTAGAAAAATTAAAACCATTAAGGAATGGAAAATCCCCACATCCATAAAGCATCTGCAATGATTTCTCGAGTTGACAAGGTATTATCGCAAGTTTGTTAAGAATTATGGGAGAATAGCAGCACCTCTAGCAACATTATTAAAGAAAGATGCATTTTCATGGACTCGAGAAGCAACAAAGGCCTTTGAACATCTTAAAGAGGCAATGTGCCAAGCACCGGTCTTAGCAATGCTAGAATTCACAAAAACCTTTATTGTGGAATGTGATGCCTCAGGAAATGGAATTGGTGTTTTTTTAATCCAAGAAGAAAGACCTATTGCTTTTGAAAGTCATCCAATCAAAGGAAAGTATTTACACAAAGCTATTTATGAGAAGGAAATGTTGGCAATACTACATGCACTTAAGAAATGATGACCCTACCTAATGGGACGACACTTCAAGGTAAAAACGAATCATGATAGTCTTAAATACTTTTTAGAAAAAAGATTATCTTCAGAAGAGCAACAAAAATGGGTCACAAAGATGTTGGGTTATGACTTTGAAATCATCTACAAAAAAGGGAAGAAAAATGTTGTGGTAGATGCACTCTCAAGAAAGGACGAGGATATGGAAGCATTTCTTTGTGGCACTTCCATTATCCAACCAGATTGGATAAACGATGCAATGGATGAATGGAAGAATGACGAAGAAGTGTGGGCACTCATTCAAAAGTTACAACAAGATCCCAATACATTTGATACATTTAGCTGGAAAAATGATTCGTTATGGTACAAAGATCGCTTATACCTATGTAATAATTCCCAACTCAAACAAAAGATTCTTATGGAATTTCACACCTCTCCCTTAGGAGGGCACTCAGGATTTCTAAAAACTTACCACAGGGTTAAGAAGGAATTTTTTTGGGATGGCCTTAAATCAAATATTCAAAAGTTTGTGGTGGAATGTTTGGTTTTCCAATAAAATGAAGTTGAAACAATTAAGACCCCAAGTCTATTACAGCCTTTATCCATTCCAATCCAACGTTGGGAGGAGGTTTTAATGGACTTTATCATAGGTTCAACCAAGTCTGAAGGAAAGAGTGTTATCATGGTGGTAGTTGACAGACTTATCAAGTATGCATACTTTTGTGCATTATCTCATCCATTTAAAGTGAGTACAGTTTCTACTGCATTTATGGAAACAATTCAAAAGCTACATGGAAACCCAAAGATTATTGTAACCGACAGAGATCCCATTTTCATTGGAAATTTTTGGACATAATTATTTTCCTATGTTGGTACTCAGTTAGCTCATATCTCATCTTATCATCCTCAATCTGATGGGCAAACTGAGATAATAAACAAATGTTTGGAAGGATATCTTCGTTGCTTTGTATATGATAAACAAACACAATGGGTCAAATGGTTTCCTCTAGCTGAATGGTGGTATAACACTTCCTTCCATATTGCAGCAAAAATGACCCCATTTATGGCACTTTATGGATATCATCCACCATCCATCACATCATATTTAAAAGAAAATTCTAAGGTTCGAGTAGTGGAAGATCACATCGAGCATCAACAACAAGTTCTCCAACTCTTAAAGGATAACCTTACTTTGGCACAAAATAGAATGAAACAACAAGAATATCAACATCGCAACGAAAGATGTTTTGATGTAGGTGATTGGGTATTCCTATGACTGCAACCATATAAATAAATGTCCCTCAAGCAAGCTAAGAAGGATAATAAATTATCACCAAATCATTATGGTTTGTACAGTGTGTTGCAAAAGATAGGTACTATGGCATACAAATTGGAGCTTCCTGTAGCTTCCTGAGTGCACCCAATTTTCCATGTTTCATGCTTAAAGAAGGTTATAGGTGACAAGCTCCCAGTTCAAACAATATTGCCAGAACTTGATGAGGAAGGAAAAATCATATTGGAACCTGAAGAAGTCACATAAACAAGAACTCGATAACTACGAAATTGATCAATTTTAGAGTATCTCATCAAGTGGAAGAACATACCCATTGAAGATTCCATATGGGAGGATGAGAATATTATATAGAAGCATCCAGAACTACTCAAGCGTTGAGGACAAGAATTTTTTGAAGGAGAAGGGCATGTTAGGTCCCTATAATACTAGTGATGCCCCATTACTATTGTCATTGTAGCCCTTATTGTTATTGTTGTGCCCCTATTGTCCCCATATTGTTATTATTGTGCCCCATAGAAGTCCACTATTGTTATTTTTGTGCCCTTATATTATTATTGTTATGTCAGATTTGATTATATTGTGACCCCTTAGACTCCTATATATAGAAAGGAGGTTTTATCATTTGTATCATCCAAGAATTGTTCATTTGTGTAATGTAAAGGAGGTTGCCCCCTCGAAGAGGCTGATTTCTAAGTCGTTGATCTATCTTTTCTATTTTTTTGTGAGTCGGTTTCATAACAAACTGTCACAAAATAAGTTCTATAGCACTAGAACTATTTAAGTAAATAAATATACAAAATGGAAACAACCATGCACTTTTTCTTCCTTTTTAGGAAGAATTGAAACTCTAGTAAAACGTTGTAAGGAACTATCTGTACAGAGTGCAAGAATGCCAAGAGAACCAAGTGACCAAAAGGTTTTGAAAAGTTGCTGACTTGGAGAAAAGGACAACCTATCTTTTGGTATCAATGCTTAAGCGTTCCAACATTAGAAATACCAAAAGGTAATAAGTTTCTCTGCGGAAATTTAAAGGTTGTTACCTGGTACAAACATGGAATACAATGCTAATAATTAACAGCTTGAAGGAAAACATAGATATAAAAAATAAAGATTGAAGTTATGAAATCAAATAAGAGGTTGTTGGAGAATCTAATTCCAACCACCTGTTAGGTGTCAAAACAGTCCCTCCAAGTGTCCTAGTTCAGTTTAAGTCGAGTTTCACTCCAGTCATTTATTGTTGATGTTTCCAACGTAATCTTATTTAAGTGATTTATAATACTCAAAAGAGAAAGTCCTATGCTCCATGTTTTGTTCTCTTCAATTTTTGTCATAGTATTGAAGCTTAGCTTGTGTGAGATTCCTTGAGCACAACAAAAGAGAAGATTAGTTCAGTTTTCATAAGACTCTTCCCGAGAGAAATAACGTAAGTGAAGTGAGAGGAGCAGAGAGAGAGTGTAAGACTCTTTGAGAGAGAAGCAGAAGTTTGAAGAAGCCTACGAAGAAGCAACACGAGAAAGAAGAAGCGAGCTTTGGCTAAGCCACGGAAGTCGAAGGCGAAACTGATTGAAAAAATCTCAATTCAAAGTCCTCTGCTCCACGTTTTGTTCTTTTCAATTTGATGAAATTGTATTATAATCTTTTGTTGTAGCAGATTGATGATGAAAAGAGCACTATAGAAGATAATATGTGATAACAACCCACATACAAGTCATTTTTTGAAGAAGTCTAGGATATGCTTAGACATTCTGGAAAAATGGAAGACCTGCACTAGCAAATGAAGAAACTGAAGTTTGAAGGATATAAGAAAGAGAAAAAGTTGAAACAATTTAGAGGCTATAAAATATGGAAGAAGATAAGAAGAAAAATAATTTGTTTTTAAATAATTTGTAAAACTAGCTGAGACATAGACCAGCAGGTATCTTAATTGAATTTTTATGTGGTTGTAATTAAGGGGGAGTGTTGGAGAATCTAATTCCAACAACGTGTTAGGTTTCAAAACAGTCCCTCCAAATGTCCTAGTTCAGTTTCACTTAGTCCAGTTTAAGTCGAGTTTCACTCCAGTCATTTATTGCTGACATTTCCAATGTAATCTTATTTAAGTCATTTGTAATACTGAGAAGACCAAGTCCTTTGCTCCACGTTTTGTTCTCTTCAATTTTTATCAGAGGTAAAGATTAAGATAGTACTTTGATAGGGCAAACTCGAGTTAAGAAAAAGAATAATTACATACATGAGGTATATAAATAATATAATAATAATGATGAGAAATAAAAAACTTACAAAAAGAGTTTTCTTTCTCATCTCTTTGAAATAGAGAAAATTTATAAAAACAACTCTTTCTTAAAACTAAATATTATAAGTTCAGAAAATAGAAAATTGCTAAAGTTAAAACCAGGCATAGTGTAAGTAAATTTCTAGACTACCATTAAAACCTTATCATGACCCTGTAAAAGTAATGTGATAAAAGAAAAATGAGAGAACAATTTTACCCAACAACTATCTGTACTAAAAATAATGTGACAAAAGGAAAATGAGAGAACAATTTTACCCAACAAATATTCGTACTAAAAATAATGTGACAGAGGGAAAATGAAAGAACAATTTTACCCAACAACTATCTGTACTAAGATAAGAATTGGGTTATCATTTTTTTTGCTAAGGCAAGAGCGGATCCTTCTATTCAATTAAAAAGGAGAAATAGTGTGCAAAATGCGACCACGACTGTGAAGCCCACCAATATAACAAGCTTACTCTAGTCCATGGTCCCAAGACGACAAAGTGAACCCAGGGATGCGGGCCCACCAAACCAAACGTGCACTCCAAAACTGACCATTAGATCCTATGCTCTAGATCCAGCAAATGAAAAACAAATCGAGTGGCCAACAAGCACACCGTTTAACAAGCAAATCGGACCCGATGAACCCAATAGACCATAATTTATAATCATATCGGGTCCATTTTTGACATAACCTTCGTTCACTTAACCACCCGAAATCCACCATTTGTGCATGATTCCAGTGAGGTTGTGTGAACAACTCGAAACATAACCTCTGTTTCGGACCCACCAACAAGCACACTTAATCCTGGTCATGGATTTTCCTCGCTTGATCCAACGGTTAAGGATCATATTGCTCGGACTAAAAGCACCTATAATTACCGCGCGATGAGGGTGGTAATTCCTCCCCACCCTTAGCCACATGTTGCATGGTGAGTGGAATCTCTCCCGATTGTGAAAAATCGCTTCTGGCTTGATGAGCATGCGATAAACCGGAAACCACCCCGAGGTGGTAAAGCTACCAAAGGAAGAAAAGCGGGGGTTTTGCATCTGCCGAGAAATTCTGGACTTCGGCACATGGGCCAAAGGAAGATAAAGATCCCTCCTTCTAGCCATCCCCGTGAGACTTCTGGTTTGTTGTTACCTGGGTTAACGAGGCCAACATAGACCTGCATCCCAAAAACAATCTCACTTATATGATAAAACTTCATAATAATCATCTAGACCCCGTCTCTGGGGCTCTGTTTTGGAACACCTTTTTGTCCTCATCCACCTGATCAAGGTATTGCTCCCTTAATTTGTTGTAAGGCATCTCTTGCCAACTCAAATTGACCCTACTTTTGGTGCAGAGCACCCCTTGACTGGCCAAAATGTCCGCCAATTTATTTTTTCGTCCTTAGCACATGAGTGAAACTCACGGTGCATAAGTCTAGGAGGTGAAACTAGATCCTTTGAAAGACCTGAAGCAGCCTCCAATGTCTTGAGACTTTTTCCGGCTCTGTGCCACATCAGATTCTCTTGACTCAGTTAATGATCAACTCAGAATCAACTTCAATTATAATATTCTGGAGATTATCCTGCTTCAGGAAATCTAAACACTGCTCAAGAGCCATTAATTCCACCATATTGTTTGTAGCTCTTCCCAAATGGCCATGAAAAATAAAGAGGATACAACCATTTTCATCCTGTAACACTCCTCCAAAACCAGCAATGCCCGGGTTGCCTTTAGAGGCCCCATCAATGTTGTATTTTAGAAAACCCTGAGGGGGAGGATGCCAATAATCTGGCTTATTTTCCAGATTCATAACCTTCCTGTCCATTCCCTATGGTATAAGCCCCTGCATACCCAACTGAAGAAGTATCTACATTTCATTTTCTGAAGGTGGATTCTTTGGGGAATTTCACACTATAGTGCCAACCGTCTCCCTGAGTTGTCTTAAGATATGCTCAATCATGCTTGGGGGGAACTTTTCACATTCTTGAAGATTCTGTTGTTCCTTTCTTTCCAGACATTCCAAATTATGAAGCTTGGAGTTAAAGCCCAAGCTGAGCGAAGAAACTCATAATCAGAGAAGTTTCATCTCCAGTTATTTAGGGTATTGATAATGCTTCCTTTGTCCCTGTCTGTCTATTGGAAAATTGTGGCAAAAGTATCCCACAACCTGGAGGTGAAAATGCAGTTATTGAGAAGGTGCTCCATTGTTTCCTCTTGGGCTTCACAGAGCTGGCATCTAGAAGGTCCCAGAACACCCCTCTTCCGAATGTTTTCCCAAGTCAGAATTTTCTTATGATGTACCAGCCACATGAAGAGTTTAATTTTCATCCAACCTTGATGCCTCCATAGGTTCTGCCAAAACCTGTCTGGTATAATGGAGTCCAACTCAAGGATTATGCTCTTTACCTCCTTAATATTGAAGGTACCTTCATTATTGTTGCCCCATCTAAGTTGGTCATGTCCCTCCGAAAAAAGAATCTTCCTTTGGTCCAACATTGTCAGTAGTGCATCTGCTTTTGCCTTCAAGGAGTTATCATCCCCAAATTCTATATTCTTCCAGGTTCTCCATTTTTCTTCATTATTGGTTTGATCCCAAAAATCATTAACCCTGAGAAGGCCTTTGGTATGCGTTTCTTTCTTGAGGTCCCGAAAGTCCTCTCTTAACAGTGTAGGTTCTTGTGGCCATTTATCCTCCCCAAACAAAGAAAATCTCCTTCTCTGATTTCCCAGAAGCTATTTTTTTGCACTAAGCTTCTATTCTCCCAGGCCTTATTCCAAATGTGGGAGCCTTTTATGATGCCCATCATCCTTATGTGATCATTATCTTGCCAAGTGCTGGCGTATTTTTCTTTCCAAATACTAGCCCACTGTGCCTTTGAATCTTTTACCCAACGCCACCATAATTTTTCCCCTAAAACCTTGTTGAGTGCATTTAGATCATCCAATCTTATCCCAGGCTACCAAGGCCCATTTCTTTATCTTCTCCCCCTTACCCCAAATAAAATCTCTTTGAATGGTTCTAAACTATTGTAAAACTCCTTTTGGAGCTGGAAGTGTTGAAAGCATGAAGATGGGGATTGATTACAGAACAACTTTTGTAAGCACCAACAGGCCTGCCAAGTTTAAATATCTGATAGTCCATTTCCTGATTTTATCCTGCATCTTATTAATCACTGGCTCCCAAGTGCTCTTGTGCAAAGGTTTATTAGTTAGAGGAACTCCCAAGTACTTGGAAGGAAGGAAATCCCTTTGAAAGCCCAGAATTATGGAGATATTTCTCTAAATAGCAATATTAGTATTGAAGAAAAAAATATTAGATTTGGAGAGATTCACTTCCATACCTGTGGCCATAGCACATTCACGTAGGATTTGTTTATAAGTAAGAGCTTCTTTAACCGTGGGGATTCCCTGCATCATACTGTCATCAACAAATTGTTGATGGGTCAAAGCCTGTCTAGTCTCAGAAAGTTGGAGACCCTTGATGTTACCCACTTCTTTCACATGCTTGATAGATTGACCAAGTCCTTCCATCATGAGGACAAAGAGAAATGGAGAGAGCGGATCTCCCTATCTGAGGCCTCTTGAAGAAGTAAAAGTCTTGGAAGGAGAACCATTAACAAGAATTGAAAAGCTAGAAGAAGTAACCAGTGCCATAACCCATCTTACCCAATTATGATCAAAACCAAAGGCTAGAAGGACCTTCCTGATATAGGTCCAATTCAACTTATCATAAGCTTTGGCAAGGTCCAATTGCATAATCATTCCCGCCTTCATATTTCTTAACAATGAATGCACCACCTCATGCGCTTGAATGATGTTATTGAGAATTTGTCTACCCTCCACATAACCTGATTGCTCCACATAAACTAGAGTAGGAAGAAGGGGTTTGAGTCTATTGGCAAAAACTTTGGATATTATTTTGTACACCACATTGCACAAAGCTATGGGTCTAAACCTGTCTAGAGTTTGTGCATTATCTTGTTTGGGGATCAAGGAGATGAAGGAAGTATTGAGCACCTTCAGAATGGTTCTATTCATCCTGGAATCCTCAACTACATTCAGAATATCTTGTTTAACAATTCTCCAACAAGCTTTAAATAAATCCACATTGAAACCATCAAGGCCTGGCACTTTGCCATTCTGAATTTCTTTAACGACCTCACTAAACTCCTCTTCCATCACTGGCCTATTGAGATTGAAATTATCCTCTATTGATACTAGCCTAGGTATATGCCTTGTTAAGTACCTGATAAAATGAACTTTGTCTGCAATGGTCTCCTTTGCTACACCTTGAAAGTGCTGGACTAACACAGTTTCTATCTCCTCATGGGAATTGAGTAGATGACCTCCCTCATCCTTGATCGTAGAGATCCTATTATGGGATCTGTTCGCCATGGTGGATCTGTGGAAAAATCTCGTGTTTCATTCCCCTTCTTTTAGCCATTGAACTCTAGATTTTTGTCTCCAAAATATTTCCTCTTGTTTACATAAGTTCTCCCAGTCTTGATGAAGTTTGGTGACTTGATCATTTTTGACTCTATCAAAGCCATCTGTGATAAGGGCTTGATTGAGTTCCTGCATTTTGTCTTCAACAGCTTTTTTTGCTTCAAAAATATTGCCAAATTCATTCTTGTTCCAGTATTTGAGTCTGAGCTTGATGGGTTTTATTCTTTTGTGGAGTAGAAACATTCTTGTTCCTTGAATATGCAGATCTTCTGTCCACCATCTTGCTATATTGCTGATAAAATCTGGGTGGGTGAGCCAAATATTCTCAAATCTGAAAGGTCTGTTCTTGGGGGTACCAATGCCCTGTACCTCAATTTGTATAGGCCAATGGTCCAAGCCACCAAAGGGGAGAATTCTCACTATCATTTCCTTGTTGGTGAGCATAAGGTCCTTTGAAATTATGAATCTATCTAACTTTGAGGCTACTTGAGACTCCCCTCCTCTCTTGTTGTTCCATGTAAAGAGGCCATTACTCATATTAGTGTCAACTAGCTTCATATTATCTATGAAAGTTTGAAATGCTATAGATTATTTGCTTAAAGTTCTTGCTCCCCCTTTTTTTTCAAAAGTGATTTGATCATGTTGAAGTCCCCACCCATGATCTAAGGTACTCCTGCATCTCTATCTCTTATTTCCACAAGAGAATCTAGAAACCTGAGTTTATCATCCAGCCTTTGGGGGCCATAAACATTTTTGACCAGATAAGTCTCCCTATCTCCCATAGGCTAAATAACCACTGATAAATAATTCCTAGATGCCTTGACATCTATTATGGCAATATTTTGGGGGTTCCAAAGAGTGAGTATGCCTCCTACTGTATTGTTTGCGTTGACTTCTAGAAACTCAAATTTATTGAACCATTTGTTGTGAATTTCTTTTATCTTCTGAATGGAAAATTTAGTTTCCTGGATAAAGATCATATCCGGAGCTTCTTGTTTCATTCTATTGCTAAGTAATCTTTGTCTCCTTTTACTACCTAGACCTCTTATATTCCAAGATGTGAACTTCATTATGAAAGGTTTGTAAAGGAGTAGCTGGTTAGGTTTTTCATCTTACCCGAATCTATCATTAGCTTTCCACATTCCATTAATAACTCATTCTGCTTTTTTTTGCCTCTTTTATTTCCTGGGTTTCTAGGAGCTAATCCTAGTGTGGTTTTCATAGTTTTCACACCTTTGTTGCCCTGCCTTTCATTGTTTCTTTGCCTTTCCGGCCCTTTAGCTTGAGTTTTCCATAGGAACAACTATTGTACTCTGTTGAACTCCTCTTGAGGTAGTGAGTCTACTCCTCCCATGGTCCCTTGTTTCAAGAACCCTTCCAGATCTAGGTGTTCTCTGTCAAGAATATCCTGCAGTTCGTGATCCTCCATATCCATCTCACTCTGGGTCATTTCTTGGTCCATTTCCAGTTCTCCATCGCTCAGCATAGTCTCTTTCTGTTTATTAATATATTGTGTTTGTTCACTATTTTCTTCTTTCTCCTTCTCCCTTGGGTTGCCTTCCATTACCTAATCTGCCTTTGCTATCTCTTCCTCTTCTTCGAGTACTTGGAACCTGTTCATATTTGCCTGCTACCCTTCTGTTTGAGGTGGCTTTGGCCCCCTTTTAGCCCCTTTTCCTCTGTATCCCACTTTGTGAAAGTTGTTTGTATCTTTCACTGTGGTATATTTACTTCTATTCTCTATTTTACTAAGAGGGCAGTCTCTAAATAGGTGCCCATGCTCATGGCACTTGCAACATCTGAAAGGAATGTGTTAATAATATACTGTTTGCACCCATTCTTCATCAAAAACTTCCAAGATGACCTCATCCGGTAGAGCTCCGGAGAGATCCATTTCCACACATATTCGTGCGAAGGAAGTATATTTTCCCCTTCTGGTGGCCTCAGAAGCTTTGACAAAACGTCCTAATTTGTTTCCTATGGCAGATAATGATTTAGTTTGCTAGTAATCAAGAGGTAGGGAGTAGAGTCTTACCCAGACCGATACCAAAGTGAAAGTCTCTCGCTTCGGGACAAAATTCATCATCCACGACCGCATGTAGAGGCCTTTCAGCTACATAGAAGTAGGGCCCTCCTTCAAACACCTTGTCTTTGTCCTCGATGTTTGTAAAGACCACAGTGAAGAAACCCTTTGACCCAAGATGTAAGTCTATGCCTCCTTTTGGTTTCCAGTGGTATTTAATCCATGCTTGTAGTGCCTTTTCAGTGGGCCATAATCCCATGAATTTACAAATGATAGCATAGGTCCTCATGTGGTCCCTGTGCGCCTACAGAGCAGGGTCATTTAAAACTACTCTGGGTGTAACCTCAGCCTTGGGTTTACATGGCCCCTTTTGCATTTTGTTTTCTGCTCCCTGTTTCTTGTCTTCTTCCTCATTTTCTTTTGTTCTATTATCCTCCCTTGTTTTGGTTAAATCCTATTCCTCTTCCATGTTCCTTATCCCTTCTCGTGAAGGCCCTCTGGCAGTTTCTATTAGTTTCTTACCTCAATTGGCCACTGCCTACTTGTAGGAGGGAGTGGAGCTCCCCCGTTTGCGCCCCTCCATGGAGTTAAACACTTGTAGAAGTTTGTAACCCTAGTTCTTCGTCTTTCTCCCCTATCGAATTCCTTCCCTTCGAGCTTGCATTTCACTCCAAGAGAATATATTCTAGATAAGAATTGGGTTATCATAAATAACCACAAACTAGGAATAGAAGAGTATAATACCCTAATAAGGTGACTAGAATTACAAATCTGATTTGTCTTGATATTCTGAAGCAAAAGGAAATATTGCAGCTAACATCATTGAATCAACTCTTTTACATAGCAAAATCAAATATTTTACAAAAAGATCAAAGAGACAGAGAAGCACTCTTCAAAAACTTTTGGAAAGAATAATTTCGATAATCATAAATAAAAAATAAACTTTTAAACGAGTGAATAATTTTTTTATAACCTTAAATGATTATTCAAAAGAAATTAGAGACAATAACCAAGATACTACTGACAGAGGATTATCAAATCCTTTTTACCTGAATTAACTAGGCTTAAAGGAATTTGATCAAAATCAAAACCCTCAAGAAAAAACGTAAACTTGAAAATGGCATTATACAACCAGTGTTTGTTCGAATCTGAAGTTTACTGATAAAAAAGAGCACAAATTACCCAAGGTATTTTGGGGTTGGGTTGTATTGAAACTCCATTCCAAGTTAGAAGAAAACAAGTAATTTGAGAAAAGGGTTTTTGCTACATAACCTCACAAGAATCTTCAACACAAAGAGAACCTTTAGCAAACCTATAACCACTAGAGGCGCAAGGAGTTAAACCTAGATATACAATAATTTGTAAATACGACAAGAAAAAACAACAGTTGCAAAGGTTACAGGCAAACTTACCATGCCAAAATGGTTGACAAATTGGAAAGAAATACCACTCCGACTCCATAGACGAGTTCAATTAAATTGTGTGAAATCGCCAATAGGAGTTAAAGAGAAAACCCTAGCCA
The DNA here is from genome assembly GCA_031772625.1 of Pinus tabuliformis. Classification (NCBI taxonomy): domain Eukaryota; kingdom Viridiplantae; phylum Streptophyta; class Pinopsida; order Pinales; family Pinaceae; genus Pinus; species Pinus tabuliformis. The sequence goes on along the minus strand of CM062810.1, from coordinate 437,791,253 downwards.
CATGTCGGAACTTTTGATAAGATGAGATGGACTTTCTTTCCAAAAGACATGAAGAGTATTGTATCTTTAAATCGTTAGAAAATTCCCAGAAAATTGACAAATGATATAGCCACAACTCTATAAATTTGCAGTTCGCTATGAGATTTGTGTGAGATACCAGTTTGTAAATCCTCTTCCATTCTTTGCACACTCCAATTTCTTGTTATGTTCCTATTGTTACATACTATTGCCTGAGGCTTTGCTTATATCGCTAGCCTATCCTAAAATGGATCAACGTGTTTTTAAGGAAATCCTATAATGGCTGATCCTGGTTTTGTCCCTAGATTTATATGTGTCGGCATCCAAATGGTGGTTGATCAAATTCTTCGCCACATCAACATTGCAGTTCGCAGTAGGAAAGAGTTGTTAGCTCTCCAAGATGTTGTAAGAGAGATCAAGCCTATCATCACCCACATCCACATCCAGCAATATCGCCTGCAAATAAACAAAAAGAGAGGTATTTCCACTTCTCATAGTCATAATAATGTTTCAGCTGTTAATGTAGGGCTAAAGAGACTGGATGCGCTTCTCTTACAAGCATGTCAAATGGCGCAGTGGTGCACAATATCTAGCTTTAACATGTTTTCTCGTTATCAAACAAGCATTGAGATTGCCAATCTGAAGTAAGATATTTGTAGTTATAAAATAGGTTACTGATCAAGAAAGAAGGTTAAATTAACCAAGAAAGAGAATGCAACTGAACATAACCATACAAGTAAAAAACTTAGGATTTACGTGGTAAAACCCTGACAGGGTGTCAAGGAAACATCCACGGGGCAAGGGATTGGAATCTCTATTCAATCAATAAATGATTCTCCTTACAATAGTTTGGGTATTCATTAATTTTATATATGAGCCTCCTCGGTTTCATAACTACTGATTCGGTATGAAACTAACGTGTCAATAACTAATACAATTTACCCAAATTTACATTAATTAGTTATCAATTACCAACAAACTCCACCTCGGCAACAATTTTCTTAATACCTTGCCCATGCCCATTCACCATCTCTTCTACAAGCCAAGAGAAGCTAAACACCATCGCAACTTCTCTACTATAACTATCTTTGTGAATATGTCTGCACAATTCTCCCGTGTATGGACCTTTTTAAGAGCTACTTTTCTGCCATCGATCACATGTCTCAGAAAATGATACCTTACATCAATGTGCTTGGTTCTACTGTGATAAGCAAGATTTGTAGCCAAGTGAATAACACTCTGACTGTCACAAAGTACATTCACTTTCTCCTGCGTCCTTCCAATCTCATCAAGTAGATCCTTTAACTAGATTGCTTCTTTATTGGCATCTGAAGCAACTATATATTCTACTTCGGTAGTGGACAACGCAAATGTTTCTTGAAGCTTTGACATCCAACTAATTACTCCACCTGTAACAGTAAAGACGTAACCTGTAGTAGATCTTCTTTTGTCCAAATCACCTGCATAATCAAAATCTACATATCTGCAAACTGATCCTTCACTGCCATTAAAGATGATGCAAAGGTCACTTGTGCCTCTTAGATATCGAAGCACCCATTTCACTGCTCGCCAATGTTCTTCACTTGGATTTTCCATGAACCTGCTGACAACTCCAACTGCATGTGAAATGTCAGGTCTTGTAGATAACATCTCATACATTAATTTGCCTACAACATTTTCATATGGTACATGAGACATATACTGCTTTTCTTCATTAGTTCTAGGACTCAAGACTGAAGAAAGCTTAAAATGGGAAGCTAATGGAACTTTAACAAGTTTCACATTGTTCATATAGAACTTTTCAAGTACTTTCTCCACATACTTCTGCTGTGATAAACAAAGCTTACCATTTTTCCTGTCTCTGTGTATCTCCATGCCCAAGATATGTTTTGCTGCTCCAAGATCCTTCATATCAAACGTCCTAGAGAGTTGAGCCTTTAATCTGTTGATCTCTTCCATGCTTTTGCTTGCAATAAGCGTATCGTCAACATACAAAGCTAAGATAATGAATATGCCATTGAAACTTTTGAAGTATACACAATGATCATACTCCTAATAAAGTTTCGGCTCACCATGAAGGAGTCAAACTTCTTGTACCATTGTCTGGGATACTGCCTCAGACCATACAATGATATCTTGAGCTTGCAAACTAATCTTCTGCTGCAACCTTGTACAAAACCTTCTGGTTGTTCCATATATAAATATTCATTCAAATCACCATGTAGAAAAGCTATTTTAACATCTAACTGTTATAACTCAAGGTTAAGTAATGTAGTTAGTGCCAACACAGTACAAATAGAAACAAGTTTTACAACTGGTGAAAAAATCTCATGAAAGTCGATACCTTCAACTTGAGAATACCCTTTTGCTACCAGTCTCACCTTATACCTTTCGATATTTCCATCAACTTTCGTTTCAGTTTGAAGACCCATTTGCATCCAACAACACTTCTCCCTTCAGGAAGTTCTACAAGATCCCAGGTATTGTTCTTGGCTAAGGAATCCATTTCTTCTTCCATAGCCATTTTCCATTTTTCACTATCCATATCATCCATTGCTTCCTGATAACAAGAAGGTTCCCCATCTTCAGTAATCAAAGCAAAAGATGAAGCAGAATCTTCATACCTTTTGGGAGTTTTTCTTTCCCCTGTAGACCTTCTTAGAGTGACTAGTTGCTGAACTGGTTCAGAAACTTCAACAATTTCTTTGTATCTTCAACACATTTTTCTCGAGAAGTCTCTTCTTCCTTTTGACTGTCACCAAAAGGTCTAGCCTCCAACTGAATTTGTTGATTTGGCGATACCTGTTCCTGTTTAATTCTTTCAACATTTGATTTTAAAAAAGAAGATTCATCATATGTTACATCTCTACTAATGACTATCTTCTGTGATGTAGGATCCCACAACCTATATCCTTTCACTGCATAGTCATACCCAACAAAGACATAACATTTCGATTTTGGATCTAATTTTGAATGTTGTTTTTTAGGAATAAGAGCATAAGCATCACAACAAAATATCCTTAAATGTGAATAATCACAAGACTGACTTGACCAAACTTCTTCCGGAATTTTACAATTAATTGCTACTGAAGGTGATCTATTAACTAAATAACAAGCAGTGGATACTGCTTCTGCCCACAACTCCTTTTGCAAGTTAGCATTGTTGATCATGCTTTTGGATCTTTCCATAAGAGTCTGATTCATAAGTTCAAGAACACAATTTTACTGAGGAGTATAAATAGAAGTTTTGTGTCTAACAATTCCTTCATCCTTACAGTATTGTTCAAATTCTATTGAAGTGAATTCACCACCATTGTCAGTTCTTAAACATTTAATTGATTTGCCTGTTCTTTTCTCTACCGTTTCTTTAAATTTTTTAAAGATATTGAATACATCAGCTTTCTTTTTCACCATAAAGACGCAAACTTTACAAGAGAAATCATCAATAAATGTTAAAAAATATAGAGCACCTCCATATGATGCAACAGGAGATGGTCCCCATAGATCAGAATGAATATAGTCTAAAATATCTTTACTATTATGATTTCTAGTTTTAAATCTCTGTTTACATTGTTTTCCATACACACAATGTTTATAGAAATCCAACTTCAAAGATTTCAGATCGGGAAGAGATTTACGTTTCATCAGTATCTGAAGACCTTTCTCGCTCATGTGACCCAATTGCTGATGCCATAGGCGAGTACCTTCTTCTTCTTTTTCTAACACAATCGTTGCTTCATTGACTTGACTACTTTCTTTGAGTGTGTAAATATTTCCGACCTTTTCTACTTTCATAACAACTAGGGTGCCTTTAGATACTTTCAACACTCCATTCTGACCTATAAACTTATAACCATCTGAATCCAACACTCCCAAAGAAATCAAATTTTTCTTTAATTCAGGTACATGTCTAACACTAGTTAATGTTCTAACTGTGTTATCATACATTTTAATCCTAATATTTCCCATCCCAATAGTCTGATATGAAACATTATTACCCATAAACACAAAACTACCATTTACATCTTCATATGAAGTAAACCAATTTCTGTGTGGACACATGTGATGAGAAGCACCAGAGTCTAACATCCAACTTTCAAAACCCTAAGAGACATTACATACAGGTGAAGTTTCATCTATCATACATAATTCTTCAAGAGATAAAACTTCGTTTATCATAGCTGAATCAACCTGATTTGCTTCCTTCTTCGGGTTATCAAAATCTTTTCGTTTCCAATAGTCTTTCTTCAGGTGTCCAATTTTATTGCAGTGCCAACATTTTGCCTTACACTTCCTTCCCTTTGATTTAGATATGGAAGACCCCCTTGTTTTTTCTCCTCTTTCCTTTGATTGTCCTCTAGCTATGGCTTCTGAAGTTGTTGTTTCAGTACCGGATTTCCTTCGTACTTCTTCAGACAAGAGAGCTCCCACAACTGATTCAAATTTCAAAGAATCAGTGGTGCTCAAACTAATTGAAGTTACGAAGTGGTCCCATGACTCGGGCAGAGAACACAACAAGGTTATAACTTTGTTTTCTTCCCGAATTTTAATTTCCATATCTGCTAATTGGCATATAAATGTATTAAAAACATTTAAATGCTCTGCAACTTTTGAACCCTCCTTCATTTGAAGACTGTACAATTGTCTTTTCAAATAAATTCTATTGGTTAACGACTTTGTCATATATAGTTTTTCCAGTTTTTCCCATAAGCCCGAAGTTGTACTCTCTTCAATAATGTTGAGAGAACTTCATCTTCCAGGCATAACCTGATGGTAATGAGAGCTTGAGCATCCAAGTCCTCCCAGTCTAAATTTTTCATGCTAGCAGGATTCTTATTTGCCCTGTCCAAAGCTTTGTGCAACTCTTATTGCACCAGCAAACCCCTAACTTTTAGTTTCCAGAGAGAAAAGTTGTTCTGGCCAGTGAATTTCTTCACCTCGAACTTTGCATTCGACATCTTGGCCATTTTGTTCCTACTACTCTTCTTCCTAGGGTTTCTATCTTTCACCTCCTAGGGTTTCTATTTTTTTTCTTACTAGGGTTTAAACTAAACAGAAAATCTCAGAAAACCTACACCATAACTCTTTTGGCCTTTTTTTTTCAAATTTAATGGAAAAATCTTATACAGTTTCTGAAAAAAAATATCCCTGCTTTTATGAACAAATATGAAAATATTTGTTTGTTTGTTTGTTTTTTTTTTTTTTCACAAATACCCAGATTTGCTTGCAATTCCCTTGCTGCAATGCTGGAGTATCCACGTTATGCTCCCCAGTGGCAAGCAACCAACAACCCTCTTCCTAAAAAAAAATTGCGGCAGCTTCAAAATGTGACAGTCTTCTCTTCCGGCAGCAACTCTTTCTCCTTTGGTGGTAGGAGCTTCAGTTCTTTCACCACGCCTCGAAGGGCAGCACGCAGAGCAGCAACTCTTTCTCCTTTGGTGGCAGGCAAGCCAGGCTCTGGACAAGCCAGCAACGACCCCTCCTCGACGGCTCTTCCTGCTCTGGTTCACGCACACGCAAAGTGCTGGCCTCCTCGCTTCGGTTCTGCTCGATGGCTCTAGGCCACGCCTCTAGACAAGCCAGTGGGAATACGCAGAGGGTAGAGAGTAGCTTGACCAGCATCGTAGGCAGCTTCCTTGACCAACACCGTAGGCACCACGCAACACTCCTTGACGGTTTGCAAGCCAACACTAGCTCCATGGGCTCCGCCACGCCTCTGGAAAAGCTTGTGGTAATACGCAGAGGGAAGAGAGAAACTTCCTTGACCAGCACCACAGGCAGCACACAACACTCCTTGATAGTTTGCAAGCCAGCACCAGCTCCACGGGCTCCGGCTCCCTCGACCAACACGGGTTTTACGCAACTTTTTTTTTCTTTCACAAGGATTCGCCTCCAAACTCAACTCAATCGCTCTGATACCATTTGTAGTTATAAAATAGGTTACTAATCAAGAAAGAAGGTTAAATTAACCAAGAAAGAGAATGCAACTAAACATAACCATACAAGTAAAAAAATCAGGATTTACGTGGTAAAACCCTGACAAGGTGTCAAGGAAACATCCACGGGGCAAGGGATTGGAATCTCAATTCAATCAATAGATGATTCTCCTTTCAATAGTTCGGGCATTCATCAGTTTTATATATGAACCTCCTAAGTTACATAACTACTGATTCGGTATGAAGCTAACTTTTCAATAACTAATACAATTTACCCAAATTTACATTAATTAGTTGTCAATTACCAACAATATTGACAATCATCTCAAGTCGGTTTCAATGATTCAGTTGGGGCTTACTCATGAGGTTCTTCTTCGGCTGTCCACGCTCAGGGAAAGTGTTTAAGATTCAGCCAGTTCCTCTACATCTACCTCCATGCAAGCCATTGCTCCAAGCACAAAGGGTTTTTTCATCGAAGATCCCCTTATAGTCGGACAAGAGGACACCTTTGCAGTATTAGAGAGATTTGTGGTGGAAGCAGAGGAAGAGGGTAGCTCTCTTTTTCACATTGGGGTGGTTGAAAACAATGGAGCAGGTGAAACCCTCCTCCTCAAAAAAATCTTCAACAGTCCAAAGGTGAGAAATCTCTTCGGAGATGACTTATTGCTTTGGCTCATTGTTTCTAATAATCCATCTTTTACGAATCTTAGAAATGAACTCTGAATGTAAATAGCCACGCTTACAAAGATAGATTTAGATAGAAACTAGGGTGATGAATATGCAAAGATGTGGTTGAGTCAGAGATTGCAGACTCAGAGGTTTGCTTTATTTCTGGATGAGGTTTGGAGATATGGTTCCCAGTTGATGGAGGAATTGGGTTTGTTGCTGCTCACCCACCACTCCAACTCCAGAGTTGTAGTAAGTTCAAGGGATCGCAGAGTCCTGTCAGAAATTGGAGTTGCAGAGACATCTGTAATAAGAATGGGGGATTTGGTAGAAGAGGATAGCTGGAAGCTATTTTATATTCATGATTTTCCATATAACAATAGAAAACCGCCAACAAATATAGATGAGAAAACGACAAAGGTTGTGTGTGCCAACTGTGGAGGGCTTCCGCTCGCTATTAAAGCCGTGGGGAGGGCAATGGCAGGCACCACTCATCCACAAGAGTGGGAATTGGTTTCCCAGAGGTTGCCAATATCTAACAGCCATGAGCAAGCAGGCTCATCTCATCAATTGTATGACCACCTACGATTGAGTTACGATGCACCTGGCAATCACACCATTAACTTGCAATTGTGCTTTCTCTATGCAACTGCCGCCTTCATAGAAGACCATATTATTCATGTGCAATATCATGTGATTCTGTTGTTGTTAGGGGAAGGTCTTCTTGGAAGGAAGAAGAAGCAGGCGAAAGATGCAATATCTGACCCATTGGAAACGGGAAGGATTTATGTTGAACTCAACGCAGATTGTTGTCTTATCGAACCCATGATGAGAGACATTGATGGCCACGTGCTCTTCTTCAGGATCTGTGACGTGATATGTGATTTGGGAATTCAAATTGTGGAGCGGGAAGAAGGTTTCTACTGTTGTGTAGGCACAGGTTTGACAGCATTGCCTGAGAACGAGTGGTTGGGGCGCACTCGGATTTTGCTGAACCACAATGAAATGAGTTCGCTTCCAGAATAATTAAGAGGTCCAACAATATGGTCATGGTTAATGGATGAGAACAAACATTTTAACAAAATTCCAAAACGGGTGATTGGGAGTATGATCTCTCTTAGGCTTCTGGATCTAAGTTGGACGTCCCTTTCCTCATTGCCTAATAGCGTGGGGTGTTCGAAACAGCTGGTATGTCTAAGTTTAGCAGTTGTGCCCATTAGAAGGTTGCCTCCATCTTTTGTAAATCTGGAAAATATTGAAATCCTCTATCTTGATAGGTCAAGCATTATGGAATTACCGCTTAGCCTACACAAGTTGAGATCTCTCAAGTATTTGTACCTTAGCGAGTGTACAGAGTTGCAATATTTACCCAGGAACATCTCAAGGCTCACGTCTTTGCAGTGCTTGGACATGTACAAATGCAGCAGGTTGTGGACAAAAGTTGAGCCAAAGAAGAGAAGGAAAAAAGTGGCTTCCATTCACATTTTGGGCAGCTTAACACACCTCAAGAAGTTATTCTTAGAAAACAACGGAGAACAACTTCAAGAGGGAACATTGGGAAACATGCTTGAAATGGAAACACTTCTATTGAAACTAACAAATATGGCAAGCTTACCACAAGACATTGATAGCATAAAATGGAAGCATAATAACGATTCTATAATGCGGAATAAACATGTAAAAGAATCAAAAACTTGAATGCCCAAGAAATCATACCTCCGGCCATTGATGCTATTAACACTCCGATGTATTTCGTACACAATTGCGTAGATCTTTTACACCACCTCAACAACTGCTCTCACAATTTGGAAACCCCGACCTCCTCTAAACAGTCTAAATATTATTCAAAATATTTAATTCAAACTGAAACGCTCCAACGATGCTCTTATAAAAGAAAGTTCTGATAATAGATTCCACAACATAAATGAAATTGACACAACCCAGAAAAGATAGTAGGAGCCCTGCAATGCCTATAATGAAGCTAAACAAAATGTACCCACATGTTGCTATGGCATGAAAAGTCCAGTGGGAATCCCAGACATGAAATAAAAATAGAATAACGACAGTCGACAGACCCTACAAAGTCCAAATCTGGGTATGCATGTTGCAGAAAAGACAAACAACATTAGAGATCACGCCTAAGAAAAATACGCCAAGCAGGCTACAGCAGGAATCGAACAATGAGGAGTAGCAACAACAGTATAGATAAAAATTCACCCAAAATCTCTCATTCGTGTGGCACTTCCAAGCTCTGCTCACTCTAACTTGATGGTGTAAGACTGAAGGGGATTGAGTTAGTGAGCTTGGGGACCAAACAGAAGTATTTATAGCCAAGCTTCCATCAAGATTCTGTTGGCTATGTGTCAAGTGTTCCACAGATCATGGTAGAGAACTGCAGAGGGAGTAATGGACCACTCCAGGAGCTCCCAACAAGAAATTAATTTAACTGCAGTTGGTTTCCGTAATTTAAGGAAATAACTGCAGTTGGTTTCCATAATTTAAGGAAATGGTGGCAGACTATTGCCCGTAATAAATCGGTGGCAGATAAATTATCAGTGGCTGTTGGGAGCCATAAAGGGAGCTTAACATTCTCCCACTTGGTCCATACTTCCAATCTTAATGTCTCATCTTAAAACCCATTGATAATCTATATTAAGTAATAGATACATGAATCAAGGCGATAAGTCCTCTAATGACGAGTATTATCTTCCATGTATTACTATGTATTTATTTCTATTAAAATTTACGTGGCAACAATTTCTTAATGAATAAACCTTATGTTTATTCTTGGTCCTACACAGATGAATTCTCTCAAATCAAATTAAGGTGCACATAAATATGATGAAAACATCACAATAATTAAGAATTTCATTAAAATAACATTGTCCATACAATGAGAAACTACATAATGGAACCAAGTCCCATATTCATTAAATGATCCTTGAATTTAAATGGTGGCATGCCCTTAGTCAAAGGATCAGCGATCATCAACTCAATGCTGACGTGCTCAATGACCACTTTCTTTTCTTTAACATGTTCCCTTATAGCTAAATACTTAATGTCGATGTGTTTATTTCGACTCCCACTTTTGTTGTTTTTAGCCATAAAAACAGCAGCTGAATTGCCGCAATATATTCTCAATGGCTTAGAGAGAATCCATAATTCTAAGCCAAGAAATGAAACTCTTAAACCATACACCATGTAAAGTAGCCTCAAAACAGGAGACGAACTCAGCTTCCATAGTAGAAGTGGCAATCAAGGTCTGCTTGGCACTCCTCCATGATATAGCTCCACCGACCATCATAAAAATGTATCTTGATGTTGATTTGTGTGAATCAACACATCCAACAAAGTCAGAATCTGAGTAGCCAATTACTTCCAGATTGTTCGCCCGTCTATACATAAGCATGTAGTTTTTGGTTCCTTGAAGGTACCTCATTACTTTCTTTGCAGCTCTCCAGTGGTCTAAACCTGGATCACTCTGATATCATCCCAACATTCCCACAACAAATGCAATTTCAAGTCTTGTGCAGACCTGAACATACATTAAGCTTCCGACAGTAGAAGCATATGGAATGTTCTTCATTTGTTCTCTTTCAAAGTCGTTCTTCGGGCATTGGTTCAAATTGAACCTATCACCCTTCACAATGGAAGCTACACTTGGTGAACAATCCTTTATCTGAAATCTCTCTAAAATTTTATTAATATAGGTTTCCTAAGACAGACCCAAGATGCCTCGAAATCTGTCTCTATGGATCTTAATGCCAATGACATAAGATGCCTCACCCATATCCTTCATATCGAAATTTTTAGAGAGGAATTGTTTCACCTCATGCAACAAACCCTTATCATTGGTTGCGAGCAAAATGTCATCAACATATAAAATAAGAAAATATATTTTAATCCCACTGACTTTCAAGTATATACATTGATCCATAATGTTTTCTACAAAACCGAAAGAAGAAATTACATAATGGAATTTCAAATACCATTGGCGGGATGCTTGTTTTAAACCGTATAATGATTTCTTGAGCTTGCAAACCAATTGCTCACCATCACTAGAGGGGAATCCTTCAGGTTGTTTCATGTAAACCTCCTCCTCTATATCTCCATTGAGAAAAGTCGTTTTCACATCCATTTGTTGCAACTCCAAGTCAAAATGGGCTACTAATGCCATAATAACGCACAAGGAATCTTTCTTAGATACAGGAGAGAAAGTCTCCATGTAGTCGATTCCTTCTTTCTGAGTGAATCCCTTAGCAACAAGTCTTGCCTTGTCTCTCTCAATGTTTCCCAATGAGTCTTTCTTTGTCTTAAAGATCCATTTACATCCAATGGCTTTCGCACCATTAGGCAACTCAACAAGATCCCAGACTTCGTTACTCTTTATAGAATTCATCTCTTCCTTCATGGCATCATACCATAATTTTGATTCTTTGCAACTCATGGCTTGTGAAAAGGACTCGGGATCATTTTCGGCTCCAATGTTGTAGTCAGATTCTTGCAAATACACAACATAATCATCAGGAATTGTTGATCTCTTTGGTCTAGTAGATCTTCTTAATGTTGCACCATCATCTTCCTGAGAAGTATGTAGTTCAACTCATTGTTCAAAAGTTCTTGGCAACTCTTGAACTACCTGATCTATTGGAATGTCGTCAGCAGCTTGTGGAACTTCAACAATTGGTTGTTCAACACCAGTTTGTACTTGAGGGGTGTTGTGAACAATAACCAATCTATCACTTGAGGTGGAAGGTTGAGATTCTGAATGATCCTTCTCAGAAACTATGTTCCTGGTTTGATCGCTCCCACTGATCAAGTCATTTTCAAGAAACTTTACATTTCTTGATTCCACAATCCTAGTATTGTAAGATGGACAATAAAATATGTAACCTTTAAACCTTTCAGCATATCCAATGAAATACCCACTAATGGTCCTTGGGTCTAGCTTCTTCTCTTGTGGATTATATATTCTCACTTTAGACGGGCATCCCCAAATGTGCATATGTCGCAAACTCGGTTTCCAACCTTTCCATAATTCAAATGGCGTTTTAGGAACAACCTTGGTTGGAACCCTGTTTAATATATACACTGTCGTCTTAAGTGCTTCAATCCACAAGGATTTAGGAAGATTGGAGCTGCTAAGCATACTCTGCACCATGTCTAATAATTTTCGGTTTCTTCTTTCTGCTACACCATTCTGGTTAGGTGAACCAGGCATGGTGTATTCGGCAATAATCCCATGCTCTTGAAGAAATTTTTCGAATGGCCCAGGTGCTTGTCCATCTTTTGTGTATCTACCATAATATTCTCCACCTCTATCTGATCTCACGATCTTAATTTGCTTGCCGCATTGTTTCTCTACTTCAGCCTTAAAGATATTAAAGGCATCTAATGCTTCGTTCTTTTTATGAAGCATGTAGAGATACATATATCGTGAGTAATGATCTATAAAAGAGATGAAGTATCTCTGACCATGTGAGTCCATTTCTGGACTACATATATCAGTATGTATGATCTCTAATATGTTCGAACTCCTATTGGCACCTTTCTTTGACTTGTTGGTCTGCTTTCCCTTTATGCAGTCCACACAAGTCTCAAAATCAGTAAAATCCAGAGTATTAAGTACCCCTTCATTTACCAATATTTTAATTCTTTCTATCGAGATATGACCTAATCTCCAGTGTCATAATTTAGAGGAATCTTCATTAATAACACATCTTTTAGTGCCAGTGTGAACATGCATTGAATCATAAGTGACATTGTTTTGTAAATTAATGCAGTAAAGACCATTAGACAAAATACCATTCCCAACACATTCAGATTTATAAAATAAATTGAATGATGTTTCTAAAAAGTTAAAGGAATATCCAAAAGGTACAAGCCTTGAAACTAAAATCAAGTTTCTAGAAAAACTTGGAACATAAAAGGTCTTTTCTAATTCTAAAACAAAGCCACTACTTAAAGTTAAAGAGCATGTTCCTATAGCTTCCACATGCGAGCCCATCTTGTTTCCTGATAAGATGCTTCGCTCACTTCCCACTGGCTTCCTTAGGTTTGACAAACCCTACAAGGAATTCGAAATTTGAATTGTTGATCCAGAATCAATCCACCAGGTGTTAATATTGACATTAACCATATTAGATTCATAACAAACAAACGAGATTGGATTACCTTTGTCCGCAAGCCATTTCTAAAATTTGGTGCATTCCTTCTTCATGTGTCCCTTCTTTTTACAGAAGAAACACTTGGAATCCTTCTTGATATCGGCTTGGGGAGGTACTTTACCTTTCCCTTTCCGATTGGCTTGAGATTTTCCCTTTCCACGCATTGCCAACATTGCACTTTCTTCTAGTTCCATCACCAATCTCCCTTCCTCTTGAACACACATGGTCATGAGTTCATTAATTGACCATTTATCCTTATGTGTGTTGTATGAGATTTTGAAGGGTCCATATTGGTGCGGAATGGTGTTCAGGATGTAGTGCATTAGGAAGGACTCCGATATTTCAACCTCGAGTTTCTTCAATTGAGCCACAGTGTCCCTCATTTGCATGATGTGCTCGTGTACACCTTTCACACTAGTGAGCCTTAGGTATGAGAACTTCATGATTAGGGTGCTTGCTAGTGCCTTGTCTAAAGTGACGAATTGATCATCAATGGCTTTCAGCAAGTCTCGGACCTTTTCATGCTGATTAATGGAACCACGAATACCAGCTGAAATTTTAGTTTTAATGAACATCATGCTTAGGCGATTAGATCGCTCCCATTGTTCATAAAGCGTGATGTCTGTTGCAGTGCTGGTATTAGTGAGTGCCAGTGGTTCATCTTTCCTAATAGCATAGTCTATGTCCATCCACCCCAAATGAAGGAGAACTCTCTCCTTCCAGACTTTATAGTTATCTCCCTTAAGTCCAAGAATATCACAACGAATATCAGAGAAATTTGCAGGTTGTACAACTTCATAAAATTAAAGATCACATGCTTATGTTAAAAAAATTGAGGGCCTAAAAATAAAATTTCATGCTTTACCAATGTAAACCATGCTTAAAAATTGAATCTAATGAAATAAAAAATGTCTGTGGACTAAATTTTTAATTCAAGCAGATTCAATTATTCTTTATAATAGAATTTATCAAATTATTCACTTAATTCATAATTCTAAAAGGTATATTATGATTATAATTCGATATAAATTCTATCTTAGATTTGAACTTTATAATAAAACTATTAATTCATAGTTCCTGTGGGTAAGTTATGAATATTTTATCCTAATTAATTATATAAATATAATAAAAATTCCTGTGGGATAAAATTTATTATATTTATTATAATTAATTACAATTAATGTCCAAGTATTATTTATGTGATCCTAATTAATCATAATATATACTTTTATTTAATTAGAGATGCTGTGGTTATTCTCTAATCAATTAAAAATTATATGGATCACTTAGACATTATTTCTTTTATGCATAAAAATTAACTTGATATGTGAATAATTATAAATTGCATAAATAAAGCTAAAATATTCATGCATAACATTCAACGATGGGTCTCGTATACTCATCCAAAATAGCATGTATTAATTAGAGCAGAAATAATCAATTCATGCAAATTGAATATGAGCATAATTAATAAATTTGCACAACAATTATCCAAATTGCATATAACTAAACCAAATAAATATTATAAGAATAAAAATTGAGCAAAAATTAGACATATTTCCAAATAAATGTCTTAATTCAGAAAATCCCCTAAATATGGCATTGAGCCAAACAAAGTATGTCTATAAACATCAAGGCAGAGATAAAACACGCTTTGATACCAAATGATAGCATAAAATGGAAGCATAATAATGATTCTATAATGTGGAATAAACACGTAAAAGAATCGAAAACTTGAATGCCCAAGAAATCACACCTCCGGCCATTGATGCTATTAACACTTTGATGTATTTCGTACACAACTGCATAGATCTTTTACACCACCTCAACAACTGCTCTCACAATTTGGAAACCCCGGCCTCCTCTAAACAGTCTAAATATTATTCAAAATATTTAATTCAAACTGAAACGCTCCAACGATGCTCTTATCAAAGAAAGTTATGATCATAGATTCCACAACATAAATGAAATTAACACAACCCAGAAAAGACAGTAGGAGCCCTGCAATGCCTATAATGAAGCTAAACGAAATGTACCCACATGTTGCTCTAGCATGAAAAGCCTAGTGGGAATCCCAGACATGAAATAAAAATAGAATAACGACAATCGACAAACCCTACAAAGTCCAAATCTGGATATGCATGTTGCATAAAAGACGAACACCATTAGAGATCATGCCTAAGAAAAATACGCCAAGCAGGCTGCAGCAGGAATCGAACAATGAGGAGCTGCAGCAGTAGTATAGATAAAAATTCACCCAAAATCTCTCATCCGTGTGGCACTTCCAAGCTCTTCTCGCTCTAACTTAATGGTGTAAGACTGAAGGGGATTGAGTTAGTGAGCTTGGAGACCAAACAAAAGTATTTATAACCAAGCTTCCATTAAGCTTCTGTTGGCTATGTGTCAAGTGTTCCATAGATCATGGTAGAGAATTGCAGAGGGACTAATGGACCACTCCAGAAGCTCCCAACAAGAAATTAATTTAACTGCAGTTGGTTTCCGTAATTTAAGGAAATAACTGCTGTTAGTTTCCATAATTTAAGGAAACGGTGGCAGAGTATTACCTGTAATAAATCAGTGGCAGATGAATTAACGGCGGCCATTGGGAGCCGTAAAGGGAGCTTAATAAACATGGCTACAATGATAAAATTGAAAAATCTTCGGTTAGAGTCTTCTCTTCTCATTAAAATGGAGACAGATTTTTTAGAATTTCAAAATTTGAGTTCTCTTACATTGTTGGGATGTTTAATGTTGGAAGAGCTTCCATGTCTGCACAAACTTGGAAGTTTAAGAGAATTACAAGTCAGGTGGTGTCCCAAGATAAAGAAGTTTCCTAAAGAATTTGGCAAGACTAGAGCATTTCTTTTGTTGGAGATATTTTCGTTAGTTACTTTAGATGAATTAGAGGAACTCCTTCTAATACATGAGGGTGCAATGTCCTCATTAAAAATATTTACCATGATGCAGTGTGAAGCTTTGAAGATGTTGCGAGAGAGTTATTTGACTATCAAACAACTCCAAAAAATAAGAGTATTTGGTTGTCCAATGGTATTGGAGAATTTAGAAAGAGTCAAAATAGAGAACAAAAAGGTAGAAGTGGTGAGAATGTCTTCTTTAGATACTAGAGAATTTTTAAAAATATATTTGCAAGTACAAGGCACCAGAAAGAGTTGGACTTATGGTGAATTTTGGTGTCATGAATTTTTCACTTTCTTAAACTATTGTAAAAGAACTTTATAAATAAAGTTGTATGAATTATGTTTCAATAAAATCTTATAAATAAAACTTGATGATTTGTTTTCCCATATCAAAATATGTAATTTATATATTATGTTGCTTTTATTGTAATTCATTATGGTTTTCAACAATTTGATTCTTTAATTGGTCATATTATTTTTGAAATTCATTTTTAAGTTCTTTAATTTTTTTATCATTCATCTTTTATTATTTTTTGAGTCTCTCCAAACTTGAATGTATAGTAGCAATTTTTCTAGTAACCAATAGAGCATATTTATGCTCAATGTAAATTTAGTTAAACTTACTTAGATGTTTTTCCAAAAAACTTACTTAAATTTTTGTACAAATTAACAATTTCCTTGAATTTTTCATAATGTTTAGATGAGTAAGAAGACTATGGTACATAATTACATAAACATGCATGGATTATAGAATTATATGGATTTAATTAATTAATTAATCATTTATATTATCAACTAAATACATGCTGCATTCAATTTATTATCATAACTCATGGATTTAATTTTACAATTGTTAATTAACTGTACAACTACTATTAATTAATTAATCAATCAATCATATATACTATTAACCAAGTGCATGATGCATTCAATTTATTATAATAACTCTTAATTGGTAGTAAGTATCGTAGTGGTACAATGGTTGTAGTTGTACGGTGCAGTGGCGGTTGATCATAAAAGCTCTCATATGAATAGAGCAATTAAATGTTCACTTAATTTGCTTGAATTATCTAGAAAGTAATAAATTTTTGAAGTAAAAAAAATGAAATGAATATATAATGATTTTATAACAATGGATTCTATATAAATATTTTACATATTTTTCATTTAAACTAATTTCTCTTAATAAACTTATGATTTTTATAATATTTTGTTATTTATTTTAAATTTATATATCTATTATTTATTATTAATTAATTGAAAATTTTATATAATAAAGAAATATAAAATAAATATGCATATCACTATAATTTATATAAATTAACAAAATAAAAAATAATGTCTACATGAAAAATCATCATGATAATAGATTAATATTTTTTTAATTAACTTTGAATAATATTTATCCCATGTTTAACATTTTCACTCAATGAAAATAAAATAAAATACATATTTGCTTTTTTAGTGTTAAACATTACATCATATATACAAACAAACTCTATCATGAATTAACAATTTTAAAAATATTATAGACTTAATTATCATAATAAAGTCACTTAATTATTCATTCATAGACATTGAAATTTAAATTTAAATTTAAATCTCAAAATAACATGTTAACTAATTTAAGAATACAATTTTTTATTTTTATTTATTTTTTTATTTATGGAATAGCAAAATTAGTTATGAAGGCTATAATAATTGCAACAACTTTACATATAAGGAACCATATAACTTAAACCAAAATATTTCTAGGTTTCAAAAGTATTTTGACATTTCTAAGGGTATATCCAATAACCCAACCCAAAATATAAAGGATAAAGTATTTTGACATTTTTAATGGTATATTTTGATTGATTTAAAGAAATCAAGTGTTTTATACAATTTAATATAAGAGATGTTTAATGTCTAGGTTTAAAAGTTAATGGCATATGAAATAAGTTATCCAAATTAATATTAAAAAAAATTAGTATAAATCTACAATATATAGATTTAAGTAGTCAAATAATTGTATAGACGTTTGTTCCACAAACAAAGATCTCATACATCAATTTTGTATCTTGTTAAGACATTACATATATATATATATAAGAGATTTTAATAACAATATTTTATGTACGGAGAGATTTGTACTTCAATTTTTTTTAATCCATCATAGTGTTGTTAGACATAATGATCCTAATAATGAAACATTTTCTTATCTTGAAAACATTATGAATTGATTAATTAATAACGAAACCTTTTCTTATGTTGAAAACGTTGAGATGAGCTAAGTTGCTTACAATAACCTACAAGCTTGAATATTTAAATTCTGAAGAACCCTTGTTTGAAAACAGAAGTACAAACGTTGGGTTAGTGCCTCGTTACCGCTGGAAAGCAGAGATGAGGCGCACAATCCGGTATCTTGGACAACTTATTATAGTAAAGACCCAACTTAGAGCAATAGCTAGTGTAATGCAGACAACCAAATACTATTGCAATCATACTAGTGTAATGCAGACAATTAAAAAATGGCAATCATACTATTGCCTGATAACATTTGAATAATCACCAGCAAATGTGAAAACTGATACAATTTATTTCGCAATATCTTTTACATGCCTTTTTTTGTGTAATTTTATTAATATAGAAAAATAAAATTACATGTTGTAAATTGCAGATAGCCAAGCATCTCCCAGCCAAAGGCGGTTAGTAAACAGAACATTCAAAAAAGGGAAACTAATATCGAATGGGCGGAAAATTAAGTTTTCCTCTCTTTTTTTTCTCAACAAGAGCTGCTGAGTGGTAACAAGAGCGACATGGAGCTCATCGGGACGAAAAAAAATGTCTTTGTCTGAATCTGAATTGTCTCAGGAGTGTGTTCCATTGATTCTGATGCTTTCTCCCCTAGATACCTGGCTGTCCTAAGTTCCCCTGGGAACTTGTGCTATAACTAAATATAATCCTTATTTCAGAGTTAATAACCATTGAAATCTAAAACCAATAAACCAATAGTAAATGTATGCAACTACACTGGTTAAGAGGTAACCGAGCACACTAATGAATTTAAAAAAACTTCATGTGACATTAAAACATTCCTGTAACGAAAATGTATAAGAAGCCTTTTTTAAAGACTCACTCAGAAATCAAGAAAAGGGCATACACTAGAAATAGGAAAAGAAATAAAGTTCACAGTATGTTGTGGCAACTATTGTTTCCCAAGAAATCTTAGGATCTAGAGAAAATTACCCAGAAATCTTAGGATCTAGAGAAAATTACCCAGAAATCTTAGGATCTAGAGAAAATAACCCAGAAACATTCGTACAAGAAACCCATGACACTACAGTGATTCTTTTTACAAGAGATTCAATTTTCTTTGAGAAAGACACATCATGGCTCCGAATTAGGCACAGTCATAGGAAAGCAAGAAGAATGATACTTGAATTAAAAGCTGAAGTTCATGTTTTATTATCAATTACAATAAGAACAGTCAACCGTCCAGAGGGGTAAAATAAAGTAAAAGACAAAACTTGTCATCAAACATATTTTATTTACAAATATCAAATAACGTGGAGAACGTGGTGACTGAGTGAGGTGGACAGCGGCTTGCTGAAAGCCTGTGTAGTCTTTGTCGACTGTCATTTCATAAATGGAGAGCATCTTGTTCTTAGTGAGGTGGACAACCACTTGCTGAAAGTCATAGTCTTTGCCGACTGGCATTTCCTGGGTTTCTGCTTCTCGTAAATGGCAGAATATCTTGTTCTTGGCCTCTCTATTTTCCCGCAACGTTGATTTTGATGGCTCTCCTATTTTGCACATTCTACAGCTGTGCACGGCTCTCCTATTTTGCGACCTGATCACCCAATTGGACCAAAAAGACGTCTGAATACAACTCACTGCCATGATCACCTTGCATTATGACACCAAGAGCTTAAAAGTTCTATTTTTAACTAAATAAATTTAACTATAAAATAAAGGTTAATTAGTTTAATTTTACAACTAATTATAAAAATAAATTATAAACCATAATTAAATTATTAAATTATGTCTATAGATTATATTTTAAAAAGTTTATAAACTTTTCTTAAGCGTTGGAGATCTTAACTGATATCCATCATCATATGATAATTATTATTTAGTTGGATTTAGTTTTGGAGATCTTAACTCCTACTTATCTTGTTCTTATTGTGTGATATCCATCATCATACAATGATTATTACTTAGTTGGATTTAGTTTCATCATCATATAATGATTGTTAGTTAGTTGGATTTAGTTCCTAGCTTTAGTTTGTAGTTGAGTTATTCACTCAACCACGTAAATTGTCAAATTGTCTCACTGAGATAGTAAATATATTTCAATCACTAATTTATTGTATAAATATGTGATATGTGATTATAATGAAATATGTAGAATAAATTGAATGCATAACAATTATAATTTGGTATCATAGCTAGTCTAGGTATATCAGAAAAATGTTAGATTGATTTAATGTATGACTAGATTAACATAAGTGTGTGAGAGTAGATTATTTTATTTCGCTGAGATTATGAGCCCATCATCGAGTCATTCAAGGTTCTTTCTAGAGAACTTCATTTCTGCGTTGTGGCTAATATTTATAAAGTGCTAAAAAATCTTACAATGACAAAGGAGTTAATTAAGGGCACAAATACTTGGTTTATGTAGAGATCACCCTTTTCACTGGCTCTAGCAGAGGATCGGAAGAATAGGGTTATTGCACTAGATAACGCTGAAAATTAGTTGCTTATCATCTATTTGGAAAACAACATCCATTTTGACAATTTGTAATGGCATATCAATTTAGAGGAGCCAAGCAATGAGGTTCTTTATTTTCAACATGAATTAAGATACATGCTTGCGAATTTATCACAATCCTCAAAACAAAGATGTGAATTCTCCACTGCAAGCCCTCAACCCCGCCTTAAACAATTCACTATTGGGTGCAACACTGCCTCTTCATCATTTTTGGCCTTTTCCTACATAAGTTTGATAAGATAAAAAGCTTGAAGGAAAGGGATCATAAGGCATTGGAAGATTTCAAATTTCTTATATATTATTCGATATGTTCAAAAGATAATTTAGGAGCTCTCAAAGATGGTGTGGATATATTAGTTCTAGTAGAAAGTTAAGTTTTTGAATTACTGTCAATATGTATTAGCATTATCTTTGTTTGTAGAATAAATGATGATGAATCTCCAAAATAAAATATAAAAGAGGTCATGTTGTAATACTGACATCAGATACATTCAATATCTTGGACACTTTAGTACATAACTAGCAAGTACATCAGATGGCACCCATGTATCTCAATAGATGGAAGTATGTCAATAGAATGGCTAGTAGTTCAATCATTACAAGTAACAAATTGATTTAATGGTCTAAAGAAACTATATCTTCAAGGGATCAAGTGGAAGTGTAACTCAGTATGGATGGTTGTCCAATTAATTCAAAAGTTGTTGATATAAGGAAGGAGTATACATTAATTGTAGAGAATTGCATGTGCATTGTAGTCTACTAATGAAATTATGAGCTAATTGGTGGAATTATGTTCAATAATCGAATTTGAGAGATGTGTGGTTTAGGGGTTTAGGGAGGTGGAAATCTGGGACCTAGAAATTCAACTTTAGAAGTACACCTTTATGAGGGTTACAAGATAACATGATGGAGTTTAGTCTACGAGATTTCAAAAAGGTTAGATATGTTGATGAAGACTTTATCAGATAGAGGTCAAGACAAGTATTCATTAAGGGAAGGTGATGGAGATATTAATTCATACTTCTTGTATTTATTGTGTGATATTCATTATTGTATAAACCTTGTTTGTAAGTTGGATTTAACTCCTAGTTTAGTGTGTAGTTAACATATCAACCATTCACTCAACTAATTAGATTGTCTGGCTAAGATAGTCAAACTATCTTAACACCTAATTTATTGTATAAATATGTAATAATTTGATTATAATGAAATATGTAGAATAGATTGAATGTGCAACAATTCTAGTTATAACAACCGTGAAACCAAAAATTTATTTGTAAAAGGATATATAGTTGCATGTCAAGTGCCTGGGAAAAAATCATGTCCTCTTAAACTCTCGAAACAATGGAATGAGTTTGTTGCTCACTTGTGTAGATGAGCTAACCTTTATCAAGGAAAAGAAACTTATCCACCAATTACAATCACCTTTGAGAAGCTCAAAGAGTGGATGCGATATTTGTGTACTGTAGTATTTTTATTATTGACTCATTAATAAAATCCATTTATATTGATAGGCTAACCTTTGTCGACGAAAAGAAAGTTGTCCACTAATTACAATCAACTTTGAGAAGCTTGAATAATGGATGACATATTTGTATAGTATAGTATTTTTATTATTGATTCATTAAATTATAAAATTTGGTTTGGAAAGTATTATTGTGTTTTTTTTGTATTCATCTATTTCTTTGAATTAGTATTATTTTTATATTCATGTTTTTCTTTACATTATAATAAAAAATTGTGGAAGCATAAAAACTTACCGAAGTGAATCAACAAAATAAGAGGGTCAACAAAGACTCTTTGTAAGAAAGAATATTAAAATTTTATTTTTGTCAAAATAATGGATACGTTACATTTCTTAATAAAGATATTCAACCAACCCCTAAAACAATGTATATATTATAAAAATAAAAAATATTTGCTTATGAAGTAAAAAAGATTGAAACCATTATTCTAGTAGACAACAAAAGAAGGAAAAATATTATATGCGTCTTGTTGCATCACTTGCAAGTTATGATTTTAACAAATTATCCTTGTAAAATATCAAATTTGCCAAAACATAAAAACAAAAAAAATGGTATTGGATTCGTCTGAGGATGAGGTGAAAATGACATGTATGTAGAAGGCATCTCTATTGCAATGATAATTTAAGCTAGGATTTTCTAAGGGACAATGATATAGGCATGGACTCCCATATTTTTCATTTCCAAACATGAAATAAAAAAGTAGGAAGCTCCTAGTCACAAAGGTTTAAGATGTGCTTACCTAAATCTATAATATGTGTTCCAAATCTCACCCTTAGATGCACCACAATAGTCACAACAATGGTCTATTATGTCTCTAGGAACATAATAAATGCCATTGAGATAAAGTGATGGGTGGAACGAATTCTCAACAATTTTATGATCTAAAGAGTTGTGAGTTGAAAGAGATAGATAACTCAAGATTAAGACTAGAAACTCCCAGAAGGGAAATCCAAAATCCAAGGCTAGAAGCACCCTTAAGAAGATGTGGACTTGTGGGAGAAAATTACCAACATGACCATAAACCAAAATCAAAATGATATAGGGAGATTGTACCTCATTCCCCTAAAACTGTAACATTTTAATATTTAGATATTGCATTATTGCCACAAAATTCCCATTTAAACTTTTGCCAAAATTATGCACGAGAGAGTATGAGTAAATCTCACATGAGGGATAGGATGTGAGGATACCAACCCATTCACATTAAGAGCCCCAAGAATCAAGAATGATGGGATAAGGGTGGGGAAAAGGGGCTGGTGAGTAATCATTTTAAGAGGACAATGTTGAATACTAGAAGTATGCCAAGATCACTTCTAAATGAGTTGGGCATGGAATGATGTTTGAGTTCGCCCTTTTCCATCTATTAAACAATCCTTTAAATAATGAAACATCCACATTTTCCATCAAATATGAAATTGTATCAATGTCAAATCCTTTGACTTAATGTTTTTATAAGTAAATGTGTATAAGTTTATTTTTTATTAAGTGAGTTAAACTGAAAGACAATGGAAAACATTAATTATCAACAAATTTAATGCTAATAATAACTTATTGTAAAGTGGTGATTAAGATATTTTTATTTTTTGAATCAAGAAAAATTTGGAAATAAATTGTTGAGTACAAATCGTTGAAAAAGAAAAAGGCTGTAAATTAATTATGGAAGAATTATTGTCCACCAATAAGTCCTAGGAAACTAAACTATATGATTAGATTTAATTGAGGAATTATTATATTGATCAATTAATTGTTTCCCAAAAGACAAGAGTTGTCCTCAAGAGTGGGAAACAGGAGCTCATTAATGAGAAAATAACTACCTACCACTTGTTGGTGAGGTGGAGACAATCATTAACAACCAAAAGAGTGGTAGATGGGATACTATCTTTTATTCTCTTTCTCTAGCTTTTGTCTCATTTTGAGAAGAGGAGAGAATGAAGAGAAGAAAGCATAGAAAGCATAAGGAAAAGTTTATAGACATGGTTTCTCGGGGTGGGGGACTCTAGATGGATGTTATGTCAAGGTTGGGAGGAGCCAAGTACTTAACTTTTAATTTCCAGATAAATTATTTTCAATTTGGTATACTAACCTTGAGTTTTGTTGTTAAAATTTTAAAGGTTGTCAGCATTTTGTTGTCAATATGGTTAGAAAAGGTATCAAATACAAAAAAAATCTTTTGTATCCTAATAAATAAATGTCTGAACAATATAGTTAAATTTGAGAAATGGCTATAGACAAAAGAATTAGAATCAACAAGATTGATAGAATGATGTTAGTATATGCAAATTATTGAAGATGTTATTGTAGCTATTAAAGAATGAAAGAAAAAAACACAATCAAATATATTTTATTTCCTTTTCATAAGCATGGAATTTGTTTTTCTCGGGTTTTTAAAACATATATTACTATAAAGTGAAAAAAGAAAATATTATGTTTAAAAAAAATATAAATGTAACCGTAGGAAAACTATATATGTGATTAAGTGCAAAGTGGTATGTACCATAGCTATAAAAATGATAGCTAGTTTATATACTACTATATAGTAAGATAATAAAAAGACAGAAATTAAGACTATTTGTATAACTAAAACCATACTATTCTATTGTATGAAAAACAGATTAATATGAAAAAAAAAACTAAAATAAACAACGATGCAAAATAAGCTAGCTTTGAGAGATTACCAAGAATAACGTTATTCACTTTTTTTTTTTTTTTTTATAAAAAAAAAAAGGATGTTCAAGTCCATAGAGCTATATATAAATATATAGTAAAACCTTTCTCAGAAATTTAAAAGATAGAATCGACCTCCATTATTCAATATTAACAATTTCATATTAATGGGGAATAGAATTGAGTATAAATGGTGGAAACCATTAATGTCTTGGGAATACACAAATACCTTTGCATATTAGCCAAGTATAAATTATGTAAAATAATACTGTTTGACTCAAACAGTCACAAAATAAGTTATACAGTGTTAGATTTATTTAAATAAACATATATACTTGCTTCCTTTTTAGGCAGAATTGAAACTCTAATAAAACGTTGTAAGGAACTGTTTGTACACGGGGCAAGAACGCCGAGAGAACCGAGTGACCAGGAGGTTTTGAAAAGTCACCGACCTGGAGAAAGGGCAACCTATTTTTTTGGTATCAACCATTAATTGTTCCAACATTAGAAATACCAGAAGGTAATAAGTTTCTCTGTCGAAAGTTGAAGGTTGTTACCTGGTACAAACATGGAATATAATGGTAATAATTAACATATTCAAGGTACAAACATGGAATATAATGGTAATAATTAACATATTCAAGGTACAAACATGGAATATAATGGTAATAATTAACATATTCAAGGAAAACAATATAATGGTAATAATTAACATATTCAAGGAAAACATAGATGTCAAAAAGAAAGAGTGAAGTTATGAAATGAAATAAGAGTTAAAGATTAAGATAGTACCTTGATATGGAAGACTCGAGTTAGAAAGGAAAAGAGCAATTATATATATATAATTAGAAATAAAAAACTTATAGAAGAGTTTTTTTTCTCATCTTGGTGAAATATAGAAAAATTATGAAAACATCTCTTTCGTAAAACTAAATATTATAAGTTCAGAAAATAGAAAATTGCTAGAGCTAAAGCCAGACATGGTATAAGTATAATATAATATATATATATATAATTGAAAATAAAAAACGTACAAAAAAAGTTTTTTTTCTCATCTCGATGAAATATAGAAAAATTATGAAAACATCTCTTTCGTAAAACTAAATATTATAAGTTCAGAAAATAGAATTGTTGGAGTTAAAGCCAGACATGGTGTAAGTAAATTTCTCAACTATGGTTAAAACCTTATCATGACCGTGTAAAAATAAGAAATGGGTACCGTAAATAACCACGAACAAGGAATAGAAGAGTATAAAACCCTAATGAGGTGACTATAATTATAAATCTGAGTTTGTTCCGATATTCTGAAGCAAAAGGAAATATTGCAGCTAACATCATTGAATCAACTGTTTTATATAGCAAAATCAAATATTTTACAAAAGATCAAACAGGCCGAGAAGCACTCATAAGAAACCTTTGGAAAGAATAATTTTTACAATCTTAAATAAAACAGAACCCTTAAACGGGTGGAGAATTTCCTTATAACCCTAAATGATTATTCGAAACAAATAAGAGACAGTAACCAAGATACTATTAATAGAGGATTATCAAATCCTTTTTACCTGAATTAATTAGGTTTAAAGGAATTCGATCAAAATCAAAACCCTTAAGAAAATGGGTAAACTTGAAAATGGCATTTATAACTAGTATGTATTTGAATCTGAAGTTTACTGATAAAATAAAATAAGTAATTTCAGAAGAGGGTTTTTGTTACATAACCTCACAAGAATCTTCAACGCAAAGAGAACCTTTCACAAACCCTTTTTTTCAGTAAAAAAAAAAATTATGTTTTTATATATCAAGTAGAAACAGTATATATAACAAATATTGTATAATATCAATACTGTCATAGTTCATTCCTTGTAATGTCACAGAAAAAGTCCAATATTTTCAGCTATATTTATGATCAATCTAAATTATGTGCCTATGTACTCAGAGGTAGATAAAACAGAAAATACTATACCAAATATGATTCATTTTGTTCAAAATTCGATATCCTCCATATATCTACTTGTAATGTATGCTATGTACAAAAACAAAATAACATTCACAAAGTCACCATGTGGGTGTATAAAAAATCAAAATATTTGCAGTTAAGACCCCATTAAAGTGTTGTTGTTATCTCGGAAGTGGAAGTATCCCCACTTCTACTTTGTTGTCTCCCATCTTTATTTCAATATGCATCCCGACCAGAGCATCCTGTAGCCCCATCTTGGACATGTGGTCTGCATTTTGATTATATTCCTGTCCAATAAGCTGCATCGTTGAGTCTTTGAAAGAGGCCCAAAGATTCTCAATTTGTCTGAGCCATCCATGTAGCATTGGTTGATATATTTTTGTGCTTCCTAGTACATGTTCAATGATGGTCCGAGAGTCTCCAAAAATGTGGATGGTGGGAATGTTCAGAAAGGATGTAAACCAAAGTATACACCATAGGTCCATTGCTTCAGCCTTCATATTAGTGCCCCTGCCAACGCCCAAATGGACTCAGAATTCTTGTTCCTTTGTTATTATGATCCAAAAACCACACCCACAAATGCCCCTTTGTGCCGCACCATCAAAAAAACCAGTTGGATACTCAATCCCAGGGCCAGTCCTCCTGTTAATAGTCTTCTTAGGGCCATTGTCATGTACATTTACAAAAGAATACCATCTAATGATACGATCCATCACTTGCATATCATTTTCCTTATAGTCCTCAAATATAATTCTATTGCGCCTACGCCATATCTCAGGCAAGCAGAATCATTCGCCATGCGGATTTTTGTTTGCTCCACCAATTCAAGCAATCATTGATGTTATCATATTGGTTGTATGGAAAACCAATATAACCAGCAATATAACTCCAGATCTATACAATTATAGGACACTTTAAAAAAAGATGTACATTATCCTCCTTCTCATTCCTGCACAGTGAACATAACCCCGACCCCTGCGAATTCCTCTTTTGAAGGTTTTCCCATGTTAGATTCTTGTTTTTCCAAACAAGCCAGAGAAATAATATTATCTTAATGGGAATCTTAGTTTTCCAAAATTTATAAAACCAACATACCTTTGTGTTGTGCACCTCCTGGTAGCATAGAGTATTATAAACGTCTGCCACCACTACGCCTCCTTCCTTCATCTTGCCAGCCCATGTAATCTGATCTCCGCCTGCATCTCGGCTGACACCAACTAATTTCATCATTGTCCTGATCTTCTCCCATTCTTGTGCCATCTGGCCCTCCAGGCCCAAATCCCTTGATCTTTTCCATATTGGAATCTAACCATGTCATTCTCGAATGACCTGGTTCCAAAAGAAGATACCACGACTATTAATACATTGTATTAGACCTTCTGATAAGCTTATGTCCCTTCCCGTACCAAGAATATGATCCAGTCCAATCATGACCTGGTTCCTTGACCCAAGTATCCAACACAGGTTCTGCAAAAAACATTTTTTATTTTGTTCAAACTGAGCCATATGGCCGATCCCGAGGTAGTCCTAATGGACCCTCTACGCATCCAAACAACAAATCCTTTATCCTTCAAGTACTTATATCTCATAATATTAACCCATATGTCGGCCCCAAATAAACCTCTCCACAATGTCTTCTGCAACAATGCCCATCCAAAACGCCTCAGGTTCAAGATACCCCAGCCGCCCAGTCGTTTTGGCAGAGAAATGTAATCCAACTTAACCAGATGGTATTTTTTTGTCTAAGTCACACCAGACCAGATATATTGTGCCATTATTCGGTTCAGATAATTGATAATAGTGTGAGGGATATAATATAAATGGGCCCAGTAAACTCCCAGTTGTGTGATCACAGATTGGGTGAGAGTAATATGACCCCCCAGCGATAGACATCTGAATTCCCACCCTGTGATCCTTTTATAAAATCTATCCACTACCCACATCCAATCATTAATTCTATACTGACAGGGCTTGATATGATAATCTGGGTATTTTATGCCTCTCGCCAATGTATCTGCCCCCACCCCGAAAAGTCTCTAAATGTATGCA
Organism: Pinus tabuliformis; assembly: GCA_031772625.1. Taxonomy (NCBI): domain Eukaryota; kingdom Viridiplantae; phylum Streptophyta; class Pinopsida; order Pinales; family Pinaceae; genus Pinus; species Pinus tabuliformis. The sequence continues at coordinate 437,762,599 of CM062810.1, read as the reverse complement.
ATTTCATCCATATCACATGTGCCATATAATATGATAGACTTCAGTAGATTCATGATAAGGCCCATGGCATTTCCAAATTTTGTAAAGATATGATATAAAGCTAGTCATGCGAACCTATTGATCATCCCCATAATCAGGACATCGTCAACAAAGAAGCTATGTGAAATCTTGATATCACATCCCAAGGCCAATGCACCAAAATTACCCTCCACCATGTCTTTTTTGATGTGTAAGTTGAGTCCATCCATTTCCAATATAAATAATAAGGGCGAAAGAGAGCACCCTTGTCTGAGTCCCTGCCCAACCCCAAAACACCATGTGGGGTATCCATTAATAACAACCACATATCTTACATTCGTGACACAAGCCATGATCCACTCAGCACCCCTGGCCTGGACACCAATTTTATGTAGGACCATCCTCAGATATCCCCAATCAAGGCAGTCATATGCCTTCTATAATTCAACCTTCATAACATCAACATTCAATTTTTTAACTTGGATTGAATGTATGCATTCCTGTGTGATAGCCACCGCATCATGTATTTGTCTGTTCTGTAAGAACCCAAACTGCTCAAGAGATATGAACTTAGATAGAGTGAGCTTAATCCTGGTCACAATAGTCTTGGAAATAATCTTATATATAAGATTACAAAGAGAAATGGGTCGATAATCCGAGAAAGAATCGGAGGAAGCCCTCTTAGAGATGCGAGCAATATAGGTTGAATTTATATGAGGATGAATATAACCCCTGATTCTTGATTCTTCCACTATATCAATAAGATCCCTCTGGAGAATGTCGAAGAAATGTGTGAACAGTTCTACCATCCAACCATCAGGTCTCGGGCTCTTGTCGCCTTTTAAAGTTTTAAGCACCCCCATAATTTCTTCCCCTATGACTACCTTGTATAGGGTCGTGTTTGCTTCCTCATCAAACATGTTGGGATATACATCCACCCCCCACATCTGATCCTCAGCACAGTCCAATTCCCTGTGGCGATATGCACATTCAAAATGTTGTACCGTCGCTCTACATATATCCTGCTGTGATTGAACCTAGTTCCCTTTTGCATAAAAAATCTCCCATATGGATTTTATCTTCCTTCTATGATTGGCAAACCAGTGAAAAAATTTGGTGTTTCTATCCCCTTCCCGAATCCATATGGCCCTACTCTTTAGGCGCCATGTCGTCTCCCTGTTTTGTAGGATTTGTTTCCTTTTAAGCTCCAGAGAATGAATTTGGTCCCGAACAACAGCCAAGGGGTTATGTGATAACAATAGTGGGCGTAGGGTATCTAAGGCCACCGATATATCATTTAAATCCTTTTTCTGTTGAGCGCACTTCTTCCTCTCCCATGCTTTAACTACAACCTTAAGGGTCCGAAGCTTCTCCAGGATATTCACCATGGGTGAAATATTTCGATCCTTTTCCCTATTCCAGGCATCCTGCACTAGTTTATCAAAATATGGGTCCTCCAACCACACCCGATTGAACTTAAATGGCATCCCAAATCTGTGATCTCCGCACCTCCAGTTAAGAATAATGGGGTGATGGTCAGAAATGTAATTATTCACAATGTATGATTGGAGAGACCCGAGCTACTCAACAATTTTTTCATGTAGCAAAAAATGATCCAGCCTTTTAGCCACATATCCATCGCCTGCTCTTCCATTCTCCCAGGTAGGAGAAATCTTAGAGGGGCATATGTCCACTAAGTTATAATCGATGATTATATCTTTAATCTGCTCCGCCATAACATCAACTTTTCTAGACCTTCCCGATACCTCATCCAAACCAATGGTGCAATTCAGATCCCCCACTATGACAAGTGAAACCAGTCCCAATACCTTCGATGCTACTAGTTTCCTCCAAAAAGAGACTCAGTCCCTGTACGGAGCATATATATTCAAAATGTGAATTCGCCCTGGTAAACCTCTGATATATCCAACTAGGAGAATACCTGCAAAACAAGAAAAAACCTTCATCTTGACCCATCGAGGATCCCATAGAGCAACCAGACCCCCCGAGAGGCCTGCAACATCTGTAGCCTCCATATGTCAGTCAGGGAGCATCTTCCTGAAGTATTTGATCACCTGAAGAGCTGAATGCATAGTTTCCTGAAGAAGGATGATATAAGGGTGAGTCAAAAGGAAAATTTCTTTGAGGGCCAAAAATTTAGGAGCAGCCCCCAGACCCCGGATATTCATGGAAAGGATGAAGTTCATGATAGCCCAGGAGCGGGCGTCGTTGCTATAAGGGCCCGAGGAGAGATGGATGAAGCAATGGGAACGTCAATTAGAGTATGAGGGTCAGATGGACTAAAAGGGATAGGTCGGGTGCATCCTCTAAAATGTCTACTATCCCGACTTTGTTTCCGTTAGACAGTGATGTTGCCCACCGAGGAAGGACTAATGTGGGGGGACGAAGAGCCAGGTGGCTTATGAATCATGAGAGTATGGAGGTCCAAGGTCTTATTTTGGAGCAAGAAATATAAATCACTATCCATCAAATTAGTAGGAGAGTATACGGGCGATTTAGGTGAAATAGGTCGGGTCTTAGACGTCAGAGATGGAAGTGAGGTGGGTGGGGGGGAAGGTGCTAGGATATACGTAATATTTGAAGTGGAGGGGGCGTCATAAGTCTTCACATGGGGTGGTACAACATTCGAAAGAGGTGGGTCAACACAGGTAAGAAGGGGAATCTTATCCGATGGGGTCGAAGTGGTGTCATCAACTGCATGTGTACCAGAACCTTCAGAAGTCCAGGGGGATGATGGCACCAAAATAGGGGCAGACTCAACACATTTCAAAGGATGAAAATCAGAGGATGGGAAAGGTAAGGAATAAGACGGTGTACCTATTGAGAGATGTGCGCCACCCGGATGTAGAGACACCATGTCCAGTCACATGTATATCTGAATGACCACCAACCTTCTCCTTGGCATCAAAACAGTTCCTCCTATGTGTCATGCGTCGACCACCCATCTTGAGTGGACATTGTGCCATAAGGTGTCCAGTATGATGACAAATTAGACAACGAAATGGAACTCCCCAGAAGTCCAGTCTCTGCACCAGGTGGGTGCCTTCCCATTGAAGTTCGATGTGGTCTAGGAAACCACCACTGTAATCCTTTTTTATCAATATCCAATCAATTCTTTTATCCCGAGCACCCAAGCACTTTGTGTCAACGTAAACAAACTTTCCAATTGCATTGCCAATGTCCATGAGTACTTGCCTAGTCCAGAATTCAATTGGCAAACCAGGCAATTTAACCCAAATAAGTTTGTTCTTAGCCATCTCCTTCAAGGGATTGAATCCAACATACCCAGCATGTAGAGCCAAGAAACTCTACCCTTTGATCCATGGAAGTGCCTTAATTTTGAATACATCATCCTGGTTGAGGAAGTGAAAGCTATACCATCCACCCATCAAACGCACCACCGAAGGCATATAACCCAATAGTGACTTCCATTTAGTTTCAACCCAACTCCTCATTTCGCCTTCGCCCAATTCAGAAAAATGCCATTTTCCAACTAGTGCCCTCTTCTGTAAACTATTAACTCGGTCGATTAGAACGTCATGGCAGAGGTGGTGATTTTAATAGAGCAATGTTTATTCTAGCCACGCTTATCTATGCCTTCGTGTATCGCCCCATTTGAACCGAGGATTGCATGTCCACCACCTAGCAGGTCCATCAGGGCACCCACTGAGTGCCAAGTATGTTAATCGGTAGGTCCACCATCCTGCTCCGACCCAGAGAATAATCGATAATTTGATTCAGTCGCCAGCATGGCTCGGATGTAGGCCTCGTGTGCCGATGTGTCAGACTCAAATGGATCCATCATGGACATAATGTGGATGGAAATATGGGGAACAAATAATGTGAATTAAAATAGAATACAGTCATAAAAGCGTGTTAGGGTGGTAGGTAAGACCACCGGTGGATCCTATAGAAAATCCCAACATGAATGTTTTGGGATCCGAAAACCTTGGGCAGAATGTCAAAACCCAATTCAGTATAATACCCGCATACTGCCAATCGAGGGACATCGTCGTCAATTCACGATCCGAAATGGGAAAGAAATAGAGATGTGTAAATAAAATATAGTTTGTCCAATCCGGAGCTACAACACATAATTTACCAATGCCCAGAATGTCAGAAACTAACTAACAGAGAAATAAAGAGGATGGTGACCCATGTCATCTCAATTGAGTATGTGCCAATGTCCACCTTGCAAAAATTCGAAATATGCTGAAGAATTATTATCCGGCCGTCGGAAATTCCAATACCATCCAATGCATCAGAACCCGTTACAAAACATACAAGCAATATAGCTTCCAACTAGAGCCAATGAAGTAAAAACCAGTCATTTATCCTTCGCAGCAATAGCAACAACAATACCCCAAACAAGTCCACCATCTGTTACACAATCGAAAGCCAAATTCCTTGCAAGGCTCTAAAATAATGAAAGAGTGCCTCCAGAGTGTATAGTAGTTAATAGGGCTAAGACAAGATCCCTCCCCCTCGTTATGGTGTGGGAAGGCTAGAGAAAGGAGGTCAGTCCAGATAGGAATTTGGACGCCTGTAGGTGGAAGGGGTATGGGTCCTAATTATGCAAATTAGAATGTAGATGGCTATAAGGAGAATCATTAGAATGTGCATAATCTCCAATTGTAAAATGGACAGTAGATCGACCAGGTAAATATCGGGCATTCTAGACCTAGAATAGAAAATGCAAACCCCAACCAAAAAACAACTATAATTCCCACATCCTAATGATAGTATACAGTGCAGGGAAGGCATCATAGATACATTTCATAACCCAAACCGAAACAGAATGCCGGTAAATATGAAAAACTAAACATCGAATACTATATGCCCACCACCAGACAATGTTAAAAAACACACCTGAAACCACCCCAACTTTTTATCCATGTGGCCTCTGGTTATGAGGGTTCTTTTCATGGCACTTGAATACTCCACTAATGCGTAGATCTATGTTCACGTTCCTTGACACACTAGGAATGAGGCCTGCAAACTGGTAATAGAACATGACGAACTTCGGGTGTTATTCCCTATAGCCGTCGGAGTTTATGAGAATGACATAATCAATGGTGTTTGATTACAACCATCTCTGGACTGAACTTTATCACTTCCTCAGTTTTGTACAAAGTCTATGGACATGAACCTCTATGCTCCACCACAACCAAAACCTTTCGCAAACCTATAACCACTAGAAATGGAAGGAGTCATACCTTGATAAAAGACATTATATAAATTGTAAATAAAAAAAAAAACAACAGATGCCGCAATAAAAGGTTACAGGAAAAATCACCATGCCAAAATGGTTGACAAATTGGAAGGAAATACCACTTCAACTCGATAGACAAGAGTTCAATTATTCAATAGAAAACCAGTGTTTGAAATTGCCAATGGGAATTAAATAGAAAATCCTAGCCATAGAACGACATAAGTGGCCAGAGAACACAGTGAAATGAATGAAGTGCAGTAAACACAAACAACATCATTAACACCATGCAAAACCCTAAACCAATCTTCACCATTGATCTAAAGTTAAGTAATGTCAATCATTGAATTGTTAGGTTACACATACCATAAGTGGAACAATGGGTAAACGCCACATGTAAGCATGGAAAAATCCAAAAAGGTTCCATTTAAATTCATAGAAATTCATATTAAGCGCTAATATGAATGATAATTTTATAATACCACATTTGTAAACCATAAAATAGTGGAAGCCATTTATATGGAAGAGTTGTATCCATTCATCGCAACAAGGGATAACAAGGTTTTTGTTATGAAACTAGCTCACAAAAAGATAGAAAAGATATATCAATGACTTAAAAGTCAGCCTCTTCGAGGGTGAAACCTCCTTTACGATACACAAATGAACAATTCTTGGATGATACAAATGACAAAACCTCCTTTCTATATATAGGAGTCTAAGGGATCACAATGTAATCAAAGCCGACATAACAATAATAATATAAGGGCACAACAATAACAATAGTGGGCTTCTATGGGGCACAATAATAACAATATAGGGACAACAGGGGCACTGTTGCCTTATTGGGGCCTGACCCAGGTTCGGAAGAGTTATTAGCCAAACAAATCCCACGCTCTCGGCCCTTTCGGCAACAGTCTGCGGAGCATGAACTGAAGTCTCACCCGAGGTAGTAGCGGAGGGTGCTGGAACCAAGTTTTTGCACCCTTGGGATGTCTTGATGTGGTCTGGGTGGGGTCGCGAACCAATCTACACCCTCACGCTATTCTGTACTGCTCTCAAGGTTCCGCGTAGATCCTCGCCTATGTGATTTGTTATTAACGAGTTTATTATAGATCTAATCTACCTCTTAAGGTCTTTAAGAAAGCATTTAACAGTAACAACTAGCACGCACGATCATAAATATGCATAAATTCAGAACATAAGCAACAGATAGATTCATGATAAAGCACATAATGATTCAGAAATTCTTATCTTTATTTATCTCCTTTCCAATACAACTAGATCTGCCTTGTGCACTTAGCTGCAAGCGTCCACGCACACAGCTGCGGACTCTACCAGGCTTTTGCGCACACAGCTGCAAAGCCTCTATCTATCTACCAACACCCTTGACTCAGACTTACAGACTCAGAGAATATTGCCTTCATAAACCCATAACATTCAAGATAAAAAACCCACTCAAAAAATTGACTTCTAACCATAGAGCCTTGCTCTATTTATACATTTCCATGGTCCGCGGACCATGGGCAGGCCGACTCACTTCTATTTTCTTACATTATTTTCGAGCGGACAACCCTTTGACTTGACTCATTACAATTCGTGCTCCGCGCACCTCGCAGAGCCTTTACCATATTTTTACCCAAAATTGTGGGCTTTGAGCCCCAAAACCGTTACGCGGGGCCTCCGCTACCCAACAGGCCCCCAACACAATCATCATGACTCGTCCCAAGTCACTCGGCTGGTGCAGTGATCTTCGCACGGAGGTCATTGAGCAATGTCTGTGCTTCTCTTACACTTGCAACAAAATCTTCCACCATCTATTGTACCTGTTCTACGCGAGCCACTGTTGTATCAGTGTCCGTTTCAGTTGCTTGTCCAGGCTCATATACTGCCTTCATGTACGCTAACTTTCCCTCGATGTTGGTGGAAACCTCGAATGCCTCATCAAGCCAAGGCTGGATGTGTTCTTTAAGCACTGCTTCCTTCTGTCGAGCGGTGTCAACTTGTATTTTGAGAGCCTGGGCCTCCCTCATCTTGGCCAAGCACTGCGTAATAGCAACCATCTGTGCGGTCCCCCTGACATTATCATAGGCTTGTTGTAGCTCCCTTGCTTCTATTTCCAACCGCTGTAAGGTTGGGTCTTCTTGTAGTGACATGACCGTAATAAGTGATTGATCCAACAAGTCGGCGCACTCCTGCATAGCACATGCTATTGTTTCCCACCCAGATTGAATGATGCCTTTCCACTGCTTTGTGACCTCCGGTGGTGTAGAGGGCTGTGATTTTAGTTTCAGCTCTGCGATCTGCAAGTTGAGGGCCAATTGGATCCTCACGGCTTCTTCCTTTGCTTCGCGGAACCCACTGGCCAACTTGTGGATTCGTATGGTGATAGGCAAATCTTCGGCAATCTCCAGCGCAGGGACATGACAACATGCTTCCCCCATCGTTTGCTCCAACAACTGATTTTGTGCAACAACTTCATCACATTAGAGACTCAACTGCTCTATGTTAATTCGCTTCTCACTAAGTACCTATACTGCACATCCTTCCCTAGCATGGAGCTCCCTCGTTGCGCCGTCTTGGAGTTGGTATAAGCTCTCTCGTGGGAGGGCAGCCAAATTTAATCCAAGCCCCATAAGCCGACCTATCACAGCTCTGTCTGCTGCATTCTCTGCTATCAATGCTCCTGCCGGGAGTGCGAGAGTATTGGCCAGTTTGGCCTGTAGCAGCTGCTCAGTTTATGACATATCCATAGCTCCACGGGTAGCGTCAATTCTCGGCTAGGAGGCTCGTGCTCCAAATTCCTGCAGCTACGCACGGAGCACCCCCAACACAGCCTACTGCTCTGTCATGGCCTCGTCGAGCGCCTCCTGGGTGACTTCGCGAACTGTATCCCCGATGTCGCCCAGGTCACCTTCGGTCAATGTGATAAGTTCCCCGTCCCATTTAGACACCTTGGCCTTCTTCCGTGGCTTTGTCTGTTCTGTCGGCCACGGTCGTTTTAAGGGCGAACTGGTGGAGGTTGGTGCCACACCTTCCATCCCTGTATTCGTGCCCGGCTCTGCGGTCACCTTCGGGCCGCTTTCATCCTCTGTTGTAGCAGCCCCTCCTGTTGTTGCCTTGCCTGTGGAAGCCTGCGCTGCCTCCCGAGCCACTCGTACATCCGCAGTGTGCTGTTCATTTCACTTATGTTGTGCTAAGCGCTTGGCCTCAGCCTTCTTCTTTTGGATGATGGTCTAATCGTGCCCTACCACATCTGGTTCACGCCACTTCGGTGGCCAAATATCCAATATCGCAAAAATATCCTCATCAATGGCAATGAAGGGAAGTGTGGTCCACGTATGTGTTGGATCCTTGCGCGCCCGGATGTATACATGGTGCATATCTGCCTTAAACTCGGCTATGTTCTTCACACTATCATATATCTCGGTAGATAGACGGGGTTGTTGGTTGATCCACTATCGGATGTTCGCGTCCATCAGTATCTAGAAAATCTTGACTTCCCGGATTCTTGCGGCGTCCTTCGTCGCCCAAAGCGATGCGTATTTTGTGGCCTCTAGCCAATCCTGGTCTAGAGAAAGAAACTGACTATTTTCGGGTAATTCGCTTGTAGTCAAAAGGATGGATAACAGCAACCACGCATAGTGGAAGGTCTTACCTCCTCTTGGGCCTCCCTACAGTTGGTCAGGAATTCGTCACAGAGGAACCGTGCCCATTGAACTATTCCCTTCTGCGCATTGCTCAACTAGCACGATGACTATTGCTGGGACCTCATTGCCTCGGCATTTTTGCATCACTTTTCCTGCCAGCAACTGGGTAGCAATGCGAACCCCTTTGTCCGAAATACTATCAATAGCATAACCTGTCTGTTTTTTCTCCAATTTGTATTTCCTTTTCAGGGCTTCCATCATTGTCACATCGCCACTCATATCGCCGATTTCCACGGGGTCCTTGCCTTCACAAGGAAGCCGAGAGATCCCATGAATGAGCTCCGCTGTGATGGGGACGGGTTTGTCTATCCATAAATACCCATCATGTACTAGGCAGAGCAGTTACCTGATGACCAATATTGTAATGGGGGGTCGATGAAAATGTGGAATTGACAGGAGGCAGAGTAGCCCAACCTCTTCTACCTTTCACAGCCATTCCTGCAGCTGTAGGGTCGTAACAGGCTCCTCCGTGCTTCGCTCCATTAGTTCGCTAGTGGCCAGATGGGGAAACTTCTCAGTATCCGCAAGGTCCTAGTCTTCAAATTTCATAGTAGGGATGCGGCCAGTCGCTGTGCCTTTGAGCGGAACCCCTTTAGGGAGAGACGGGGTGATGAGTATGCTATCAACGACATCCAAATCTGTAGGTACCTTGGCCTTCCCTTTCCTTGGACGAACATACTTGGGTCACTTTACTGGCGAGATATCTTCTTCCGTTTCTTCCTCTGGTTCTATTTCTTCGACATAGGTCAGAGGATCCTCTTCCTCTTCATCACTCTCAATAGTAATAGTTTTTCCTTTTTCCTCCATTGACAATTTGTCGAATTGCGGATTTCGCGGAGATATGTGGACCGGTCCTGCTACCTGGGGGTTCTTCTTTGTCCGCGGCGTCGTGGGTGACTTAGGGATTTCGGCTGTAACGTCCGTGGTTGTGGATATCGACCTGAGTAGGGACTCTTGTATTACCTTCGGCAGGTCTTTAAACCATGGGCTTCCTTTTACGACTGCCTCATTCATCCTGTGCCGCTCTATTTGAACCCGGAACAACTTACTATGCAGGGGGCCAAAGGGTGTGTGGTAATGATCCGAATTGGATCCATAAAGAATAATCAAAAGAACCATGGTTGTACCAGGTTGGGACAGACTTCAAAGAATTGAGAGCAGCGATCAAAAACACCTCTAAAACAGTGGCAATTGGCAGCCAGCGTGGAACGACGAGGACCTCGGTCAAAGTGCGTTGATCGAGGCCCATGTAGACTGCGTAGGAGGCGAAATTAGCCCTTGGGAAGCCCAGATCGGGAAACGGAGGGAGTTTTTGATGCGTGATTAGCGCTTACAAAAATCCTTGAAAAGGAGGGGTCCTGAGTGCTCGGTCGCATGGGAGCCGGGAAAACCGTGAGGAAAAAGGCTAAAGGCTAAGGCGGGACTCGCACTCTAAAAGTCGGCAATATTCATCGGGGGCGTCCTTGGGCGGTAAGCAGATTTGGTGAAAACCGAGCGATTGCACTTAGTGCTCGACGCGAGGCAAGTGGAGGAGAGAGAAAACCACTGCTCATCGTGCGCTAACGGTCGAGCAAGTCAACCGCGCGAAATGAGCGGATGGCGTTGGATCTGGGGGATCCAGATCTAATAGTTGTTATCGCGCCCGACGGTAAGACCGGATGTAACGAGGGATTAAGCCGTGATTTAAAAGAATTTGAGGTCCGCTTTGACCGCCAAGGTGGCGGATGACTCATTCCATGACGTAACTAAAGAACCAAACCGACAAAGCAAGCTGGTGCAGTCCACAGGAGGACAAGTGGCCACTCCCTGTGAGTTTGATGATGACGCCGAGACAGGGAACTCCAAGCGAAGCTGTAGCAGGCAATCTGATGAAGTTGGAAGAGGAATTGAACAGCCATGAGCTCGAGTGGCTTTAAAGCCATGCATAGACTAGCAGAAGGGGCGGACACAGAAGAACAGAGAAAGCAGGCAGAGAGAGAAAAAAGCAATAAGAAGACAGATGGCCGAGCTGACCAAAGGTAGCATCGAGCACCAGAGGGCTTGAGAAATTCAAGCCATCCTTGAAGGGGATCTGTCAGGATCGAGCACCACATTGGGCTCCTTCTATTGTAGACCCGAGAGGTCAAAAAGCTAGTAAGGCCAAGAGTCTATGTACTCCAGTGGCTTGGGAAATCCAAGAACCACCCTGCCAAGCTATCCTGTGACAAGAGACTCATATTGAGCTCCTTCTTTGTAATTCTCTGCTTTAAGACACAATAAAAGAAGGCCACCACTGAAATCTGGATCGGAGACGTAGACCTGGAGGATAGGGTGAACTCCTTATTAATTTCTTGTGTTCTTATGCTTGCTTACTGTGTTCCTCTGTTGTCCTCCATTTTCAAGTGTCTATGTATTTGCAATCTGATCGATCCGTTGCTTAAATAACCTAGACACACACGAGCACATGAGTCTGTAATACCTCCATTTAATAATTCTTAATTGAGATCACTCATAGGGTGATTATCAGATCAAGTGGTATCAGAGCTTTAGGCTGTAAGGTTAGACAAGCTTGTGTTGATTTAGTTGTTGAATGCTCACTAGATCAAAGCTCAAATTAGGAGAAGAAGAGTTGGTCGAAACTAATCCTGAGATTGGGAGAGTCTATCCTCGGAAGACCATATTAGAGGAAGGTTCTATGGGGCCAAACCCTCAATTCATAGAAAGTTTCCTAGCTATAAAGTCTATGGTAGAAGAAATGTATAGGGACTTTAGAAAACATAAGGATGAAGATCCATCAAGTTCTAAACAAGATAAAGAAGAAGATGAATCTCATTCCCATGACCACTCAAAAGGAAAAGGGAAAGAGGAAAACTTTCTCACACCTCCTAATATCCCTCTGCATAGTAAGAAAGCATCTTTGACCAAGCTAGATGTTAAATTCGACTTGCCTATATATGATGGAGAGCTAAATGTTGAAAAGTTGGACAATTGGATTAGACAAATTGATGTGTATTGCAGAATGCAGAACATTGACTCAGACAAGAGAAAAATTTAGCTGGCAAGCCTATGCCTAGGAGGCACTACCTTGGTTTGGTGGGAAGGCAGAACCCAAGCTGACATGAAAAGACATGGTAAGACTATCTTTGTCTGGAGTGAATTTGTTTCTGCCATCAAGAAGCAATTCTATCCATTGGCCTACATGCAACAAGCCATGATGAGTTGGCAAACTCTTCGGCAGTTGAAAGGGCAAAGTGTGCAAGGGTACACTCAAGAATTTAGAAAGAGAGCATTGATTCTAGGGATCTCATTAGACTCACTAGAGACTCTTTTGAAGTACATTGGTGGTCTACACAACTACATGAGGCATACCATCCTCATGTTTAATCCCACTAGTATAGATGAGGTATCTGTACAAGCTACTCATCTAGAGGCTAGAGGAAAGAATGGAAATCCAGAAGTTGGGGGACCATCCCAACCCACTGCAAGCAAGAGCAAGGAGAAAAGAAAGCAGAAGTGGAAAGCGAGGAAGGCTAACACTGCACAGAAAAGCAAAGCTTCATGCACTCACTGTAAAAAGGATGGGCGTGATGATGAGCACTGTTGGATTCTGCATCCAGAGCTGAGACCTAAGAAGTTTGAGGGCAAAAAGAAGAACACTGCTGCAACTATTCAGAAAGATTTGGGGTCAGACTCGGGAGATGAAACGACCATTGTAGCCACAGGTATAAAAGGTAAGAGTTCTAAAGCATCTACTAGTAATTCTTCTCAATCTATTATTGATGAAGAACATGAGAGAAAAAGACATGAGCTTTTCCATATTCAAGTTGTTTCCAAACATCAAAAGATTGATACTTTGTTTGATAGTGGTTCACAAGTAAATTTGATTTCTGAAGCAATTGTAAAGAAATTGGGATTAGCAACTACACCTCACAAGAAACCATACCCATTAGGATGGTTGAATGATAAAGCACAACTACAAGTGACTAGATAGTGTAAACTCAAGTTTTCTTTTGGATCAACATTTGTAGATGAGGTTGAGTTAGACATAATTCCTTTGGATATATGTGGAATTGTTTTAGGGAGTCCTTACTTGTATGATAGAAAAGCCATTTTCTATAGAGCTGAGAACAAGTATCTACTTGTTAAAGATGGAATCAAATACTTTGTAAGAGCTCATAAGCTCAAGAATAATTATACTCTCATAAACTCAGGGCAGATGAAAATAATGATAAATTCGTGCAAACAATTCTTACTAATGGTTGTAAAGGAAAAGAAACCTGATAAAACCAATATATTTGAGGGTTGTAATGCTAAGCAACAAGCTGATATAGAAAAGATTGTTTCAGAGTATGATGTCATGTTTCAAGAACCTAAAGGTCTGCCACCCAAAAAGGAAATAGTACATGATATTATTTTGCAGCAAGATGTTCCATTGCCTAACATTGGAATGTACAAGTTGTTTGCTTTAGAGAATGCTGAAATCAAGAAGCAAGTGCAGGAGTTGCTCGAGAAGGGGTTTATCAGGCCTAGCACATCATCATGTGGGTCACCAATCACTTTGGTGAGAAAGAAAGATGTCTCGTGGAACATGTGCATTGACTACCGAGCACTGAATAAGATAACAATAAAAAATCGTTATCCCCTTCCTTGCATAGATGATCTTTTAGATCAATTGAAGGAAGTTGTTTATTTCACCAAGCTGGACTTGCACAGTGGATACCATCAGGTCAGAGTTGCAGAGCAAGATGCATGGAAGACTGATTTCAAAACAAAGCAGGGATTTTATGAGTGGCTGGTTATGCCTTTTGGCTTAACCAATGCCCCTACTACTTTCATGAGATTAATGAATGATGTACTCAGAACTTTTCTTGATGATTTTGTTATTGTATATCTGGATGACATTCTGATTTTTAGTAAAACATGGGAGGAACACTTAAAGCATGTTGAGCAGACCTTAGATGTTTTGAAAAGAGAAAAACTTTATGTTAAACTATCCAAATGTGAATTTGGCAAAACATATCTAAATTTTTGGGTCATATAGTAGGGGGTGGTGAATTGAAAATAGATCCCTCTAAAGTGGCAGTCATTGTAAACCGGCCTAAATCCAAGTCTGCTACAGAAGTGAAAAGCTTCTTAGGAGCAGCACAATATTGGAGGAAGTTCATCCCTAACTTTTCCTCAATTGCAGCTCCTTTACATGCTTTGATAGGATTGAACAAGGTGTTTCAGTGGGGAGGCAAACATTAGAAAGCCTTCGACACCTTGAAAGAAAAGATTAGTACAACACCTGTACTAGCACTGCCTGATCTACAAAGACCATTTGAGATCCAAACAGATGCCAGTGACTATGCCATGGGAGCAATGTTGACACAGCATGGTAAACCCATATGTTATCATTCTAAGACTTTTAATCCTGCAGTAGTTAACTATCCTACATATGATAAAGAATTGTATGCATTAGTTCATAGTGTGAAAAAGTGGAAACATTACTTAATGGGCAAAGAGACAGTAATACATACTGATCATCAACCACTTCAATATCTACACTCCCAAACTAAATTGCAGCAATCAAGGCACTACAGATGGATGGGTTTTCTACAACAGTTTCATTTAGTCATCAGATATAAAAAGGGCATACATAAAAAAGTTGCAGACATGTTATCTAGACCCATTATAAATGCATCTACTATACTTAAGCATAATTATGTACTACATGAAAGCTACATTGAACAATATGCTCAAGATATAGACTTTAAAGATGTATATGCAACTTTGAGTCAAGGCAAAAGAGTAGAAGAATTGGATTATCATGTGAAGGACCGACTCTTATATCATTGTGGGAAACTCTGCATTCCACAAACAGAGAGAGTAAAGATAATTAGAGAGGCACACACTTCTCTGATATCAGGTCACTTTGGGGTAAGTAAAATAGTTGCACAACTGCAAAGATTTTGTTATTGGCCAAAAATGAATGAGACAGTTTCTAGATATGTGAGAGGGTGTACTATGTGTGCCAAAAGCAAGCCCAACAATAGAAAACTAGGCCTGTACACTCCATTACCAGTTCCTTCTCACCCTTGGGAAAGTGTTTCCATGGATTTTGTTGGGGGACTGCCTAAGTCTAGAAAAGGTCATGATTATCTGTATGTGGTTGTGGATAGGTTCAGCAAAATGTGCATTTTGATACCTTGTAATAAGCAAATTACAGCTGAACAAACTGCAAAACTATTCTTTGAACATGTATGGGTTCATTTTGGGTTACCCACTTCTATTGTATTTGATCGAGACACCCGATTTGTGGGGAAGTTTTGGTCAAGTCTATGGGAGCTGATGGACACCCAACTGAAGAAAAGCACAACTTTTCATCCACAAACCGATGGCCAGACAGAAGTAGTTAACAAGACAATGATCCAGCTACTCAAAGGATATTGCAGCAAACATCCTAAGCTTTGGGATGAACACTTGTGTTATGTGCAGCATGCTTACAACAGAGCAAAACATTCTTCTACACAGAGATCTCCTTTTGAAACCTGTTTTGGTTTCACACCAAGGTCTCCTTTGGATTTTGTCTTTGGTAAAGATACCACCATTGATGGACACAGTGATGTGTACAAGGCAACTAGGTTCATTGAACAGATCCAGGAGATCCACCAGGCAGTACAGGAACAGCTGGAAAGGAGCCAAGCCAAATACAAGGCAAGGCATGACAAGCATCGGGTGGAGCATAGTTTCCAAGTTGGTGACCAGGTCTGGTTGTATATCAGCAAGGACAGGATGCAAGGTGAAGGTAAAAAGCTAAAGCCTATCAGGTATGGACCCTTCAAGATACTTGAGAGGATCGGTGAAAATGCTTTTTTCCTTGATCTACCAGCTTACATGCACATCTACTCAGTCGTAAATGTAGATTGCTTGAGATTGTTTGAACCTTCAATGATTGAGGATCCTGAAGAGCAAAGTCAATTGCCTTCTATTGATGACCTGCTACCTGAATATCTGAATGAATTGCAGGAAGACACAGTCTTGGACAGGAAGGTGAGGACAACGCACAGAGGAGATGTTGAGTACCTCAGAATTGGGCTCAAAGGTTCGAAGCCGAGCAGTGCAAAATGGATTGAGATTGGACAAGTGAGACAGCAGTACCCTCACTTAGTCGATGCTTGAAAAACCAACTTTTGGTGGTCCAAAAGCTTTTTAGTGGGAAGGTCGTGATCCGAATTGGATCCATAAAGAATAATAAAAAGAACCATGGCTGTACCAGGTCGGGACAGACTTCAAAGAATTGAGAGCAGCGATAAAAAACACCTCTAAAACCGTGTCAGTTGGCAGCCAGCGTGGAACGACGAGGACCTCGGTCAAAGCGTACTAACCGAGGCCCATGGAGACTATGCCGGAGGTGAAATTAGCCCTTGGGAAGCCTAGATCGGGAAAAGGAGGGACCCCGAGCGCTCGATCGCATGGGAGCCGGGAAAACTGTGAGGAAAAAGGCTAAAGGCTAAGGCGGGACCCGCGCTCTAAAAATCGACGGTATTCATTGGGGGCATCCTTGGGCAGTAAGCAGATTTGGTGAAAACGGAGCGATTCCACTCAGCGATCAATGCGTGGCAAGCGGAGGAGAGAGAAAATTGTTGCTCATCATGTGCTAATGGTCGAGCAAGTCAACTGCGAAATGAGCGGATGGCGTTGGATCTGGGGGATCCAGATCTAACGGTTGTTATCACGCCCGACAGTAAGACCGGATGTAATGAGGGATTAAGCTGCGATTTAAAAGAATTTGAGGTCTGCTTTGACCGCCAAGGTGGTGGATGACTCATTCCATGACGTAACTGAAGAACCGAACCGACGAAGCAAGCTGGCACAGTTCGCAGGAGGACAAGTGGCCGCTCCCTGTGAGTCTGATGATGATGCCGAGACAGGGAACTCCAAGCGAAGCTGTAGCAAGCGATCCGATGGAGTTGGAAGAGGAATCAAACAACCATGAGCTCGAGTGGCTTTAAAGCCATGCACAGACCAGCAGAAGGGACACACACGGAAGAACAGAGAAAGCAGACAGAGAGAGCAAAAAGCAGTAAGAAGACAGAGGGCCGAGCTGACCAAAGGCAGCATCAAGCACCAGAGGGCTTGAGAAATTCGAGCCATCCCTAAAGGGGATCTATCAGGATTGAGCACCACATTGGGCTCCTTCCATTGTAGACCCAAGAGGTCAAAAAGCTGGTAAGGCCAAGAGTCTTTGTACTCTAGTGGCTTGGGAAATCCAAGAACCACCCTGCCAAGCTATCCTGTGATAGGAGACTCATATTGAGCTCCTTCTTTGTAATTCTCTGCTTTAAGACACAATAAAAGAAGGCCACCACTGAAAGCTGGACCGGAGATGTAGCCCTGGAGGATAGGGTGAACTCCTTATTAATTTATTGTGTTCTTATGCTTGCTTACTGTGTTCCTCTGTTGTCCTCCATTTTCAAGTGTCTATGTATTTGCAATCTGATCGATCCGTTGCTTAAATAACCTAGACACACACCAGCACATGAGTCTGTAATACCTCCATTTAATAATTCTTAACTGAGATCACTCATAGGGTGATTATCAGATTAGGTAACCAACCACTTGTGCTTTATATACCCTTTCGTGGCTTATTAATGCGATTTTGGTGGCAAATCCATTCAGCCTTGTGTCTTAATGGCCCGTCGCCCGCTCCTCGGTGTCTTAAATGGGACATCTTGTCATGAATAGTAGCTGCAATGGTCACCTTCCATCCTTCCCATGCGGCAGCGCAGTCCCTGGTACACAGACACGTTCTATGCTTTTTACTGGCCTTGCGCGCCACAACCGAATCGTGCAACCTTCCTGCAGATTTTTTTATAGTCCCGCGCCCTCTTTCAACTGCATGGGGTGCTGAGACTAGGCCTCCTACAGATAGTCAGGTGGTCGCACTCCTCATGCGAGCCTTCCTCTTCCCTGCTAGCCTGGGCTGCGGGCACCCTTCGCGTACCTTTGAATCAGGTAGCACATCGCGGTCTGTGCTCCCTTGTTCAGTAAGGTGCAGTCGCAACCATGATAGCAGGGCCACGGCTCGGTCAAGTATCGTAGGAGGGCCGGCTAGGTCCGGCCCCCTCATTCGCACATTCATTTGGCCCGTTTGTGTGACTCCTATTTTTATTTTGTTAATTTCTTCGTTGACCCTCACACTTTTCCTCCTTAGCCCTGCCCCCACTTCTTCTAGTTCACGAAGTCTCACGCTGCCGCGCTGAATGGCTTCTTGCAACTACCGGATCCTTCCATCCAGGTCTTCTCGTTCAGGTTGAACTGCAGGGGCAGTGGTCGGGGAAATTCTCTTTACTTCCCTAGTTTCATCGCGTCCGACCGTGGATAGAATTCTCTTCGCACACCCTGCTTTGTTCATGGTCTTATCGGCCTAGCAAATCCCTGTTATGCGCAGATTCAGATGGGTCGATGGTTGTACAGCATGCAGCTGTGTCCTCCATTGTATATGGGTGCCCGAACTGCTGTGTCGTGGCTGCCTTGGCTGCGTTTGCCGCGGAAGCCCTCCAACCCGTACCCGCAACCGCCTTCTTCCTTCGCGCTTATTCCACCTTATCTTCCTATGTGCACGCCACACTGGTGTGATTGTCACACGCAGCGCTTCTTCCGGCGCACCATGTTGCTTTTTCTCTATGATTGAAGTTCCGCAGAGACTGACGAAGTCCTCCTTATTTATTGTGTCGTCGTCCGTTGGCCGTTGTCGTACCTCGGTTGTCACGCGTTGCAGTGATATAATCATCATGTTATAGTTGAGTGTTGTGTCTTCATGCAATCGGTTCTGCCACCGTTCGATCTCCTCATCTGAATCCGATGTGCAGGAACTATCGCTCTCCCATGAGATTCACCCATCCGCTATGGGATTCACCTGATCTTGGTCTTGCGTTGTTATCTGGTAGATGCAGTCTAGTTCCTTGTCACTGTCCTCGTCGCGCACCAGTTTGGTGTAGCACGCTCCTTCGGCTGGATCCAGCGGAACTATAACACAGAGTGACTTTTTCTCGAATGTCATCTTTTGTTTTTTTAAGTTGATGACGCCATTCATGTCTGTGGCCCAATCGATGCCTAGCAACGCAGGGTATGGATTACTGTCATCCACAATTTCTATTACCTCAAAGTCTGTCTATGTACTTACGCCTTCAATGTCCACTGTCACCCCTTGCAATCTTCCCATCGGTAAGATCTTTTGCTGGTTGGCCATTCGTAGTTGAATAGGAGACCACTGTAGTGTGGGCCTGCCCATGCGTTCCCACGTTTGCTTAGGCAACACATTCGCATCCAACCCCAAATCCAGGATGACCTGATCCATCTCATACTCACCGATTTGTGCCGTCATTCGCATCTCCCGCCCGGTGCGCAAAGCATGTTTTCCCAATTTTCGGACTACGCGCGGCTCCCCTGATCCTGCGCACCTAGTGATCAGCTCTTGCAGTCCTTTAACTGCCTTATTGTCACGTAGCAACTTCATACATGTCTCTAAAAAGGTAGTAAGCATAGAGGGATCCATTCCCGGCTCAATTGGATCCCTACTACCTGGAGTAGAGACTTCCATGAAGCTCTTCTGAGCTTCCTTAGACGTCCCCTTCACCTGTTCCATCTCAAAGTCAGGTTCCTTTGTAGGAGCATCGCGACCCTTCCCATCTTCTCCAGGCTGTTTCCTCGCATCTCCTCCTATAGTTGCGCCGCTCCTCAGTACCATGTTTACACTGGGGTCCTCTTTGCGTAGTTCAGACCTCATCATTTGGATATTTTGAGTTGGATTAGGCTGTAGTACCCCCTTTTCGTGCATTTGGGCAATCAATGTTAGACAATCTACCATTTCATGGTCAAACTGCTCGCAGTATGCACACGATATTCTCATGGGGTTAGTACAGTCGCGAGCGTAGTGCCTCGACCCTCTGCAACTATAATAGATAAAATGTCCGTGCCCTTGTCCAGGCCCCATTCCTCCTCTTCCTCGCCCGCGTCCTTGGAATCCACCGCGTGGCCCTGTGGCTGGGTCGAAACCTCGCACCTTAGTTTGCATTCGATAGGCTAGGGTCCTCTCCATCATTAGCTCGTAGCTTCGACACGTTCGCTTGTCATGACCCACTGATCTACAGAAGTTGCAATATAGCTGCTGCAGAGTCTGGGTATACTTCTGCAACAGGTGACAGTTGTCTGTGGCGTGCTTTCCTCCTACTTCAAAAATCGTGCACTAGAGCGCGGGCGCCGCACTTGGCCCTGCTTATACCTCCAGCCTTAACAGCATCGGCCCCCCTCCCACTAGATAGTTCACAAATACGGGGCAGTGGTCCTTGTCGTGATCTTGACTTTTGCATTTGATACACCCCACCTCTGTATGCGCCTCTAGTTGGGGCGCCTTTTCTTGCTTCAAACTTTTCATTTCTAAGCATAGGTTTTGACGCGTGGATTTGCTGAACTCCCAACCCTGGATCCTGTATTGGTGTTTCATGCAACCTCATTGTTGTCCCTAATGCTTTAGCTCAGGTTGAGATCTTTTACTGTGATAGTGTCGTCTTTAGATGTGGTGTCAAAGACGCCACAAACCATGCGCAATGTTGCGCATCCGTCAGCGTCATGTTAGCCTCGTGGATTGTACTCTTCAACCTCTGATCCAGATCCCATGGGGTTTCACTAGGCAGCATCGCAATCTCCTTGAACCTAATGATCGACTATGTTTCTGATTTTGGCTGGCTAAATTCTTTGTTCAATGCATCCTGGATTGCCGCTATTCCCGCATTCGGGTGATCGCTAGAGTACTTTATATACCATGTCAACGCGTGGTCCTGCAGCACGCTAACCAGAGTAGCCTTTTTTTAGTCATCATCTATTACGCCTTTGGCTTCCCATACAACCTTTACCACAAACCAGAATTGATTTGGTTCCTCATTTCCTACACCTCTAAATACCGGCAATTTGACCGCACTCGCCATTCCAACCCTCGGTGGTGGCGGAGGTGGGGTTGGTGAAGATGGGTTTGATGTAGGTGAAGTAGGTGATGGCGTGGATAGTGGTGGTATCAGTGGAATGCGTTGCTTTATCAATCGGACTGCGCTTCTTGGAGAGAACCCTGCGAGTTCCTCCTCGCTTTCTCACGAAAGTGAAATCAAAAGACTGTTTTCTAATCCTTTTGTCCCTCGGTAGCCTCTTCCACTCCTTGTTACCCCAGACATCAATGGATGCGCATAACCTGTTTTTCACATAACAACATTTTAATCCAAGTATTCAACGATTTGATGTACTTACCCCGTGGTCCTTGGAGAAAGTGCCTTTCTGCTTCGCTGTAACTCACAATTGTGTCTATCGCGAATTCGATGATAAACCCTCCTATTATTCGATCCAACCAGTGATCTATTGCCCGTGTGATTTTATCTTCAGATGCTTCTAGCCTACGCACCAACTCTGGTGTCCATACGATGGGCTGATCTAGTCTGCACCTTCGCTAACTATCAGCTAGCCTCGCGATCCACTCGTACAGTTCTGTTGAGAAGGACGCGAAGAAGATCTCATGGATCTCTATGTATATGTAGCGATCCAGCCACCTTTCCTCAGATATCCGTGGATTTCTGTTTTCCTGTACCACAAACTCGTGAAGCTTCTGATCCAACCAATCTTCAAGTTCTTTCTTCGTAGGGTTCCAGTGTTCCGACATCAGACATCCCTTAGGCAGATCCTGGTCCCAGCAATGGAACCATTTGTTGGCTTATTGGGGCCTGACCCAGGTTCGAAAGAGTTATTAGCCAAACAAATCCCGCGCTACCGGCCCTTTCGGCAATAGTCCATGGAGCGCAAACTGAAGTCTCACTTGAGGTAGCAGGGGAGGGTGCTAGAACCAGGTTTCTGCACCCTTGGGATGTCTTGATGTGGTCTGGGTGGGGTCGCGAACCGATCTGCGCCCTCACACTATTCTATACTGCTCTCAGGCTTCCGCGTAGATCCTTGCCTATGTGATTTGTTATTAACGAGTTTATTATAGATCTCATCTGCCTCTTAAGGTCTTTAAGCAAACATTTAACAATAACAACTAGCACGCGCAATCATAAATATGCATAAATTCAGAACATAAGCAACAAATAGATTCGCGATAAAGCACACAATGATTCAGAAATTCTTATCTTTATTTATCTCCTTTCCAATACAACCAGATCCTCCCTGCGCACTCAGCTGCAGGGGTCCGCGCACATAGTTGCGGACTCTACCAGGCCTCTGCGCACACAGTTGCAGAGCCTCTATCTATCTACCAACACCCTTGACTCGGACTTACAGACGTAGAGAACATTGCCCTTATAAACCCATAACATTCAAGATAAAAAAAACCACTCAAAAAAATTGACTTCTAACCATAGAGCCTTTCTCTATTTATACATTTCTATGGTCTGCAGACCATGGGTAGGCCAACTCACTTCTATTTTCTTACATTATTTTCAGGAAGACAACCCTTTGACTTGACTCATTACAATCCGTGCTTCGCACACCTCGCGGAGCCTTTACCATATTTTTACCCAAAATTGTGGGCTTTGAGCCCCAAAACTATTACGCGGGGCCTCCGCTACCCAACAAGCACAATAATAACAATAAGGGCTACAATGAAAATAGTAATGGGGGAATCACTAGTATTATAGGGACCTAACATGCCCCTCTCCTTCAAAAAAGTGTTTTCCTCAACGCTTGAGTAGTTCTGGATGCTTATGTATAAAATTATCATCCTCCCATATGGAATATTCAGTGGGTAAGTTCTTTCACTTGATGAGATACTCTGAAATTGATCGAATCTGTAGTTGTCAAGTTCTTGTTTATGTAACTATTTCAAGTTCCAACATGATTTTTCCTTCCTCGTCAAGTTATGAAAATATTGTTTGAACTAGGAGCTTGTCACCTATAAACTTCTTTAAGCATGAAACATAGAAAACTGGGTGCACTCAGGAAGCTGCAAGGAGCTCCAATTTGTATGCCATAGTACCAATCTTTTGCAACACCGTGTATGGACCATAATACTTTGGTGATAATTTATTATCCTTCTTAGCTTGCTTGAGAGACATTTGTTTAGATGGTTATAGCCGTAGGAATACCCAGTCACCTACATCAAAACTTCTTTCGCTGAGATGTTGTTCTCCCTGTTGTTTCATTTTATTCTGCGCCAAAATGAGGTTATCCTTTAAGAGTTGGAGAACTTGTTGTTGATGCTTGATGTGATATTCCACTGCTTGAACCTTAGAATTTTCTCTTAAATATGATGTGATGGATGGTGGATGATATCCATAAAGTTCCATAAAAAGATCAAATATTTTACAAAAAGATCAAAAAGACAGAGAAGCACTCTTTAGAAACTTTTGGAAAGAATAATTTTGATAATCATAAATAAAAAATAATTTTTTAAACGAGTGGAGAATTTTTTTATAACCTTAAATGATTATTCAAAACAAATTAGAGACAATAACCAAGATACTACTCACAGAGGATTATCAAATCCTTTTTACCTGAATTAACTAGGCTTTTTACCTGATTTAACTAGGCTTAAAGGAATTCGATCAAAATCAAAACCCTCGAGAAAAAACGTAAACTTGAAAATGGCATTATACAACCACTTTTTGTTCAAATCTGAAGTTTACTGATAAAACAGAGCACAAATTACCCTAGGTATTTTGGGGTTGGGTTGTATTGAAACTCCATTCCAACTTAGAAGAAAACAAGTAATTTGAGAAAAGGGTTTTTGCTACATAACCTGACAAGAATGTTCAACACAAAGAGAACCTTTAGAAAACCTATAACCACTAAAGGTGAAAGGAGTTAAACCCAGATATACAATAAGCTGTAAACACGACAAAAAACCAATAGTTGCCGCAATAAAAGGTTACAGGCAGACTTACCATGCCAAAATGGTTGACAAATTGGAAAGAAATACCACTCCAACTCCATAGACGAGTTCAATTAAACTGTGTGAAATCGCCAATAGGAGTTAAATAGAAAACCCTAGCCGCATGTCGGAACATTTGATAAGATGAGATGGACTTTCTTTCCAAAAGACATGAAGAGTATTGTATCTTTAAATATTTAGAAAATGCCCAGAAAATTGACAAATGCTACTGCCACAACTCTATAAATCTGTAGTCAGCTCGCTATGAGATTTGTGTGAGATGCCAGTTTGTAAATCCTCTTCCATTCTTTGCACACTCCCATTTCTGGTTATGTTCCTATTGTTACATACTATTGCCTGAGGCTTTGCTTATATCGCTATCCTATCCTAAAAGGGATCAACATGTTTTTAAGGAAATCCTATAATGGTTGATCCTAGTTTCGTCCCTGGATTTATAGGTGTCGGCATCCAAATGGCAGTTGATCAAATTCTTTGCCACATCAACATTGTGGTTCGTTGTAGGAAAGAGTTTTCAGCTCTCCAAGATGTTGTAAGAGAGATCGATCCTATCATCACCCACATCTAGCAATATCACCTACAAATAAACAAAAAGAGAGGTATTTCCACTTCTCATAGTCACAATAACATTTCAGCTGTTAATGTATGGCTAAAAAGACTAGATGCGCTTCTCTTACAAGCATATCAAATGGCGCAACAGTGCACAAAATCCAACTTTAACATTTTTTCACATTATCAAACGAGCATTGAGATTGCCAATCTGAAGTCAGATATTGACAACCATCTCAAGTGGGTTTCCATGATTCAGTTGGGCTTGACTCACGAGGTTCTTCTTCGGCTGTCCACACTCAAGGAAAGTGTTCAACCTTCAGCGAGTTCCTCTGCATCTACCTCTGTGCAAGCCATTGCTCCAAGCGCAGAGGGCTTTTTCATCAAAGAGCCCCTCATAGTCGGACAAGAGGACGCCTTTGCAGTATTAGAGAGATTTGTGGTGGAAGTAGAGGAAGAGGGTAGCTCTCTTTTCCGCATTGGGGTGGCTGGCAAGGGTGGAGCAGGAAAAACCCTCCTCCTCAAGACAGTCTTCAACAGTCCAAAGCTGAGAAATCTCTTCAGAGATGACTTATTGCTTTGGCTCACTGTTTCCAATAATCCATCTTTTACACATCTTAGAAATGAACTCTGTATGCAAATAGCCCCGCTTACAAAGATAGATTTAGATAAAAACCAGAGTGATGATATGCAAAGATGTGGTTGAGTCAAAGATTGCAGACTCAGAGGTTTGCTTTATTTCTGGATGACGTTTGGGGAGATGGCTCCCAGTTGATGGAGGAATTGGGTTTGCTGCTGCTAACCCACACTCCATCTCCTGAGTTGTTGTAAGTTTAAGAAATCGCAGAGTCCTATCAAAAATTGGAGTTGCAGAGACATTTGTAATAAGAATGGGGGATTTGGTAGAAGAGGACAGCTGGTAGCTATTTGCTATTCATGCTTTTCCATATAACAAGGGAAAACTGCCAGCAAATATAGATGAGAAAACGGCAAAGGTTGTGTGTGCCAACTGTGGAGGGCTTCCACTCGCTATTAAAGCCGTGGGGATGGCAATGGCAGGCACCACTCACCCACAAGAGTGGGAATTGGCAGCCCAGAGGCTGCCAATTTCTGATAGGCACGAGCAGGCAGGATCATCTCTTCAATTGTATGATTGCCTACAGTTGAGTTACGATGCACTTGGCAATCACAGCGTCAACTTGCAATTGTGCTTTCTCTATGCAGCTGCCGCCTTCGCAGAAGACGAAATTATTCAGGTGGGATATGACGTGATTCCGTTTTGGTTGGGAGAAGGGCTTCTTGGAAGGAAGAAGCAGGCAGAAGATGCAGTGCCCGACCCATTGGAAATGGGAAGGATTTATGTTGACCACCTCGTAGATCGTTGTCTCATCGAACCCATGATGAGAGACATCGATGGCCGCGTGCACTACTTCAGGATCCACGACGTCCTCCGTAATTTGGGAATTCAAATTGCGGAGAGGGAAGAAAGTTTCTACTGTCGCGTAGGCACGACTTTGACAGCATTGCCTGAGAACGAGTGGTTGGGGTGCACTCAGATTTTGTTGAACCACAATGAAATGAGTTCGCTTCCAGAATCACTGAGAGTTCCAGCAATATGCTCATGTCTTATGGAGGGAAACAAACATTTTAACAAAATTCCAAAGCTAGTGAATGGGAGTATGACCTCTCTGAGGGTTCTGGATCTAAGTCGCACGTCCCTTTCGTCGTTGCCTAACAGTGTGGGGTGTTTGAAATAGCTGGTATGTCTAATGTTAAAGGGTATGCCCATTACAAGGTTGCCCCCATCTTTTGTAGATCTGGCGAATCTTGAAAGTCTCGATCTTGATATGTCAAGCATTATGGAATTACCGCCTAGTATACATAAGTTGAGATCTCTGAAGTATTTAAGCCCTCGCAAGTGTACAGATTTGCAATATTTACCCACGATCATCTCAAGGCTCACCTCTTTGCAGTGCTTGGACATGTTTGAATGCAGCAGGTTGTGGACAAAAGTTTACCCAAATAACAGATGGAAAAAAGTGGTTTCCATTCACAATTTGGGTAGCTTAACACACCTCAAGAAGTTAGTCTTAGAAAACAACAGAGAACCACTTCAAGAGGGAACATTGCGAAATATGGTTGAAATGGAAACACTTCAATTGAAACTAACAAATATGGCAAGCTTACCACAACACATGGCTGAAATGATAAAATTGAAAATATTCTGTTTGGAGTTTTCTAGTCTCATTAAAATGGAGAGCAATTTTTTCAAATTTCAAAATTTGAGTTTTATTACATTGCGGGGATGTTTAATGTTGAAAGAGCTTCCACATCTACACAAACTTGGAAGTTTAAGAGAATTAGAAGTCATTGGATGTTCCAAGATAAAGAAATTTCCTAAAGAATTTGGTGAGCCCGGAGCATTTCCTTTATTGGAAATGCTTTCACTAGTTGGGTTAGATGGATTAGAGGAACTTCCTGTGATATATGAGGGTGCAATGCCCTCATTAAAAATATTTACCATGATGCAATGTGAAGCCTTGAAGATGTTGCCAGAGAGTTACTTCACTATCAAAAAACTCCAAAAAATAAGAGTGTTTGGTTGTTCAATGGTATTGGAGAACTTAGAAAGAGTCAAAATAGAGAACAATAAGGTAGAAGTGGTGACAATGTCTTCCACAAATACTAGAGAATTTTTAAAAAGATATTTGCAAGTACAAGGCACCATAAAGAGTTGGACTTATGGTGAATTTTGGTGTCATGAATTTTTCACTTTCATAAACTATTGTGAAAGATCATTATAAATAACATTGTATGAATTATGGATCATTGTTGATAGAAAAACTGGGACAACAGAGCGGCGATTTTTGAGCTAGGGTTATAGGCTTGCAGAGTTTGTTCTCCATGGAAGGACGTAAAGGAGGGAGCTCCACTCCCTCCTACAAGCAGGCAGTGGCCAGCAGAGGTAAAAAACCAATAGAAGATAACAGAGGTCCTTCAGATGGAAGGCAAGGAAACAGGGAAGAGGAGCAGGAGGGCTCTAAATCTAGGGAGAATAACAACACTACAGAAAACGAGGAAGCGGACAAGAAACAGGGAGCAAAAGACAAAGCACAAAAGGGACCATGCAAGCCCAAAACCACAATCACGCCCAGAGTAGTTTTGAATGATCCTGCTCTGCAGGCGCATAGGGACCACATGCAGACATATGCAATCATTTGTAAATTCATGGGCTTATGGCCCACCGAAAAAGCTTTACAAACATGGATTAAATACCACTGGAAACCAAAAGGAAGCATAGAACTACATCTTGGGTCAAAGGGATTCTTTACTGTAGTCTTTGCAAATATTGAAGATAAGGATAGAGTATTTGAAGGAGGGCCCTATTTTTATGCAGTTGTAGGCCTGTACATGCGACCATGGGTTATGAATTTTGTCCCAGAACGAGAAATTTTTACCTTGGTCCCGGTGTGGGTTAGACTCTACTCTCTACCTTTGGATTATTGACAACTAGAATCCTTATATGCCATAGGAAATAAGTTAGGGTGTTTTTTCAAAGCTTCTGAGGCCACCAGAAAGGGAAAATACACATCCTTTGCAAGAATATGTGTGGAGATGGATCTTTCAGGAGCTCTGCCGGATGAGGTAATCTTGGAAGTGTTTGATGAAGAATGGGTGCAAACAGTGGATTATGAACACATTCCATTCAGATGTCGCAAATTCCATGAGCATGGGCACCTATTCAGAGATTGCCCTCTCAGTAAAACAGAAAACAAGAGTAAAACCAACACCATGAAAGATACTGAAAGCTTTCATAAAGTGGTCCAGAAAGGAAAAGGGAACAAAAGGGGATTGAAGCCACTTCAAACAGAAAAGCAACTGGCCAGCCAAAACAGGTTTCAAGCACTAGAAGAGGAAGAGGTGATAACGAAAGTAGATCAGGCCAAGGGAGGCAGTCTAGTGGAGGAGGAGAATGGAGATAATGATGAGCAAACACAAAACATCAATAAACAGAAAGAAGAAATGATGAGTGACACAGAACTGGAGATGGACCAGGAAATGACCCAGAGTGAGATGGAAATGGAAGACCACGAACTTCAGGAGATTCTTGAGAATGAGAATCTAGATCTAGAAGGATTCTTGAAACAAGGAACCAGGGAGGGAGTGGATTCGTTACCTCCAGAGGAGTTCAATAGAGTGCAACAGCTGTTCATATGGAAAACTCAGACCATAGGACTGGAAAAGCAAAGGGAAAATGAAAGACAGGGCAACGAAGGTGTGAAAGCTATGAAAACCACACCAGGATTAGCACCTAGAAACCCAGGAAAGAAAAGAGGCAGAAAAAAGCAGAACGAGCTTTTGATGGAATGTGGAAAGCTAATGATAGACTCAAGTAAGATGAAAGACCTACCCCGTTACTCCTTTACAAATCTTTAATAATGAAGTTCATTTCTTAGAATATTAGGGGTCTAGGTAGTAAAATAAAACAAAGACTACTTAGTAATAGGATGAAACAAGCAGCACCGAATGTGATCTTCATCCAGGAAACTAAATGTTCCATTCAAAAAATAAAAGAGATTCACAACAAATGGCTCAATAGATTTGAGTTTCTGGAAGTCAAAGCAGAGAATACAGCAGGAGGCATTCTCATGCTTTGGAACCCCCAAAAAATTGACATTATAGATGCAAAGGCATCTAGGGATTATCTTTCAGTGGTCATGCAACCAGTGGGAGATAAGGATATTTACCTGGTCACAAATGTATATGGCCCCCAAAGAATGGATGGCAAACTCAAGCTTCTAGATTCCCTGCAGGATCTCAGGGAAAGACATGCAAGAATCCCTTGGATCATGGGGGGTGATTTCAATATGATCAAATCGTTGTCGGAGAAAAAAGGGGGTACCAGAATTCTAAATAAAGACTCTTGTGCATTTCAAACCTTCATAGACAATATGAAGCTAGTGGATATAGTAATGAATAATGGGACTTTTACTTGGAACAATAAAAGAGGAGGAGAATCTCAGGTGGCCTCCAAATTAGATAGATTCATAATCTCAGAGGATCTCATGCTCAAGGACAAGGACATAGCTGCTAGAGTTCTACCCTTTGGAGGATCTGATCACTGGCCGGTACAATTGGAAATTCAGGGCATTGGTACCCCCAGGAATAGACCTTTCAGATTTGAAAACATCTGGCTCTCCCACCCAGATTTCAGCAACAACATAGCCATCTGGTGGGTAGAAGATTTGAATATTCAGGGCACAAGAATGTTCCTTCTTCAAAAAAGACTCAAACATATTAAACTCAGGCTCAAGGAATGGAACAAGAAGGAATATGGAAATATTTTTGTAGCAAAAAAATCTGTTGAAGGAAAAATGCAGGAGCTCAACCAAACCCTTATCATGGAGGGTTTTGATAAAGATAGAAGTGATCAGGCAACCAAATATCATCAAGAATGGGAGAACTTATGTAAACAAGAGGAGATTTTTTGGAGGCAAAATTCCAGGGTGCAATGGCTAAAAGAACGAGAACGTAACACTAGATTTTTCCACATATCCACTATGGCAAACAGAGCTCACAATAGGATTTCTTTGATCAAGGATAAGGGAGGTATCCTTCTCAATTCTCATGAAGAAATAGAAGCAGTGCTGGTTTAGCACTTTCATGGTATTGTACAGGAATCCTGTTCAGACAGAGAGCAATCCATCAGGGGTATATCAAGACATATACCCAAGCTGGTTTCCAGAGAGGACAACTTCATCCTTAACAGACCAGTGATGGAAGAGGAGGTGAATGAGGTCCTAAAAGAAATGCAAAATGGTAAGGCACCACGCCTGGATGGTTTCAATGTATATTTCTTTAAAGCTTGCTAGAATATAGTAAAACAGGACATTCTGAACATTGTAGAAGACTCCAGAAGGGACAAGACTATATTGAAGGCGCTTAATACAACCTTTATCTCCCTGATCCCTAAACAGGAATTGGCTCAAACTCCTAATAGGTTTAGACCCATTGCCTTGTGCAATGTTGTCTACAAGATAATATCCAAAGTTGTGGCCAATAGAATCAAACCTCTTCTTCCTTCCCTGGTGTCAGTTGAACAATCTGGATATGTGGAAGGTAGGCAAATCCTCGACAACATCATTCAAGCTCATGAGGTGGTGCACTCATTGACAATCAACAGGAAAGCTAGAATGATCATGCAATTGGATATAGCCAAAGCTTATGATAAGCTAAATTGGACCTATATCAGAAAAGTTCTCATTTCTTTTGGGTTTGATCATAATTGGATCAGATGGGTAATGGCCCTAGTAACTTCTCCCAGTTTTTCAATTCTTGTTAATGGATCTCCCTCGGAGACTTTTATTCCTTCAAGAGGCCTCAGGCAGGGAGATCCACTCTCTCCCTTTCTCTTCATACTCATGATGGAAGGGCTGGGTCGATCTATCAAGCATGCTAAAATAGTTGGGAAAGTCAAAGGTATCCAACTTTCTAAAGATGGTCAAGCCTTAACTCATCAACAATTTGTTGATGATACCATGCTACAGGGTATCCCCATGGTCAAAGAAGCTCTAGCTTATAAGCAAATCCTGAGAGAATTTGCCATGGCTTCAGGTATGGAAGTTAATCTCTCCAAATCTAAGATTTTTTTCTTTAATACTCACATTGCTATTCAGAGAAATATTTCCAGAATTTTGGGCTTTCAAAGGGAGATCCTCCCTTCAAAATATTTGGGAGTTCCTCTAATGGCCAAACCTTTACACAAGAGCATCTGGGAACCTGTGATTAACAAATTGCAAGACAAAATTAGGAAATGGACTATTAGATCATTAAATCTGGCTGGTAGGTTGGTGCTAACCAAGGCTGTACTACAATCAATCCCAGTCTTCATGCTTTCAGCTCTCCCGACACCAATAGGAGTCCTGCATCAATTCAAATCCATACAAAGAGACTTTCTTTGGGGCAAGGGGGAAGAAAAAAAGAAATGGGCCTTGGTAGCTTGGGAAAAAATCTGCAAACCTAAAAACTATGGAGGGCTTGGATTAGATGATCCTAAGATTCTAAGCAAGGTTTTAGGAGCTAAATTATGGTGGCGATGGGTAAAAGACCTAGAGGCCCAGTGGGCTATGATATGGAAAGAAAAATATGCCAGCAATTGGCAAAACAATGATCTAATAAGAATGTCAGGATATAGAAAGGGATCACACATTTGGAATAAGGCATGGGATAGTCGGGGCTTAGTCCAAGGAAACAGTTTCTGGGAAATTAGAGATGGAAACCTAGCCCTATTCTGGGAGGATAGATGGCAACAAGATCCTATTATGTTAAAAGAAGATTTGAGGGATCTGAAGGAAGAGACAGATACCAAAGGGTTATCTAAAGTAAAAGACTTTTGGGATCAAACCAGCGGTATGGGAAAATGGAGAACTTGGAGGAACTTTGATTTTAGGGATGACAGCCCCGTGAAGGCTAAAGCAAAGACTCTAAAAAAAATGGTAGAACAAAGGAAGATTTTGAGGTCAGAGGGGCAAGACCAGCTAAGATGGGGCAACAATAATGAGGGAGCCTTTAATCTCAAGGAAGCTAAACTCATTCTCCTTGACCTTAACTCTCAAGCTCCAGATAAGATTTGGCAAGGCCTATGGAGACATCAAGGCTGGATGAAAATTAAACTCTTCATGTGGCTGGTTCAGCATAGGAAAATTCTGACCTGGGAAAATATTAGGAAGAGGGGTATCTTGGGGCCTTCCAGATGTCAGCTCTGTGAAGCCCAAGAGGAAACTATGGAGCACCTTCTCAACAACTGCATTTTCACCTCCAGTTTGTGGGATTCTTTTGCCACCATTTTCCAACAGACTGATAGGGACAAAGGAAGTATCATCAATACCCTAAACAAATGGAGAAGAAACTTTTCAGATAATGAAATTCTTGGCTCAACATGGGCCATCATTCCAAGCTTCATTATTTGGAATGTCTGGAAAGAACAAAACAATAGAATCTTCAAGAATGAAAAGAAGCCTTCCCAATGCCTTTTTGAGCAGATCTTAAATCAACTCAAGGAAATGGTCGGCACTATTGTGTGAACTCTCCCTAAGAACCCACCTTCAGTTGCTGATTTGAGAATTCTCAGTGAGTTGGGGTTGCAAGGACTTATTCCTCAAGGATTGGATAGGACTGTATTCTCCCTGGATTCTGAGCAAGATTTCTGGCATCCTCCCCCTAAGGGCTTTTTGAAATTCAACATTGATGGGGCTTCTAAAGGCAACCCAGGTACCGTTGGTTATGGAGGAGTGTTAAGGGATGAGAAGGGAAGTGTCCTTTTATCTTCTACTGTCATTTAGGGAAAGCCACCAATAACATGGCAGAATTGATGGCTATGGAGCAATGTTTAGATTTCCTGGAATAGGATAACCGACAAAATGTGATAGTTGAAGCCGATTCTGAGTTAATCATCAAATCGGTTAAGAGGATCAGCTAGGGAACAAAGCCGGAAAAAGTCTCAAGGAACTGGAGGCTGATCTAGGGCTTTCAATGGATTCAGCAACACCTCTAGAGCCTTCGTACAGTTAGCTTCAAACATGTCCGAAGATCGGCCAATAAATTGGCGGATCTTCTGGCCAATCAAGGTGTGATCAACACAGAGAACAGGATTGTGATGAGCTGGCAAGAATTGCCTCAGAGTAGGTTAAAAGCGATTTGCAATGACCAGGCAGATGAAGACAGGTTCGTGTTTCGGAGTAGAGCCATGGAGGTGGAGTCTGGTTAATTCAGCGATTCCAGGCGGCAGCCAGTCAGGTGGCTCTGGTTCTTCGAAGATAGGCAGGTTAGCGGGAGTTTCTTCTTTCCTCAGTTCTGGAGGAGAAGACAAAACAGAAGGTCGGAACCCGAGCACTATCGGTGGCTGCAATACCATGGGTTTTCTGCCCATGCACGATATACTGGGTCAGGGGCGGTTTTCCGGCGATCGCGAGCCTCGCAAGCGGGAAATGGTATTTCCATTTTTGAAGCGATTCCATACAGTAGGCTACACGTGGCGGTGGGGTCAGCTAAAATACTGCCCTCATCACACGCTAAAGTTCAGTGATATTGGCTGGCGCGATATGAACCTCTGTTGTCAGATCAAGCAAGGTGGATCGACGACTGCAATTGATCGTGCAAGTTGGTTGTCTAGGCAGGTAAGTATAGCACTTCTTGACTGGGCGAATTAGTCCTCTACCGTTGGATTGGGTCAGCAGGCTCAACGGTGACGATTAAAGCGGCATGTCTGGAAGTTGGCGGGAAGAGTTAATGCTCCTTTTTCTTGGCGGGAGGAATTTTGTCACAGGCGGGAGGCTTATTGTTTTGGTTACGATGCAGGCTTCATCTTTGTTTTGATTTTAAGAGTTTAGAAGTTGGGTTTTTCGGGGTAGGGGCTTTTGCCTCGGGCCCGTTCTCTGTTTGGTTTGTGGGTCTCTTCCTTGGTCCACAACTCCTTGTGGATAGATGTAAATTTTGTACTTTATTAATGAAATAGAAGGTCCGACTCTTGCATTAGAAAAAAAAAACATTGTATGAATTATGTTTCAATAAAATTTTATAAATAAAGCTTGATGATTTGTTTTTCCATATCAAAATATGTAATTTATATATTATGTTGCTTTTATTGTAATTCATTATGGTTTTCAACAATTTGATTTTTTAATTGGTCATATTATTTTTGAAATTCATTTTTAAGTTCTTTAATTTTTTTGTATCATTCATCTTTTATTATTTTTTGTCTCTCCAAACTTGAATGTATAGTAGCAATTTTTACAGTAACCAATAGAGCATTTTTATGCTCAATGTAAACTTAGATGTTTTTCCAAAAAACTTATTTCAATTTTTCTACAAATTAACAATTTCCTTGAATTTTTCATAATGTCTAGATGAGTAAGATGACTATGGTACATAATTATATAAACATGCATGGATGATAGAATTATATGGATTTAATTAATTAATTAATCATCTATACTATCAACCAAGTGCATGATGCATTCAATTTATTGTCATAACTCATGGATTTAATTTTACAACTGTTAATTATACAATTACTATTAATTAATTAATTAATCAATCATATATACTATTAACCAAATGCATATATACTATTAACCAAGTGCATGCATTCAATTTATTATAATAACTACAATGGCGGTTGATCATAAAAGCTTTCATATGAATATGGCAATTAAATGTTCACTTAATTTGCTTGAATTATCTAGAAAGTAATAAATTTTTGAAGTAAAAAAAATGAAATGAATATATAATGATTTTATAACGAGTGATTCTATATAAATATTCTACATATTTTTCATTTAAAATAATTTCTCTTAATGAACCTATGATTTTTATAATATTTTGTTATTTATTTTAAATTTATATATCTATTATTTATTATTAGTTAATTGAAAATTTATAGAATAAAGAAATATTAAATAAATATGCATATCACAATAATTTATATAAATTAACAAAATAAAAAATAATGTCTATATGAAAAATCATCTTGATAATAGATTAATATTCTTTTAATTAACTTTGAATAATATTTATCTAATGTTTGTAACGTTTAACATTTTCACTCAATGAAAATAAAATAAAATAAAATACATATGTGTTTTTTTTAAATGAACTAGTCAAAGTGTTAAACATTACATCATATATACAAACAAACTCATCATGATAATATATACATTTTTAATGGTATATTTTGATTGACTTAAAGAAATTGAGTGTTTTATACAATTCAGTATGAGAGATGTTTAATGTTTAGGTTTAAAAGTGATATGGCATATGAAATAAGTTATCTAAATTAATATTAAAAAAATAGTATAAATCTCTAGATTTAAGTAGTCAAATAATTGTATGGACGGAGCCCTTTGTTCCACAAACAAGGCTCTCATACATCAATTTGGTATCTTGTTAGGACATTATATATATATATATATATATATGAGATTTTAATAACAATATTTTTGTATTGAGAGATTTGCATCTCAATTTTTTTACCCATCATAGTGTCGTTAGACATAACGATCCTAAAGAACTTAGTTTAGGATTTTATAGTTTTTGTAGGAGATATGTGCTTAGTCTTCTAAAATAATATTTTTAAATTACATGATCCATCTAATCTCTTAAGATAAATAATTAAAAGAATAGATAGATTCATAATTTATTTTACATAAGACTTGTCATATTCACATGATTATGCATTAAAATGTCCATACCAAATTTACTGTAGGAAACTAGAAAGATGAGCTTATTTATGCCATCTTCTTCTCATGTGAGTGTTATGTTGAGTTTGTAAGCTCTTGTATGAATAATGCAAATTTACTTTTCCTTGATTAATTAACATTTTGTATAAGAATACATCATCATCATATTGGTATCATACCTGTATGATGTCGATGGTGAAAAGGGGATTCAAATGCCGAAGACTTTGAAAAACTCAACAAAATTGGAAGTGGATGTATGTCATGTTGGTTGCCCAATTTTGTTAAGGAAAAAAAATAAAAATAAAAAAATTGCTCCAAATGAAGTATTATGTAAACTCTGAGGTCTGAGTTTCAAATCCCCTCAATTAACCTATGTGTATAAAAAGGGTGTATATAGTACCTAGAGGTTATAGTGGCAGTGGTCAAAATCAACTTCATGTCACATGAATACAAGATTGGCCTAATTATCAATTCCTCTCTCTCTAAAGAAGACTTGGCACTATTATACATATGTTATCTACAAACAATTATATTTTTTGACTTTGTATTAAGTGAAAAATAAAAAATAAAAAGCTAAAAAAATTCTCCACCCATTGTATTTATTAAGGATTTTTTTATTTATTTTACAAGTATTATAAGACATCAAATTTATCATTAGTAAACAACACAAACTAAGAGGCATCCATGGATTTCTTCTACATATCACCAGTGACAAACTTCATGTCAAAAAAATCTAATCTTCACACTGCACTTCAATATACATCAACAAAACATGGATTAGTCCATTGTGTTGGTCTATGCAAAACATGATTTTTAGTTAACAATATTTTTTTGGTGAAATATTTTACTAGTTATTTTTTTGTAATGCCACATGAGTTGGAGTTATTCATCATGTGTGGAGCTTTCAACTCTGTTTTTCAAATTGCGCTCCTTGCACGCTCCATCCTAGGCATAAGAGGCCACTAGATGAACTTGTTCACTATCTCATCCCGTGTTGCTCCCATCAATTGAGTCTTATGTTATACTCGTTCAATTGCGTAAGGATTGTAGCTTGAGAAAAGCTACACTATCCGATATACATCTAACTTATTATCTACGTCAGTGAATTCATTAATTCATGGAGGTCGGATACTGACGTGAAGAGTTACTTTTTATTTTTGAGAGGGTGTTCCCCTTGGATCAGGAGACAGAAATATCTAACCTTCAACGTATGTAAAAAATTCTTTGTTTTCAACCATAATTATTACCAATCCACATCTAGTGACTCCACACATGAAATTATCCTGTACAACATAATTTTTGTTTGGTATAAAATTTGGAGTACACAAAAAACTAAGTAACGTTCGGTCACGACCTCAACTCTCCTTCAAACCCTCATTTAGTCTACACCATTTTCCTTAGTATTCCATCATTTATCCTCTTTTGCATTGAATATTATTGAGCATTGGTTTTTTTCACTGATCTATGCATCCACTTTGGTGATATCACCTTGACCAAAGCATGTTATTGGTTTTTTCTATCCAATATGACTGCACTAGGACTTGCATTGAGAGCTAAAGTGATAATTGAAGTAGCTAAATAAGACCTACAAGTTGGTTAACCAAGATGGAGAACTAATTTAGTTGAAAATATATCAACTAAAATTCCTTTACAAGTTCTCCATCTCTGTAAAGGAATTTTAGTTGATACATTTTTAACTAAATTAATTCAAAAGATTTCGTGAAGATTCGAGAGTTTGCTAACAAATTAAGAAGGTACCCTTGTCCTATTTGTTTTGGAAACGACACCCACTTTTATTTGATATATATGATATATAAAGTATATTAGAAAAAATTAAAATACTTAAAAATAATTTAGTATTTAATTTTTTTAATCAAAATTAGGGGTTAGGTGAGAAATAATAAATTTGAAGTATTGTTTACTTCAAGGGTAGGTAGAGAAATATTTTTCAATTTTTATTTCATCAAGTTTATAGAGAAAACAAAAAGGTTTAAGGTGTAATTTTGAAAATTTTGGCAAGAAAATTGTTAGGAGTTGATTAGAGCCAAGTAAGCTTAATCAATCTACTTTTTAAAGATATTATAAGAGGGTGAAAGTCAAGCCCCCATAGTCCTTTGAGTGGAGTGTACGCTTAAGGTCCTTTTTGTGCATGACTATTGATTAATGCTTTTGTTGCATAAAACACTCATCATGCAAAACCACTAACAAATATATCAAAGCTTGTAATTTTTTTCTCCATATCTAATAACTTGCATGGCTCCAATCATTATAAAACTTAGGAGATGACATATGGAAAACACTAATATACAATGAATTATAGAAGTATATATGCAGTGGAGATATAAATCCCACTAAACCCACTAATGTCAATCCACTAGCTAAGTGGGAACTAAAATATGAAAATGTTTTGACATTCTTAAAATCCTTTATAAATGAAGAAAGGTATATTCATATTGAAAAAAGACTCCATATGCGTGGTTTGCATGGAAAATTTTAAAGATGTGTTTGATACTTAACTGAAAATAAAAAAGGTTGATCTTCAATTGGTGTAGCTTCAATAAAAACTAGCTTAGGGTAGGGATGCACTAGAATATATTTCTAGATTAAAAAACATCAAACAAGAACTAAGAAAAGTAGGTTTTACTCATGTAAATTATAGTTTGATGAAAACTATCTTGATTGTAGTGTTTCCACCCTCTTTTAACACTTTTTAGAAACTTTACAATTGGTTGGTAAATTAGAGAAGACTTCATTTAATCAATTCGGTGAATTGTTGGCTCAACATGATGAATTTTGAAAATAAGAAATAAAATAGAGAAAATGTCTTCTACATGTGAGAAAGATCCAGTAAACATCGACTGAAATTTCAAAACGAATAGGAACTCTAGTCAATACAATCAAAACTAATCTTCATCTCAAGGACATGGTTGCAAGCGTAGTCAACAAATAGGAAGTGATAATTTTCAATAGGGATCAAACAATTTTAGAAATCAAGAAAAGAGACCTCCAAATCGCAATTACCAGTCTAGAAGTGGTAGAGATTTGAGTCATATTACATGCAGGAAATGTAATAGAGTTGGTAATTATGTAGAATATTGTAGAACTCCAAATTATGATTTATCTAAGTTCAAGAAAAATTCAACTTCGGCACAATATGCTAATGTCAATGATTAGAATGATGATCAAAGTGATTTTGAGTCTGAGTTCGCTTCTCTTCAACAATCATAGTTAATATATTTAGTGGTTTCCAACTACTCTTTTTAGAGTTAGTATGAAGATGTACATATATTGGATATACGTGGAACTCAATACATCACTTTCAAAAGAGATTTATTTTGGTTTTCTCATGAGTCTAAACTATTTTTTTTTTTTTTTCCTAATTACACCACACAAACACCTTGAGGAAAAAGTTTTGTGAATTTTTTTTCCCAAGAGTTGGAGAGAAAAATATTTGAAGTGTTTGGTATGTACCAACAATTAAAAATAATTTGTTGTCCTTAGTGTTAATTCGACGAGTAGGGCATAAATTATCATGGAACATGGGTTGATTAAAATCAACTTAATGAAATAAAATATCAAAAAAATTATGATAGGATATGATGGAAAGATTCTCAAGATAAAAGGGAAATTCATTCGCTGGAAGCAATATTTTTTAGTAGTTGATTTAGAAATTTTACCTATCAGGTTATGGCATGTTAGATATGGACATTTAAATTTTGATATCCTATCACAACTCTAAAAATAGGGAATGGTTAAAGGGATTCCCACTT
Source organism: Pinus tabuliformis (assembly GCA_031772625.1). Classification (NCBI taxonomy): domain Eukaryota; kingdom Viridiplantae; phylum Streptophyta; class Pinopsida; order Pinales; family Pinaceae; genus Pinus; species Pinus tabuliformis. Next base: position 437,723,201 of record CM062810.1, on the reverse strand, counting down.
TTAAAAGTGAAAATGCAAAATGTGGAGATTTCATTTATGGAAAAGCAAACTAAGAAGCATTCCCTACTAGATCACAACAAGAAAAAAGATGTTTTGAACTCATCCACATTGACATTTGTGGACCTATACAAACTCTTCTTAGAGGTTATAAGATTTTTTACTTTTCATCAATGATTTTAGTTGAAAGATTTGGGTTTATTTCCTGAAGGAAAACTCAGAGGAATTTGAAAATTTCAAGGTTTTATGTTATTTGGTTGAAAAAAAAAAAACCAAGGAAATGATAGGTAATTTAAGAATGGAGAATGGATGATAATTAACTTTGAATGAATTCTAAAAATATTGCAAAGAAAGAGGCATAAAATAAAATTCACAAATTCATACACTCCAAAGTAGAATAGAGTGTCAGAAATGATGAACAAAGCTTTGACGGGTATGGATAGATCAATGTTGAATTTCAAAGGCGTAAGTTCTTCTTACTGCTGAAGAAATTCACATTGTGGTTTACTTAAGGAATATATCTCCTACAACTTCTTTGGATAACATCACACTATATGAAGCTTGGTATGGTTTCAAACTAAAATTCAAGAATCTTTGAGTCTTTGTTTCTATTTGGTATGCTTGGTTCCTATTGAAAAGAAGACTAAGCTAGAATCTCAAGTTATGAAGTGTATGTTGATTGGATATTTCAATTAAAAGAAGTCACCTTTTATCCAATGATAAGTTCCTTGTAATTCAAGATGTTATCTTCAATGAAACAAGTAAATCCCGCTGAGATTCAAATCCTTCTAAAATAGTTGGAATAGAAAGTGCATAAGGAGAAAAACAATATAAAAATTCAATAAATCAAAGAACATTGGTTTGAGATGCATTGGAATTCACTAAAAAATGGAAACGGTTAAAAATAGGATTCCATGTGGCTTGATGATGTCACCCTTATGTAAGCATGATGTTAGCAAGGTACCGAGGGAACAAGTGACGTGGAGGTTAAGCTGATGTGGTACCTACAACACATGTGCTAGTGGTTTGTGATGCCACTTGGCTTGGGGTTTCCATGTGGTACTAATGTGGTAACACACGTGGTTGGGGGCCACATCACCATGGAGCTCAGGACCATGGAGGTATTCTTTAGTGCATTACATAAGCGGGTTTCAGTAGACAGAAGCCGCACAACAAGAACCTCCTTGTTACATGACATAAATATTCATGTCCAAACATGTTGTAGAGATATGAAGGAATGGTACAGGGCACTATGACACTATAATGTGGTTCGACCATGCGGGATTCGTGCAACGTGGTAGAATGAGGTCATACTTGATAGGTATGAACCTCTATGTATCTTGAAACCACATAACTAAAACCCATTGCATATATTGATTATAAAATATATATTAATTATATCAATTAATTATGTATAATATATTATTAACTATAATATTTACATTAACTAATATTAGTATGTATAATATTACAATTAATAATTAACATAATATACTATGCATATATTATATTAATTATTAATTATTAATTATTCGTATTATACATACTAATATTAGTTAATATAAATATTATAATTAATAATATATTATGCGTAATTAATTGATATAATTAATGTAATAATATAATTAACGTATATTATAATCAATATATGTAATTGTTTTAGCTATGTTGTTTTAAGATATGGGGGCAAGGGTCATACCAATCAGATATGACCCTGTTTTTCCAAGTCAGACCAATACTACATGGTCTATAATTATATCCCTAGTGGGGGTTTTATGGGAGAAAGGACATGACTTGGGATGTCATGCACACCACCCTTGAGCATTCATTCAGGCATTCAATGATGGTGGTAGGAAGCAATAGGTTCACATGCACAAGCATGCAATTAAACTCTTGGTTGGAGTCATGTGTTATGGCATGGAAGGTTGGAAATTTTTCTTGGGAGGAGAGAATGAGAGCTGAGGTAAAACCTCAACTTCCTAGAGTCTCTATTGCGTTAAGGCGAGGTGGAATGAAGCTTTGGTGTGGGAGCTACCGGTTTTGAGCCTGAGGTGGAGTGTTATTTGGAGACTCTTTTCCCTCGTGCACGAAAGTAGTGGTGAATTTCACCCCGGGGTCTTGTAGAGTAGCAGATTTTGAATCTTATAGCTTCATACTAGTGTGCTTGGTCTATAAGCCAATTACGAGTGTCCTGGTCTTTTGCATAGTCTAGTTTGTCTCCTCGTTGGCTATTTGTGGTCTTTCGATTTCTTTAGGATATATATTTCAATTGTGGATTGTCAGTTTCTATTTGAAGTTGGTTTATTCTCTCGAATTGTTAAGGGCCTGTTGAAGTCTGGGTCAGTTTTTTCATAAAATTGCAACTAGTAGAATTTGTGGGCTTTTGTGTTTGTTTTGGTTCCAGGTAGTTTTAGTTGGTGGTTGATCCTGGTCGTGTACGAGGGGTTTGGAGGAAGGACTTTGTGTGAGAGTTCGTGGTTGTGTCAAAGTCCGAGGGTGGTGTATGCTATGCCAAATGGTTCAAGGGAGTAAGTTAGTGCTTGAATTTGTGGCGTCTTCTGCCCGCTAAGGTAGATTGTCATCAAAATTTAGTCCCTTTCTATGGGCTTATTATAATGAGTTGGTGTTTTGGTTCCCATACCTATTTGGGTGGGATTTGGTTAGGTTTTTGTGTCCTTTTGCACGAAGGGGAAACTCTTTTAGAGAATTAGATTTACCTAGTCAAGATTTGGAAATTTCATCAATGCAGAGGAAAAAAAGCCAAAGAGGTGGATGAGGTAGAAATCAACTAGGTCAGATGGGAGAAAGGCTCTTCTCTCATGACTCTGTGGTGACTTATTTCAACATGATTCCACTAGAAACTCGCCAAGCGATAAGAGAATTAGAGATAAAGGATGGGGAGGAAATTCACTGCATGTTAGATTTAGAGTTTCTTGAGGACTTGGTAGGATGGGTGCCAGACCTAGGACAAACTAGAGACAAGAAAAAATTGTACTTAAATTCAGTTACACTTCATTGGAAAATGAATACACTATTGGGTTTAGTTTTGAGAGATAAATAGTTTTAGAGATACAACATCTTAGCTTCATTAGAAGATGTCAAAAGAATGTTGAGAAATTTGAGGTTCTTTAAGGATTGAATGGATGCACGCCTAATGCACATAGAGAGCCACAGTCCTTGTGAGTCAGATGGAGGTGATGGTAGAGACCCTACTGGTTCTAGTTCCTGTGCTTCGAAAAATATGTCCTCATTTGATAATGAGTAGAGAGATTGTGTGGTGGGTGATGGGGTTGGCTTCTTACTTAGGAACCCATGTCTTGCTTTTGGTTGGCCACGTGTTGGTCTGTCTTCCTTGGGATTACAACAAATTAGAAAGATCATAAAACTGATTTTTTTGGTTGGGATTAGATCTTTGTTCCACACTCTGGTGATTTTTGGCTGGTATGGGTTTCATTTTTCTTGGACCCTCATTGTGGAATATTTCGAAGATGGTGGTTGTCTCTTTCTTTGGTTGATATTAGGGAGTATATTCCAGTGGTGTGGTGGTGAAAATTATGCTTCGAGGACTTGTGATTTGTGACATGTGGTTTGGCATTTGGAGATGAGCATGACGCACCAAAGGCAACAACAACCTTGGCGCTGTGGGCATGGCTACATTCTATTTTGTAATGGACCTGTTTTTCGAATGGTTTGAGGGCTGGTAAAGGCCAGGGGTATGTTTTTTTGTATGTATACAATGAGCTTCAATGAATATAAGTGGTAAAGGTTGAGATCAACTATCTAGAACTCCCTCTGTGTGCTCACAGATAACCCTATAATTATGTTTTCTTGATTAATAAAAAGGTTATATATATATATATATATATATATATATATATATATATATATATATATATATATATATATTATTGTTATAAATAGATTTATAAATTTATTATTAATAATATTATTATTAAACATTATTAATATTTAGTTTATAGGTATTTATATTAATTTTAATATTTCATTACCATTATTACCTTATATATATATATATATATATATATATAGATATATATTTGTCAATCAACCATTATCCCTCTTTTATCTCTTCATACTTATACATCCTCTTTGCCTCCTATTTCTTTTGAACATTATTCTGAAGCTGGATTATCTTATGGATTCAAAACATTGACAACTTTTAAACATCACTGTGAAAAACCCAAATTCTTTATCTACAAAAACACATTTGCTCATTTGAAACTAATTTTAGGACCATTCAAAAACCCTAACTTCTATATGGAATAATATCAAATGTATATCAAACTAGAATCTAAAATTTTGATCTAATGTGCCTCAATATCTCTTCTCAATTGTATCAAATTTTCATTGTCTGGAGCTTCCCATAAATAAATTTATAGGAAAATTCCACAATTACTCATTTGTAGTAGCGAAACCCAAGTTTTATATGCTTTAGTACCAAATGTTATGAACCATGAACCTAAAGAATGATACGAAGCCAATAATCCCAATCCACTGTAAGATGGAAACTTCATTTTACAATGAATACAACATATAAGAAAAGATAAGATGATAGTAAAACTAGGTCTTCTTGGTATATACGTGGGAGATGAAGGGTACAACTATAATGAAGGGGTATAATGAAAAGTTATAGCCTATATAACAATATAACTATAAAAATGCAATGACTCAATATCTAGGGCTTAAGAAGGGGTTTTACGGTTAACATGGGGATTATCTAGGGATTAACAAACATGTAATAATTCTGTAAAAAAGTGGAGTACCTTAGTGATCATACTAATTTATGATTTTTTATGGGTAAATGTGCAACAAATAAAAATGTAAAATTGCTCATCTATGTGGATCCACAACCATGTATTCGTTTTAACCCTTAAACACAACCAAATTAGGAATTTGGATCAATATTTAGCCACATTGATGAGGAACATAATATTAAATGAGAAAGAATTGTTGAGTTATAGAGACAAAGCACTTTCCATAAACTCAACTTCTTCCAACATGAAAAAGGAAATAACAACATGTGCAAGTGGATAGATCATATAAGAAATGAGGGATGATTCCAAGGCATATGTTAAGATTTCACATCAAGAGATAGCTCCATTGTGTGTTCTACCTATAGATTAGATTTCGCACATTACAAGGGATGTGAATATGGTGAAGAAGGAAAAGTATCCCACAGATGATCACAAAGAATTGCTTTCGTGGTTTGGGAAGAAAGGGTGGTTTGACATAATACTAGCCACCACATCCAATAGAAAAGTAAATTATATGTTTCATAACTTCATTAAACGTGCACAAGAAAGTATTTTAGTCGAGAATGGGAAATGAGCTAAAGAATGTAGTCTTCAACTATTATTAGTGCTTATTTAAAGACCATATGAAAATTTTGGTAGTAGGCTACAATCGGGGATCAAATGAGCTCTATATACATCCAATAGCATGTCATCTTTGATGATGAGGCCAAGGTTTTGACATGTGTATCATACATTCCTATCATAGATAAAAACATTCTGATCATGGTTGCTAACACAAAACAATTTCCAATTTATGATATCAACAAGTTTAAGAAACTAATCATTGATAGCTAAACGAAATCATCAATCCACTCTAAAAAGGAAGCTCTACAAGTAAAAACCATTGAAAATATATGTTAAGTTATGGTATGTTCTATGCTTATAACAATTTACTTCTTTTTCTTATTATATTCCACATATTAGCAATCACATTTACATAAAGTAAAGTGCAGATAGAACATTAAACGATCGACAGAAAACAAGCCAAGACAAGAGACACAAGATGTGGCGGCTAGCCAGGGACAAACCCCATAATGTGTGTGGAAACCCTTTGATCAAATCTTCTTTTATCTTCAATAATTCAGCAGAGAGAAATAGTACAATAAATCTAATTCATATCAGCAGTAGCAAACCCTAGATTAGCGGCATCAGCATTAGCCACTTCATTATCAAACTAGGGCAGACGATATCTCACAAACCGACCGTCGGATCGGCTTGATTCCACCACCAAAAGTTGTGGCTTCCAGAGGAGGTTTAGATGAACCTACAACGTAGTTCAGATGAGGAGATATTCTAGTCCACGCAGGTCAATCTTTACTTCTGCAGTTGCAGCTTCAGTTTTGGCAGCTTCCGGCTTCAAACTAGGGCAGTGGATATCATGCAAACTATCTGTCGGATTGACTTGATTCCACCACCAAAAGTTGCGGCTTTCAGAGGAGATCCAGATGGACCTACAACGCAGTTCTAGGGAGGATATCTGATGGTCAACGCTGGTCAAACTTTGGATCTACAGTTGCAGCTTCAGGTTCAACAGCTTCCAGCTTCACATGTGAGAGAGAGACCCTTTTCTGCGCAGTAGAGAAGAGACTATTTTCTGCGCAGTAGAGAGAGAGAGAGATGTGATGAGATGAGAGTGAGTCCAAATGAGGAAAAGTCTTCCTATATTTATACACAATTTTGGTGTTTGAATAGATGCGACTGTTGGGCTTCTGAGCCTACATGAGTTGTAGGTCGGCTTGATAATAATTCCATAATCAAAATAAATTCATATCTCCATGAATACTTATCGGAATTGGATGATCTTTATATCAATGCTACACCTCTCGACGAGAGGAATCTAATAAAAATATTATCAACCATAAATAAGATGACCCACATGAAGTTTTTCCCTAGTTTCCAATTTTAACACTCCCTCTCAACTAGGGAGAACTTCATCTGCAATCTGTCTATCAGTCGTTACTATTCATCCATCAAATGCACTGCCCTATACAACCTGTCCCTTGCCCTGCTCTGCTCTATTCCACCTGTTCTACTTTGTCTTGTTCTGCCATGTACTGGTCTGTATTGTTCTGCTCTGTTCTGCTCTGCTCTTGCATTGTTCTATTCTGCTCTGATTTTGTCTGAATTATGAAGAAGAAGAAATGATCGAGGATGTATCATACTGACTCAAAGTCAGTCTCAGAGTATGTACCACTGGTCCCAAACCAATCTTAACCAACCCGAAGTCAGCGTCATAGTGAGTACAACTCCACTGGTCCCAGACCAGTGCCATCCTCCAATGACTCAAAGTTAGTCTTAGAGTGCGTAGCACTGGTCCCAGACCAGTCTCAACCAACCTGAAGTCAGATTCATAGTAAGTACCACTCCTACCAATGGTCCCAGACCAGTATCACAGTCTCAGAGAGTGAACCACTGGTCCCATACCAGTCTCAACCGACCTGAAGTCAGCGTCATAGTATGTACCACTCTCACTAGTCCCAGACCAGTACTACACTGACACGAAGTCAGTCTCAGAGTATGTACCACTGGTCCCAGACTAGTCTCAACCGACCCGAAGTCAGTGTCATAGTATGGTACAACCCCTACCACTGGTCCCAGACTAGTATCATTGATCCCAGATCAATGGAGGTCATCCTAGCGTAGGGAGTATGGTAGATACAACGATGCGTCCATCGGTACTACTATGGTCCCTAACTTCATTTCCCTGCTCATTGATTAGATGAGAGGTACTTCCCATGAGTCCCAGACTACATGGGTAGGATGCCTCAACAGGAGAACTTATCAATCCTGTCCTCACAGGAGAACACATCAATCTTGCTACAATTGCCATGGAGAACACATCAATCCAAGCCACCATGGAGAACACATCAATCCAGGCCTCACAGGAGAACACATCAATCCTACTACAATCGCCATGGAGAACACATCAATCCAGGCCTCACAGGAGAACACATCACTCCTGCTACAATGTCACCACGGGGTGTACATGTATACCACCAGAGGATAGTGAATCATCCTGTGGTCATATGCTGCTCCAAGAAGCACCCCGCACCCCCCTGGAGCTCCTAGAGCTCAATGCATCATACACGACCCTCATTGAAGGGTCTTTGAACAACTCTAAGTTGTTCTCGGAAAGTTAGGAATTTTATTTTCCCAAGGGGTTTTGTCAAAATGTCGGAAACCTGTTCATCTGTACCGATATGTTGGAGCCTTATAGCTCCCCGCTGCACCATATCTCGAATATAGTGGTATCTGATATCGATATGCTTGGAGCGATCATGAAATACGGGATTCTCTGACAAATGAATCCCACTCTGGTTGTCACAAAGGATCATGATGATATCCAATGTAAATCCAAACAGTTCACTGTAGAGCTTTCGCAACCAAACTACCTCACAGGAGGCCATGCTGGCAGCAATATACTCTACTTCGGCGGTGCTCAAGGCCACCGACTTCTGCTTCCTGCTCATCCAGGATATCGAAGCAGATCCCAAGGAGAAACAACACCCGGAAGTGCTCTTACGGTCCTCCACATTGCCTGCCCAATCAGCATCAGTGTATCCAAATAGTCTCACATCTCCGGCAGTGTATCTTAACCCATAAGTGATAGTGCCACAAAGATATCTCAACAAATTTTTGGCACCAATCCAATGTATGTGGTGGGGTTCAACCATATGTTGACTCAACGTGTTGACTGTGAAGCATATATCTAGACAGGAGTTCACTAAGAACATTAATGCTCCGACGAGTTGCCAATACTCAGTAGCATTTCGTAAAACAGGTCCAGCAGCACTACCGCTTAACTTCTTGAATTCAAGCTCCATTGGGGTAGTTATAGACTTGCAGTCCACCATACCGAATCTTTCCAATGTCTTCACCACATATTTTCCTTGAGATAGGAAAGTTTCTCCTAGCTTTTGCCACACTTCAAGTCCTAGGAAATAGTGCATCAGTCCTAGGTCCTTCATTTCAAATTCAGAATCCAACTCCCTCTTATATTTGAGAATGAGAGGGTCTGCACCCGTTAGAAAGAGTTCATCCACATACAACACTAGTATGAGAGGTTTATCATCTTCAACCTTAAAGTAAAGGTTAGGATCGGCTTCACTCCTAGTGAATCCCAACTTCATCAAGTAGCTGTCGATCCTCTCATACCATGCTCGGGGTGCTTGCTTCAGCCCATAGAGAGCCTTCTTCAACCTGCATACATGCGATTTTCGATCATAAATTTCAAATCCTTCGGGTTGCTCCACGTAGACCTCTTCTTTGATCGAGCCGTGCAAGAACGCAGTCTTGACATCCATCTGATGTAGGTTCCATCCTTGTGAAGCGGCAAGGGCTATGATCGAGCGGATGGTCGTATATCTGGCAACAAGTGCAAACATCTCATCATAGTCTATACCTTCCTTCTGGGAGAAACCACGAGCAACAAAACGAGCCTTATAATTTTCCATACTTCCATCTGTTGCATGCTTTATCTTGTAAAGCCATTTGGAAGTAACATCTGTCTAGTCCTGGGGTCTGGGAACTACTTCCCAGACATCATTCTTCATGATAGAATCATATTCTTCGGTCATAGCATCCTTCCATACTTGATGCTTGATGGCATCTGAGAATGATGAAGGCTCATTTTGTATGATTGTGCTCATGATGGTCAGGTATCCCTGATACCTATTAGGTTTCTTACTTTCATGAAAGGTTCCTTGGGGTGCAGCATGTCCTTCAGCATCATCAAGTAGCCCCCTAAGCCATGAAGGCCTCTTCCTAGAGGAGGAAGGCTCATGTGGAGGAGGATCAATCGGATCCATGGGTTCTTCTACATCAGGCATTGATTCATCATCCTTTTCTTTCGGTTCCCTGGTGTCGGCTTCTTGAGAGCTCCTCAAAGTCAAAAGATTGTTCACCTTACTGAGAGCCATATCTTTGTCAAAGGTGACATCATGACTAATTATGACTTCCCTTTGACCAGCTACATAGACTCTATAGCCTTTAGTATTTTCACCATAGCCCACGAAAATTCCCTTCTTTCCAGATGCGCCCAATTTATTTCTTTTCTCTTTCGGCACATGAAAATATACAGGGCTTCCAAAAATTCTAAAATGAGAAACATCAGGTTTCTTACCGGTGAACTTTTCTTCAGGAGTCTTGGAACCCAATGCTTGATGAGGGCATCGATTTTGTACATATACGGCAGTGTTTGCAGCTTCAACCCATAGAAACTTCGGAAGTCTTTGATCATGTAGCATGGCTCGAACAACTTCCATAATTGTGCGGTTCTTCCTTTCTGCCACACCATTCTGTTCAGGAGTATATGGTGTAGTAGTCTCCCTCTTGATGCCAGCCTCTTTACAAAAATCATGGAACTCATTAGATTCATATTCAGTCCCATTATCAGTTCTTAAGATCTTGATCTTCTTTTCGGTTTGATTCTCGATTAGGGCTTTGAAGTGTCAAAACCAAGAGAACACTTCATCCTTCTTTTTCAAGAAGTATATCCAGGTCTTTCGAGAATAGTCATCTGTAAAAGTGAGATAATATGAATATCCTCCCAAGGAGTTCACAAGCATCATACCTGATATGTCTGAGTGAACTAGTTGTAATATATCGGAGGTCTTGCTTTGACTTGAAGGGAATGGTTCCCTTTTGAGCTTTCCTTCGTCACATCCCGGACATACACCTTCTTTCTCTACTTGGAATTCGGGCATTCCTGTTACCATTTGTCTTACATTGGGTAAAGCTTTCTAATGAAGGTGGGAAAACCTCCGATGCCAAAGTTCGGACTGAAGAGTTGTGTCACAAGACATGACACCTAGCGGACTTCCACCGACCTGATATAAAGAATCAACTCGAAACCCAAGAGTGAAAGCATCTTTAACATTATTTTTCCATATACGTACCTTGCCATCGCTGAAGGTTACCTTGTAGCCTTTGTCTTCCATTGCCGAGATGGATACTAGGTTCTTTTTGAGATCAGGTACATATAATACATCTTGTAAGTGAATCGTATTACCTTGATTCAATTTGAGAGAAACATTGCCTACACCTTTCACGGGGTATTTCATGTCATCTCCAAGGACAATTTCCAGGTTAGTTTCTTTCTCTACCAGATTATGGAGTACTTCTTTGTAACTAGTGAAGTGTCTTGAGGCAGCACTATCAATAAGCCAAATTCCCATTGAGTCCGAAGGAGCGGAGGTAGATAGAGCAGCTGGTAGATAATATTCAGCCTACTTATTGTCAACAGTGTTAGATTCATACCTGGAATTTCTAGCGTTCTTGAATGGTTGCCCTCTTCCTTGATTTCCAGCATTCCTTTTACTTTTGCTGTTGAATTTTCCATTCCTTCGATTACCATGAGAGGGATTTTGATCATCGTCACGGTGCGAGTCCTTTCTATCAAGACATTCCCTTGCATAGTGACCTACTTTATTGCAAATGAAACATCGTCCTTTTCTTCCACCCTTAGGTCCAGCCTTTCTTTTCGATTTAGACCCAGAATTATTTATTTTCTTAGCATGAGAAGAAAAAGCAGCAGGAGGACCTTTAGGCAAGGGCATTTCTTGCTCTTCTACCCTTGTTTCTTCTTGAATGCATCTAGCCATTAATTCCTCGAAACCAGGAATTACATTATTGTTCAGAAGAGTAGTCCTGAACATGTACCATTCAGATGGTAATCCTCCAAGAGTTGTGAGTGCCATTTCTCTGTCAGTAATAGTCTCCCCAATAGATAGGAGATCGTTCTTGATCTCGGTGATTCTTAAGAAGTATGCTTGCATACTCTCATCTTTACCCTTGATTTCCCTCAGCTTATTTCTAAGAAACAAAACTTGATTTTCATCATTAACTTTAAATAAACTCACCAGTCTATCGTAGATTTCCTTGGAGGTGTCTAGTTTAGAGATGTAGGCCACCAAGTGCTTGTCGATAGAGTCCCGGATGATCTTCTTCGCTTTAATTTCTCCGTTCTTCCATTTGTTCCTAGCAGCAGGAGGTGCATTTGATGGAGGCTCAACAATATTGCCTCTCACATGATCCAACACTCCTTGATCCTCAAGGGTTAGATCGATAGACATCTTCCATCCGTGATAGTCAGCTTTCTCACAGAGCTTGTCTTCAGCAAGAAAGAGTGTTGAGGACCCCATCGTTCTTTTAGGATAGCTTTGCCAATCTTCTCTTCGGTGATTGCTCTTGCTCTTGCTTGGGCTTTGTCTTCACCTCAGCGCTGATACCATGTTAAGTTATGGTATTTTCTGTGCATATAACAGTTTACTTCTTTTTCTTATTATATCCCACAGATTAGCAATCACATGTACATAAAGTAAAGTGCAGATAGAACATTAAAGGATCAACAGAAAACAAGCCAAGACAAGAGACACAAGATGTGATGGCTAGCCAGGGACAAACCCCACAATGTGTGGGGAACCCTTTGATCAAATCTTCTTTTATCTTCAATAATTCAGCATAGAGAAATAGTACAATAAATCTAATTCATATCAGCAGTAGCAAACCCTAGATCAGCAGCATCAGCATTAGCAGCTTCATTATCAAACTAGGGCAGATGATATCTCACAAACCGATCGTCGGATCAGATTGATTCCACCACCAAAAGTTGCGGCTTCCAGAGGAGGTTTAGATGAACCTACAGCGCAGTTGAGATGAGGAGATCTTCTAGTCCACGTAGGTCAATCTTTACTTCTGCAGTTGCAGCTTTAGTTTAGGTAGCTTCCAGCTTCAAACTAGGGCAGTCAATATCTTGCAAACCGTCTGTCGAATTGACTTGATTCCACCACCAAAAGTTGCGGCTTTCAGAGGAGATCCAGATGGACCTACAACGCAGTTCTAGGGAGGAGATCTGATGGTCAACGCTGGTCAAACTTTGGATCTGCAGTTGCAGCTTCAGGTTCAACAGCTTCCGGCTTCACATGTGTGAGAGAGAGACCCTTTTCTACGCAGTAGAGAAGAGACTCTTTTCTGCGCAGTAGAGAGAGAGAGATGTGATGAGATGAGAGTGAGTCCAAATGAGGAAAAGTCCTCCTATATTTATACACAATGTTGGTGTTTGAATAGATGCGACTATTGGGCTTTTGAGCCTACATGAGTTGTAGGTCGGCTTGATAATAATTCCATAATCAAAATAAATTCATATCTCCATGAATACTTATCGGAATCGGATGATCTTTATATCAATGCTACACCTCTCGACGAGAGGAATCTAATAAAAATATTATCAACCATGAATAAGATGACCCACATGAAGTTTTTCCCTAGTTGCCAATTTTAACAATATAAGTACAATGGGTAGGGGAAGTCAAGGTAATGTGAGATTAATCAATTTCTATGTACATGAACCACCCAAATTTGGAGAATGCATAGAATCTCCTTATGACAAGTATATTGGTATCTTCTCAACCAATTCACGGGATAAATCAGAAATCAACGTGAATTGAATGTGGACAAAGATGACAATGTAGGGGAAAGAACATAAACAATATAATTTAGAGAAATTCCAAAGAATAATCAACCTCTTCTCTATATCGCCCACCCAAAGAAGGAACAACATAAATGGAACGAACATGAAATTGACATAGTCAAGGTTGTAGTGGACTAGGTGATTTTGTAAGTTCTCTCATGCAACTATTAGGGAGGAGTTTCTAAAAACTAGAAGTCTTGAAACAACGAATTATTTCTCTTGAATTTTTAGGGAACAATTGGAACCAACAATGAATTCCCAAAAGGATGTAATTATAGTTAGAAACCACAATATGAGAATGCCATTGTAGGAAATTTGGGTTGTTAGTTATTTACTTTTGGGGTCCAATCTCAATTATGTCCACAAATACATAATGGGAAACATGCAGAGAAGTAGCAAAGTTATATCCAAAATTTTGGATGAAATACTCAACTTTCCAAGGCCAAAACACAATAGCCTCAATGTGAACTCTATCATAATTCTCCCCCAAGATCTTATTTATGTAGTTGAAATATTGCTTGAGGTCATTTCCACTTCTAAGAGACTTCAACTGACCTTATGTCAAGCCAAAACCTACACAAGAATTTTTGGGAGATGAGATTTAAATTCTTCATGTTTTTCTCAAAATTGTAGGTAATGCTATCAAGTTCATAAAGAAGGGGAATGTAAGAGTGGATATTTCTATTAATTTTATAAATGAGAACAATTGCATTTAGGGAGATCACCATTTTAAGGGGCTAGTTGTCACAAGTTCCCAAAGTCTAAGACCACAAAATTATCAAATTTATATTTATGTATGTACTTATGCCTAATTTGATGCCTAATACATCATCCAAATGACCCAACAATCACAATCTCATGACTTATATTTCCAAAACCCAAAAGTTTTTCGCCTCAAGCTCTTAGAAACATGTGTCATGCATGTACATCCATTTGTGACAAGGGTTATTGAACTTCATGATAAGTATATTGAATACATTGAGGATGTATTTCAAAATGATACCTCTAAATAAAATTTAAAGCAAGTTATAGGAAGAACACTAAGGAAGATTTTACCCATATTTTTTTATATTATTGGTAAGTTTGAGATGAAAACAATAGATATGATAGTTACAACTTATTGGGAAATTGTGATATTTATATTCAATGGATTTTGGAGGTTGAGTTATCAAGAGATCATATATCAATTTAATTTGAAAGATGAAGATGTCACTAGTCTATTACATTCAATTGCATGTGGAAAGTATAATATTCTACTAAAAAACCAGTGAATAAAACAATAATTACAAGTGAATTTTTAATCTAGTAATGTTTTTACATGGAAAATTGACAAATATTAAGATTCCACTTTCATGAGTGGTTGAGAAGAAGGAAACCATTGAAGTTGTTAATGAACAAATGAACTACAAATTATATAAGTCGCAATTGTTGAAATATATTAATCCAAAAGAGTTTCAACTCAACAAAAACTAATGAATGTGTTGAGCAATTTCAAAAGATGTTTAGGCTAGAAATTGAAGCAATAAAAAACAAAATTGATGTTTTGTTAACCTAGGATTCTTTGAACTTGACAAGGATAATTCCTATGAATAAGATGCATTTAGATTTGTTTATGAAGAATATCATGGGTCTATCTACAAGATAAAATAGCCACATTACAAACCTAAATTTTAATGCTAAAAATATGAGAAATATCATTAATAATTACCACAAGAAAAAGTTGGATCCAACAAATTCAATATAGACATTATTCGGTGGAAGTATATATTGGAAGACGAAGCCACATGGAAAAAATGAAGACTTTACCTCAAGACATTCATCCTTTCCCATGCTTCTAAGTTGAAGCATTCAAGTATGGGTGACTTGTAATAGAAAAAATATAATTATGTAATAATTATTGTAATATCTCAAGTAGACATGTGCACGTGAAGTAGTACATCCCAATGTTAAGAGAAGTATATAATATTTCCATTGGCCATTATAAAGATCTTGTCATGAAAAATGATATTTTGTTTTGATTCTTTGCCTACATATAGATAGATTCAGTATTTATTTTAAATAAGTTTATGAAATATATCCAAAATTTTGAGAGAGAATGGTTAAATTTAACAATACTGATTTATTTTTTCCACCAGATTTCAAGTTACATTCTTTATTAGAGCATCATACTCTTTCTTCATTTCTTCTTTTTATTCATTATTAGAAGCAAATTATTTAAATAAAGTTGGTTCGAAATATGTAGAATAATGTAATCACAATCATAAGAAACATCCATATCCACAGCTGAATCAAAATCATCTACATGACCTCCATTTTTCTAATAGAACTTCTCATTCTTGTACTTCCAACCTCACAGGATGAACACTTTCAAGTGCCTTGGAAATCCATTTTGGATGACCTTTTTGAGATGGCATAGGCTGTTCAGATGATTGAGGTTGGGCTGAACCAAGATTTATCTTTCTGATTCTCTTAATCGCATCGATCAAAATCTTCTTGATCAACAGTTGGAGCTTCATGAGGAGGAGAGAGTGCTTCAGAAGGAGATTCCACAGATTGATCCAGGATAGGGATCCCCCCTTTAATATGTGGAATCTCATTATCAAATTCCTGAAAATATTTTTCATATCCAAATCTGTCGAAGTGATTAAGCTGCTACTCAATAAAATTGTTAGTCTCAGAAGATTCAAGAAAAATTACATCTCTATACAGTGTAAACTTTTGATTTACTTCTTCATAGAGATTATATGCTTTGGAGGTATCAAATTACCCCAAGAATATACACATTTGACTCCTTGCACCAAGCTTGTTTCTTTGTTCCTTAGGTATCAAGACATATCAAGTGGAACCAAAAACCCCAATATTCCTCACCAAAGGAATGTGGCCATACCACATTTCATTGGGAGTCTTGTTTTTGAGAGCATTGTTGGAATAAGGAATTACTGGGGGGGAATCAATAATTAGTGATATTTTAACAATCTAAGCTTAGTTATTTACTCTCTTTCACTCTTGTCAATTACTTATGTTAGCATTCTTAATACAATATACATACAAAAATGTAAACCATTCAAATGAGCACACAATCCATCAATTTGAGCAATAGACACATATTGACACAAGTATTTTTTACGTGGAAACCCAAAGGAATAAAACCACCAATATGTGTGTTATTATGATGTTATTTGGGAACCTACTTAATTACATCAATTTATTTGTGAGCACCCATTCACAAGAGGTCCCAACCCCCTTAAGATAGCAAGTTACTAATTGCTAAGAGGAACCGAACTCTTATGAATGTAGGCCACTACCTGCTCTAGCCACTGTTTTGATTTTCATACAATTTTCAAACTGAAAACAATGACCTCAACAAATGCTTAGAATGTAAACCTGATTAGATGTTGCACCTAGCTTGTTCCCTTCTGCTCTGTAGTCCCTCTTTACACTGTTGTCTTCACTGCTCAAACAACTATGATCTCGACCCTCAACTACTCTGTATAATTTTTAACTCTCGGCCTCAGTTGCCCTTCACCTATCACACTCACATATAACACCTCACTCTCTTCACGCAACTCTTCGCACTTCAACTAACAACAATGCTGCGTCCAACATTGCACAACTACAATTCATGGTTTTGTTCTAGTGTTTCATAAGGAACATGTTGGCATTATGATTCCGGTATGTCTCTATGTTACAGATGTTGTACTTGATGGCAACACCCTCAAGTGGCAATGCTCTGATCAGACCCTCAAAATGTTGAAATTTAAGAAGTATGCAGGAGAACAGTTCAGAAGTTGCGTACACGCAAGTACACTGTGAAGGAACTGCGGCCACCCACGCAGGTCACCCGTTCAGAGGGTGCGTACCCCTAGTTTCACTTACTTCAAGGCAGAGAAGCGTGTTCACGTGGGGTTTCCTATGTTTGGCCCGTGGTATTTAGCCCGCCGCTCTTGATTCTATGGTTGTGGCCCGTGGTATTGTTTTATATTATTATTATTATTGAGTCCCATGTTTTTGGGCCCCTAGTATTGGTTATCTATGGTATTGATCCATGATTTTAGGAGGAGCCTGCCTATATAAAGCAAAGGAGATCACTTGGCTAAGTATCTTTTGCAAAATTGAATATCTTAAGATCTGAAATATTGGGTTATTATTTTAAAAGCTTGATCTATATGAAAGTGAAGTTGAAAGCGAATCTGTGAAGGGTGATCTCTCGAGCGCATGATCAGATCTGGGCATCCGACTAACTGTAGCACACTGGTGAATTGTCAATTCGGCCCAAATCAAAAGTACGCAGGTATTTAACGGTGCAAGTGCATGGGTACGCAGAGCAGAAACAGGAGAGCTGCGTGTGTACGCAGAGCAGAAGAAGGGGAACTGGGTGGGTATGCAGATCAGAAGAAGGAGAACTGCGTGGGTACGCAGTGCGACAGAGGCTCAAATGCGTACGCACAGTAAAAATACGCAGCGCGATAGTGTATCCGGGTGCATACCTACTGTAACAGTACGTGGCGCAATAGTGTATCTGGGTGCGTACCTACTGTAACAGTACGCAGCACGATCGAAGAAGCAGTGCGTGGGCACGCAGTGCAGCAGAAGGCTCTCTGCGAGTATACGTAGGGAAGCAGAAGGTGAAGTGCGTAGCGACGCAAGCCAAAGAAAGAAAAACTGCGTATCTGTCTTAAGATCTTTTGTTGACTGAATTTTTCTTTTGATAAGGTGGTCTGGGTTTAGTTCTGTTACTGTTGATCTGGTTACTGCAGTTGACTGTGTAACTTACATGTTCTTGATGATCATTTGATGTTTATGAAAAGTGATCCTTGTAAGAAAAGAAGTAGGGGGTTGTAGCTCCCTTCCAGGAGAGACTGGAAAACGAGAGAGAGTTGTAGCTCTCTGCAGGTTGCAGCCTGCGTACTGGTAAAGGACTGCACCAGTACAAAACCATTGTAAAAGGAGTTTCTAATTTGAAAGAAGATAGAGACATATTGCAGCAGGTGGTTTTCACCCACATTGGGTTTCCACCTTACATCTTGTGTTCTTTGGTGTGACTATCTATCTTTCTTGTTCATGCTCATTATTTTATGGTACTGATATGCAAAAATAATTCAAAGTATAAATAAGGAAGATTTGTTAAAATAACTTGATAATACTGATTCACCCCCCCTCTTAGTATTATTTCCAACAATTGGTATCAGAGCAGGTCCTTCGGAGAAGCTTAATCGCTTGAAGGAAGATCATTCATCATGAGCAACTACGAGAGGGAAGCATCAATCAGGCCACCAATTTTTGATGGGTCAAACTTCAATTATTGGAAGGTAAGAGTTACTGCCTATCTTCAATCTCTTGGTACAGAAGTTTGGGATATCATAGATACAGGCTACACTTTTCCTTCAGCTACTCCTACAGATGCGGCCGAAAAGAAGAAATATGAAACCAATGCTAAAGCAGTTAATACTTTACTGGGATGCTTATCTCAAACAGAATTCGTAAAGGTTATGCAATATAAATCTGCAAAAGAAATATGGGACAAGATTGTCTTGAGCTACGAAGGAGATGAACAGGTAAAACGTGCTAAACTTCAAACTCTCAGGATTCAGTATGAGAATCTCAGGATGTATAATGATGAAAGTGTGGCTAACTATTTTCTTCGGGTAGATGAGATTGTTAATTGCATGAAAAACTTGGGTGAAGAAATAAAAGAGGCTATTGTGGTTGAAAAAGTTCTAAGATCATTGTCCCCCAAATTTGAATCTAAAGTGTCTGCAATAGAAGAAAAGGAAAATCTACGAATTCTTACCATGTCTCAGCTACACGGAATTCTAACTGCTTATGAAATGAGAAAGGGAGGTCCATCAGACAGAAGAGAAGCTGCTTTCAAGGCTTCAGGCAAAGGAGATTATTATGAAGCAAGTCACGTGCCAGAAGAAGAAGAAGAAGAATCAAATTTCGTCAGAAATCTTCAAAGGGGTTCTGGAAGGTTCAGAGGTAAGTTACCTTTTAAATGCTTTGCTTGTGGAAGAGTAGGTCATTATGCTGCAAAATGCCCCTATAAGGATAAAGGAAAGGAACCTGCTAGATGGAACAAGATACAGAGTGCAAATAAGAAAAGCTACTACACTCATGAAGATAGTGATGGTTTATCAAATAGTGATGAAGATGAACGAGGTAATGACTATAAACTGTTAATGGCATTTGAAGATGATGATTATATGGATGCTATAGATGTGGATAGCCTTTATGAAGAAATTACTAAACTCAAGAGATGTATAGAAGAAAAGAATATGATCATTGATACTCTACAATTTCAAATGGATGAAAAGGAAAAACATCTTGAAAAATTAGAAGGTGAAATTGTTGGTCTTAGAAAAGAGATTGAGAAAACAAAAGCTATTAATCTTAAGTTTGTCAAAGGATCTGAAACTTTGGATGAGATTATCAATGTACAGCGTTCTCCACTAAACAAGACAGGTCTGGGCTATAATGGAGAAACTTCTCAAGCATCCACCTCAAAAAGTTATCTTGATGCAGCAAGAAGAAATGAGCAAAAGCACAATGGAGACCATCAGGTAAAGCAGGGACGAATTGCAAACAAAGACTATCAGGGGCAATCCGTTTTAAGGGTGAACAAAAGCTACAACCAGCCACAGGTAAAATCTTCTCAATTTGGTTCAAGAATGGATGACAATAGAAATTACAATCATTTGGCCGGTAGATTTGATAACCACAGAAGTTTCTTCAATGGACAATGTTTCTCTTGCCATAACTTTGGTCACAAAGCAGCTCAATGTGTTGCATATAAAACAATCATGACTAGAGAAGCTCAAAAACAAAGAAGTATGACTGGGATTACAAAAAGGACCTATAACAACTTTTCGGATCTTGAAAATGAAGTTGAATGTTCTATTTGCAATAACTTTGGTCATAAAGATTCTGAATGTAGGAGCAGGTTTCATCAGACAAAGGAACAAGCCTCAAGCACCAAAACATGGAGAATAAAGGAACCACAAACAGAAAGATGTGGGATAGCATTTTATGCAGAAGGACAGGAAAATCTATGGTACATTGACAGTGGATGTTCGAAGCATATGACAGGTGATAAAGAAAAACTTGAGTCATATTCTGCGCTAGAAAAAGGAAAGAAAGTTTCTTTTGGAAATGATACTCCCGCAACTATAAAAGGAAAAGGCATTGCTCAGTTAAAAGAAAAATTCAAGGCTGGAAATGTTTTATATGTTGATGGATTGAAGCATAATCTTCTAAGTGTCAGCCAGATGTGTGATCAAAGAACCGATGTGATATTCAGATCAAATGGATGTCTTGTTCGTGATCTTGATACAGGTAAAACGGTGATCAAAGGTAAAAGAACTCCAAATAATCTATACATATTTGAAGGACAACAACAATGCTATCTGAGCAAGGATGATGAGCACTGGTTATGGCATCGGAGGTTGGGACATCTAAGCTTTTCACAAATAAGGAAAGCATGCAAATATCAGGCAGTTCGCAATCTTCCAGATATCAAAATTCCAGACAACACCATATGCAAATCATGTCAGTTTGGAAAGCAAACCAGAACTAACTTTCCAGAGAAGGAAGGATCAGCTAGCATGCCTCTTGAGCTAGTACATACAGATACATGTGGTCCTTTCAGGAAAAGAAAACCTCGAGGAGAAGAATACTTGATATTGTTCATTGACGATTTCTCCAGGTTTGTCTGGTTAGGACTTATGAAGCACAAGGATGAAGCATTCGAAAAATTCAAATCCTTCAAAGCCTTGGTTGAAAACGAATCAGGACACAAAATTAAGTGCCTCAGATCCGACAGAGGTGGGGAGTTTACCTCAAATGAATTTTTCGATTTCTGTGAAGAACATGGGATAAGAAGAGAATTCTCTACAGCTAGAACTCCTCAGCAAAATGGAGTTGTGGAAAGAATGAACAGAACAGTCCAACAAATGGCTCGTGCTATGCTTGATGAGTCGGGAACTCCCGCAACTTTCTGGGGTGAAGCTGCACATGCTGCGGTTGTTATTCTCAAAAAACAAATGTCCGGGTGAACAGCACTCAAACCCCTCATGAGCTCTGGTGTGGTGAGACTCCTTCAGTAAAGCACTTCAAAATCTTTGGGAGCAAATGTTATATTAAGAATACTGATGAGAAACTTGGCAAACTTGAACCTAGAGCAGATGAAGGCATTCTTCTTGGTTATTCCCCACATAGCAAAGCATACAAGTGCTACAATAAAAGACTTGCCAGAATTGTTGACAGCATTGATGTAGTGGTTGATGAGAAGGGATACATTCCTAAGCAAGTACATCATGAAGACATCGAAGAAGATGAAGGCTACCCTCAAAGACAGAATGATGAAGAAGAAGAATCTCAAGAAGAACCAGAGGAGCAGACAAGAATAGAAGAGAAGACTCCATCCAGATATGTTCAGAAGAATCATCCAGAATCTCAGATTGTGGGGCAGAAAGAAGCAGGTGTACAAACAAGAAGAACAATTGCAGAAGCTTCAAGCTATTTGGCATTACTCTCTTCCACTGAACCACAAAATGTGAAAGAGGCATGCAAAGATGAATGTTGGGTCAAAGCAATGGATGAAGAACTTGAGCAGATCGAAAAGAATAACACTTGGGAGTTGGTTCCTAGACCAAAAGATAAGAATGTTATAGGGACAAAATGGGTCTTCAAAAATAAATTGAATGAAAATGGAGAAGTAATTAGAAACAAGGCCAGACTTGTTTGTAAAGGGTATGCGCAGCAAGAAGGAATAGATTTTGAAGAAACCTTTGCTCCTGTTGCAAGACTTGAGGCCATCCGAATGTTCCTTGCTCTCTCAAGCTTTCAAAACTTTAAAGTATTTCAAATGGACGTGAAATCAGCCTTTCTGAATGGAGACTTGGAAGAAGAAGTATACATTGAGCAGCCAGATGGGTTCATTCTTGGAAATGATCCAAATCTTGTATGCAGATTGAAAAAGGCTCTCTATGGCCTCAAACAAGCTCCCAGGGCTTGGTACTATCGTTTGGACAAATATCTTCATCAACAAGGTTTTTCAAAAGGATCAGCAGATAGCAATCTTTATATAAAAGTTGAAAATGACAAATTGCTAATACTTGTTGTGTATGTAGATGACATTATCTTTGGCAGCAATGAAGAAGCCTTGAGTCAAAGCTTTGCCTTGGTGATGCAGAAAGAATTTGAAATGTCCTTGCTGGGAGAACTGACATATTTTCTTGGTTTGCAAATCCAACAAAAAGAAGGAGGGATATTTTTGTCTCAAACCAAGTATCTCAAACAGATTTTGAAGAAATATGGCATGGAAGATGCAAAACTAGTATGTACACCCATGGTCACAGGATGTAGCCTCAGTGCAAACGATGAATCTGCAGCAGTGCATCAACCAACCTACAGATCTATGATTGGAAGTTTACTATATCTGACATGTACCCGACCGGACATCATGCATGCAGTTGGAATAGTTGGAAGATTTCAGGCAAATCCAAAGGAGACTCATCTTCAGGCAGTGAAGAGAATTTTCAAATATCTTCAAGGGACTCAAAATTATGGCTTATGGTATCCTAGAGATACAGATCTCACACTTCATGCTTATACAGATGCAGATTGGGCCGGAAGCGTGGATGACAGGAAAAGCACAAGTGGTGGTGCATTCTTTATGGGTTCCAGACTAGTATCTTGGTTCAGCAAGAAACAGAGTTCGATTGCCTTGTCTACAGCCGAAGCAGAATATGTTGCTGTTGCATCTTGCTGCACTCAACTCCTTTGGATGATGCAGACCTTGCAGGATTTTCAAATCACTTGTACACCACCTATCTCCATCTTATGTGATAACACAAGTGCAATCAGCATTTCAAAGAACCCAGTCATGCATTCAAAGACCAAGCACATACCAATCAAATATCATTTTCTCCAAGAACAAGTGCTTGAACAGAAGGTCAAGTTGGAGTATGTTCCTTCTAAGGAACAAGTTGCTGATATACTCACCAAACCATTGCCCAGGGAGACCTTTG
Organism: Pinus tabuliformis; assembly: GCA_031772625.1. Taxonomy (NCBI): domain Eukaryota; kingdom Viridiplantae; phylum Streptophyta; class Pinopsida; order Pinales; family Pinaceae; genus Pinus; species Pinus tabuliformis. Next base: position 437,699,892 of record CM062810.1, on the reverse strand, counting down.
AATACCTCAGGCAAAAGCTGGGGGTTGTTGATACATCATCTTGTTGAATCTCTTCTGATGGTTACATATGCTGGGTTGCGGATTGGTAGAAGATTGAATGGCACAGGTTCAGGGGGAGCATATAATGCATTGTTGGCATTATGGAGGATGTACAGAAGGAGATCATGGATGCTGGTCTGATTATAGCTGCAATATGTCTCTATCTCTTTCATGATCATTTATGGTGTTGCAGATCTGGTTCATATTCAGGGGGAGCATGTTCTTAGGGGGAGCATAACCCTTTGCCCTTGATGTCAAAGGGGGAGAATGAAGCTGAAGATTTTGAGGTTGCCATCAAGTCCAAAGGGGGAGATTGTTGGCATTATGATTCTGGTATGGCTCTATGTTACAGATGTTGTACTTGATGGCAACACCCTCAAGTGGCAATGCTCTGATCAGACCCTCAAAATGTTGAAATTTAAGAAGTACGCAGGAGAACAGTTCAGAAGTTGCATACACGCAGGTACATCGTGAAGGAACTGCGGCCACCCACGCAGGTCACCCGTTCAGAGGGTGCGTACCCCTAGTTTCACTTACTTCAAGGCAGAGAAGCGCGTTCACGTGGGGTTTCCTATGTTTGGCCCGTGGTATTTAGCCCGCCACTCTTGATTCTATGGTTTTGGCCCGTGGTATTGTTTTATATTATTATTATTATTGAGCCCCATGTTTTTGGGCCCCTGGTATTGGTTATCTATGGTATTGATCCATGATTTTAGGAGGAGCCTGCCTATATAAAGCAAAGGAGATCACTTGGCTAAGTATCTTCTGCAAAATTGAATATCTTAAGATCTGAAATATTGGGTTATTATTTTAAAAGCTTGATCTATATGAAAGTGAAGTTGAAAGCGAATCTGTGTAGGGTGATCTCTCGAGCGCATGATCAGATCTGGGCATCCGACTAACTGTAGCACACTGGTGAACTGTCAATTCGGCCCAAATCAAAAGTATGCAAGTATTTAACGGTGCAAGTGCGTGGGTACGCAGAGCAGAAACAGGAGAGCTGCGTGTGTACGCAGAGCAGAAGAAGGGGAACTGCATGGGTACGCAGATCAGAAGAAGGAGAACTGCGTGGGTACGCAGTGCGCAGAGGCTCAAATGTGTACGCACAGTAAAAATACGCGGCGCGATAGTGTATCTGGGTGCGTACCTACTGTAACAGTACGCGGCGCGATAGTGTATCTGGGTGCCTACCTACTGTAACAGTACGCAGCACGATCGAAGAAGCAGTGCGTGGGCACGCAGTGCAGCAGAAGGCTCTCTGCGGGTATACGCAGGGAAGCAGAAGGTGAAGTGTGTAGCGACGCAAGCCAAAGAAAGAAAAACTGCGTATCTGTCTTAAGATCTTCTGTTGACTGAATTTTTCTGTTGATAAGGTGTTCTGGGTTTAGTTCTGTTACTGTTGATCTGGTTACTACAGTTGACTGTGTAACTTACATGTTCTTGATGATCATTTGATGTTTATGAAAAGTGATCCTTGTAAGAAAAGAAGTAGGGGGTTGTAGCTCCCTTCCAGGAGAGACTGGAAAACGAGAGAGAGTTGTAGCTCTCTGCAGGTTGCAGCCTGCGTACTGGTAAAGGACTGCACCAGTACAAAACCATTGTAAAAGGAGTTTCTAATTTGAAAGAAGATAGAGACATATTGCAGCAAGTGGTTTTCACCCACATTGGGTTTCCACCTTACATCTTGTGTTCTTTGGTGTGACTATCTGTCTTTCTTGTTCATGCTCATTATTTTATGGTACTGATATGCAAAAATAATTCAAAGTATAAATAAGGAAGATTTGTTAAAAGAACTTGATAATACTGATTCACCCCCCCTCTCAGTATTATTTCCAACAGAACAATGTTGTCTCTAATAGAGTTCAGGCTTCTGTGATCCATATCAATTTAGAGAGAGATTCTTCAGCGAAAATCACATGGAAAATCATTTGTCGACGTGTTTCGAACCAACAAAATGATTTTCCATGTGATTTTCGCCGAAGAATCTCTCTCTAAAATGTTTTCTCTGTCAACCATTACTCTCCTTTTCAAACTTCCCAAGTGTAATCATGTATGGATATTCATGATGTTGCTACATTTGGTTACTTTCTCACTGTAGCACCATTAATTCGAAGAATGGACACCTGATAATTTCTCCATGCTAAGAATTAATTCATAGTCAACACTGTGTGCTCTAGCAAGGCTCTCCATTCTTCTTAATTTCCCATGGAGCTTAGATTGTACTTCATCATGGATTCTCTATGCTATGATCAATCTCCATTCATCCTTAGGCCATTTTTCTCATTCAATTCATCATGGCATGCTAGAAATATCAGAGGTGGCTTGCTTTTGTTCAATTCAAGCTCATAAACTCAATTTTCAATTTGTGGTCCTCTATTCTTGAGCCAACAATTCTTTGTAGTTGTCATTAAACCAATGGAGCCAACCTCATTGTGTGCATTTATTCAGTTGTTCTAGCCTTGCTTATCCCAACTACGACAATGGCTAATTTTTCAATTAATGTCCAAGAGTTGTCGACTCATTCAAACTTCACGAATGTATGAATATGGAACACTACCACATTTTGCATTCTTTCCAAAAATGAAGGACTTCTCCCACGACCATCGAATTCGCCAAAATTCCTTCAACTCTTTATTTGTTGGCCCCTATCCTGCTTTTCACCATACGATCAAGTGTTGTGACCTCCAGCAAGGCCTCTAGGCACTAATCCTTTTTGCTATTTTGTGGGGATTATTTTCTTTATTGACCGCTCTGCGTCGTTGGTCCCTTGCCTTCATAGCACCTGTTCTGCTACTAAGCCCGTTGCTCTCTATCTCGATGCTTTAAACTTAACTCCATGTAAATATTTTGGGTTAGGCCTTGGGGGCTTAGTTTTATGGAAGGGTCCTCCTGACATATTTCTCATTGGCTGTCACTGCCTACCGTAAGACCTCACTAGATTCATCATGTCTCGATGCCTTCTGCCCAACCCTTTATTTTTTATCCATTATAAATCATCAAACTTTTTTTGTAGACTGTGGTGTTAAGTGGGGTCCTCCTGACACTTTTTTTATTGTCTATCTACAACCTCTCTGTTTGTTGTGTTGGCCTAATGCCTTGTCAACCTAATTCTTTGTCCTAAGAACTACCCAAAATATTCCAAGTCCCTACCAATGGGATGATGTCATGTTGATGTCATCAGTGCCACACGGTACCTTTTGAGTGGTGACATGTGTCACCCGAATTTGGCTAGGTCACCCAAAAATGTCAAATCTATCTATCACGTGTCCCCATGTACTGACATCATGCTGACGTCACCTCGACCAATAAAATGTTGCCATCTTCCGATCAGACAGGAGAGAGAAAATGGTCTTGGACCTTGTGTTTTGCAACAAATTCCTTTGTCAATTTTTCATAAGGGTCTCGAATGTTTTACAATATTGCACTCAATGAAACCTTCAAGCTCATACCACGGGGCCTTCTCCGCTGGGCCAGGCTGTAGGTGGGCTCCACCTATAGATAATGGGAAGCCTCCTCACTACGTAATTACTCCATGTTTGTCTGTTGCATTTCCTTGTGTGCCTTAAGGTTTCTCTGGGGTGTTACCTTTGGGCTACTTCCGTCGAGATGTGTTGGAATGGGGGCTCCACGTTATGGCCAATGATCATGATTTGCGTTGCCTTGTTATTTGAGACATGTCCGCCCGACTCTCCTTCAGTGGATCTGCTAAAAAAGCTCTGCCGACTCTCTTTGACTGCCAAAATTAGTCATCACTTTGACCCAAGGCCACATTTAACTTTTCCATTTAACTTTGGGGAACCTCAACTTTGACTAGAAATACGTTGTGATTAAGGAGGCCACTTGTAAACTTCAATATACCATTGGAAATCTCTTTCCAAGAACTATCCAACTGTGCCATCTCCAAGAGTATCTGAGTTGATCTCTTGAGGCAATGATTCTCTACAAGAAACAACAACAACCATGGGACTCCCCTTGAGACCAATGCTAGCTTGCTTGACATCAATGGTAACACACAAGATGCCACCAGCCATTCAGGAAATACCAACTGCCTAACAATCTCCCCCTTTGGCATTGATGGTAACATACCAAACTCCCCTCTGAAACCAATCATGGGTTTTCCAATCTTTTACTTCCATTGGAATCAATAAACTTCCCCCCCTTTGACATCAATGACAAAGGATGCTCCCAAAATCCCCCCTTGAAACATTGCAACCTACTCTTCAATTGATCCAACAAGATGAGTAGCTACAAACACTCTTCATATTTGAGTCATTTGGATGGATGAGTTACTACTCCTATCTGCTACCAGAGATACACAAAGGGTTCTCTTGCTAGTCGCTTAGTGAAATTGTCTGCAATTTTTTCTTTAGTGGCCAAATATTCAATTCGAACAACATTAGCAATGAGTTGTTCTCTTAAGAAACAAAACTTGATAGGAATGTGATTGATATTTGAATGCATGACAAGATTCTTAGATATGATGATAGCACTAGCGTTGTCACACATGTTTTGAATTGGATAAGTCAACTCTACCTTGATGCTCTTTAAGTTATTCTTCAACCAAAGAATTTGTGAGCAACAAGTGGCAACTACAATATACTCTACTTCAACTATTGATAGAGAGATGGAGTCTTGTTTCTTGCTAACCGAAGATACTAAGCAATTTCCTAAAAAGAATGATGCACCATAAGTGCTCTTCCGGTCATCAATATTGCCTTCTAAATCAACATCAGTAGGCCTTTAATTTGAACTCTCTGCTCTTAGTATACAAAATCCCTTAGTCTATTGTGCCTTGCAAGTATTTGAAAATACGTTTTACAACAATCACATGACTTTCAAGAGGGTAGGCTTGAAACTTGGCCACCAAACCTTCTGCTTGCATGATGTCTTGTCTAAACACTAAGGTAAAGCAAGCTTCCAATCATCAATCTATAGACTGTCTGATTTACAAGAGGCATCTCATATTCTTTACATAACTTGCAATCAATAACCATATGAGTGCTAACCGGATTCCATTCTTCTATTCCAAATTTCTTCACTGTTTCTTGCAAATATTTGGATTGAGAGATGAAGATTCCATCCTTTGATTGATAAATTTGTAGTCCTAGGAAAAAGGACAGTTCTCCTATCATGGGCATCTCAAATTTTGTCTACATAATAGCACTAGCGTTGTCACACATGTTTTTAATTGGATAAGTCAACTCTACCTTGATGCTCTTTAAGTTCTTCTTCATCCAAAGAATTTGTGAGCAACAAGTGGCAACTACAATATACTCTACTTCAACTATTGATAGAGAGATGGAGTCTTGTTTCTTGCTAACCGAAGATACTAAGCAATTTCCTAAAAAGAATGATGCACCATAAGTGCTCTTCCGGTCATCAATGTTGCCTTCTAAATCAACATCAGTATAGGCCTTTAATTTAAACTCTCTGCTCTTAGTATACAAAATCCCTTAGTCTATTGTGCATTGCAAGTATTTGAAAATACTTTTTACAACAATCACATGACTTTCAAGAGGGTAGGCTTGAAACTTGGCCACCAAACCTTCTGCTTGCATGATGTCTTATCTAGACACTAAGGTAAAGAAAGCTTCTAATCATCGATCTATAGACTGTCTGATTTACAAGAGGCGTCTCACATTCTTTACATAACTTGCAATCAATAATCATATGAGTGCTAACTGGATTCCATTCTTCTATTCCAAATTTCTTCAGTGTTTCTTGCAAATATTTGGATTGATAGATGAAGATTCAATCCTTTGATTGATAAATTTGTAGTCCTAGGAAAAAGGACAGTTCTCCTATCATGGGCATCTCAAATTTTCTCTGCATACAATTTGAAAATTGATTTTCCAATTTCTCCAGACCGCTTCCAAAGATTATGTCATCTACATAAACTACCACAATCAATAGGTGGTCATCATCAAACTTTACATACATATTACTATATGCAGTTCCCCTCTTAAAGCCTTCTTGTTGAATGTATTTATCCAATCTGGCATACCAGGCTCTAGGGGTGTAGAAATAACTTGAAATTTTCACCTGCTAATGGAATCACACTGACATCAAAAGACAAAAGTTTATTCTACTAAATTATGTGGAAGGGAAAATTGATAATAGAAACAGATGCAAGCATTCAATCACAAGGAACACAATATTTTACTAGGGAACCCAACTTGGGAAAAACCTCTCCTTTACTTGTATTATATCAGATGAGAAAAATGATCTATTACAATGACAATTTCAATACTTGAAGCTCAATCTGCACTGCAATACTGATATCCTCCTAAATATACTCTAGAAAATATTGAGCCTGCACTTGCTCTGCCTGCACTCACTCTACCTGAACTTGTGTTTCCTGCACTCGCGCTACCTACACTCACTCTGCCTACACTCATGTTCTTGCACTCACTCTGGCTACACTTGAATTCCTGGACTCACTCTCCCTGCACTCATTCCTATTTCCTTGCACAATTTTAAGGAAATTAGCTCATCTTGTACATACCAACTCTGTACACTCAATAGTATACAATAATAAATATAATTATGACTTTTCCCTCCACTCAACTAGGCGATTTGGATTGCATGCATGAATAGGGATATTTTTAGTAAATTGACTAGTTAACTAAGAGATCAGTGAGTTAACAATAATTACAACTACTCAACTGAACTCATACTGACTCTATTCATGAATAGAGCTCATATAAAGGAGTTTCATTAACTATAAATCCACTATATTTCTATATCTTAGCAATCAACTCATGCACGATTCTACTTCTAGCCCACAAACTCGAATTGAATGACTTAACTAAGTGACTTTTCCATGTCAATCCTATTAACTGCAAATCAAGTCATCCCGCTGATGTGGAAATTTGAATTTCTCCATTTGACTAAGGCACAAGTCAAATGAAGCATTTTATTAGCTACATTTTAACACTCCCTCTTAGCAAGAAAAAGGTTCTGAACAACCCCAATCCTGCTCCTCTATAGGAATGTACTACGACAAAATTAACACTTCCTTTGATTGTTGTTTTTGTTACTACAACAAATGCAATTGAGAAGCATCCAAAATATTGAATCAACTATGTCTTTGAGCTGCTACTACCTCCTAAGTCTCTGTCTTTTACTAGCTTGCAACGATCATCAAAGACATGACTGCATCAACTGACACTGATCCTTTTGCTACTAAATATTGTGGGCCCATGTAGGAAGGGTAATGATCCATGAGAAGAGTATACTACAAATGCTACTGCTCTCCTATGGATCCTTCCCAAATCTTTCCAACTCTAGGACTAAGGCTCTACATCGCCCCGGCTCACTCCTAGAGGTATAGATGCATACAAAACAAAATCTGATCTACTCATATTGTTATTGCTAATACTCTGTTTCTGCTTCCACACTACTGCTGCAACTACTAAAATAATAAGTATGATCTTCCCAGATCCTGAAGTACTAGATTCCATAGGAATGCTCCATCTAAAACTAGACTCCCTTTGAGTCTTGATCTCCTCGTGGGAAATTTCTCTGCTCCCTTCTAGCAACTCACACTGTCCTCCTGCACTAGAGAAATTCCTGCACCACAAATTTGTTTTTCGAAATTTCTCTAAGAGAAGATCAGGAACTTGGTTTCTCTGTAGTTTTCAATAGCTCTGATACCATTTAGAAATAAATCAAAATTTGCAGTTGCTAATGAAATCACATTGAAATCAAAAGACACAAATTTCTTCTACTAAATTCTGTGGAATGGAAAACTGACAATAGAAACACATGCAATCATTCAATCACAAGGAACACAATATTTTACTGGGGAACCCATCTTGGGAAAAACCCCTCCTCTATTTGTGTTATATTAGATGAGAAAAATGATCTATTACAATGAAAACTTTAATCCTTGAAGCTCAATCTACACTACAATATTGATCTTCTCCTAGATCTGCTCTGGAAAATACTGAGCCTGCGCTCGCTCTACCTGTACTCCCTTTACCTGCAGCCACTCTACATGCACTCATGTTTCTTACACTTGCGCTACCTACAATCACTCTGCTTCCACTCGTTTTCTTGCACTTGCTCTACTTGCACTCACATTCCTGCACTCGCTCCTATTTCCTTGCACAATTATGAGGAAACTAGCTCATCTTCTACATATCAACTCTATACACTCAATAGTATACAATAATAAATACAATTATGCATTTTCCCTCCCCTCAACTAGGCAATTCGAATTGCATGCATGGCTAGGACTATTTTTAGTAAATTGATTAGTTAACTGAGAGATCAGTGAGTTAACACCAGTTACAACTACTCAACTAAACTCATACAGATTCTATTAATGACTAGAGCTCAGATAATTGAGCTCTACTAACTATAACTCCACTAGATTTCTATATATTAGCAATAAACACATGCACAACTGTACTTCTAGCCCAAAAACTCAAATTTACTAACTTAACTAAGTGACTTGGCCATGTCACTCCTATTAACTGCAACTCAAGTCATCTTGCTGATGTGGAAATTCAAAATTTTCCATTTGACTAAGGCACAAGTCAAATGAAGCCTTTTCTTGCTACAATTTAACAAGGGGTCTATTTGAGCCCATATCAGGGCTTTTTTAGTTTTCAGACAAACCCTTCATTTTCTAGGAGCATGAACCCTTATGGTTGCTCAATGTATACTTCTTCTTCTAGATCTCCCTGGAGAAAATATGAATTCACATCCATCTGATACACCTTGATGTTTTCATGATTGGAAAAAACAAGAAACATTTTGATAGTTTCCATTCTAGCTACAGGTGCAAAGGCTTCTTCAAAATATATCACCTTTATTTGGGCATACACTTTGTAGACTAAGTGAACCTTGTTCCTAATCACCTGACATTTTTCTCTTTGGTTCTTGGAACAATCTCCCAAGTGTCGTTCTTCTCAATTTGATCCAGGCCTTCATTCATTTCCTTTACTCAAGACTTATCCTCACTTTATTGACTAGGATTCTTAGGCTTGATTTGAGATATCATAGGAAGTTTTTCACAACTTGGGATGCCAATGAATCTCCTCCTTGTTTGAAAATCGAGTCTTTGATCACCAATAATTTGAATTTCAAGATGTTGTTTCTGTACATACCTTGGGACAGTTTTGGGCCTTGGTGTTACACTTATTTCTTCATCTTCATCATCTGACTATGTTTCCTCTTGGTTTGAGAATATGGTGGCTTAACTTTCTTCTTCATACAAGTTCATGTTTCCTTTCGAGGACTCATATTGTGGTATTATTTTATACACTATTATGTCAATGCAATCTTCAAATCTCTTTGTGTTATGCAACTGGCTCACAAAATAGAAGAAAAGATCGATGAATGCCTTCAAAATTAGTGTCTTCGAGGGGGAAACCTCCTTTACATTACACAAATGAACAATTCTTGGATGATACAAATGACAAAACCTCCTTTCTATATATAGGATTCTAAGGGGTCATAATATAATCAAAGTCGACAAAACAATAATAATATAAGGGCACAACAATACCAATAGTGGGCTTCTATGGGGCACAATAATAACAATATGGGGACAATAGGGGCACAACATTAACAATAAGGGATACAATGACAATAGTAATAGGGGAATCACTAATATTATAGGGACCTAACATGCCCCTCTCCTTCAAAAAAGTGTTGTCCTCAACGCTTGAGTAGTTATGGATGCTTTTGTATAAAATTATCACCCTCCCATGTGGAATCTTCAGCGGGTAAGTTCTTCCACTTGATGAGATACTCCGAAATTGATCGATTTCGTAGCTGTCGAATTCTTGTTTCTATGACTGCTTCAAGTTCCAATACGATTTTTCCTTCCTTGTCAAGTTTTGGCAGTATTGTTTGAACTAGGAGTTTGTCACCTATAACCTTCTTTAAGTATGAAACATGGAAAACTATGTGCACTCAGGAAGATGCAGGAAGCTCCAATTTGTATGCCATAGTAGCAATCTTTTGCAACACCTTGTACGTACCATAATACTTTGGTGATAATTTATTATCCTTTTCAGCTTGCTTGAGGGACATTTGTTTATATGGTTGTAGCCGTAGGAATACCCAGTCACCTACATCAAAACTTCTTTCACTGCGATGTCGATCTGCTTGTTGTTTCATTCTATTTTGTGCCAAAGTGAGGTTATCCTTTAAGCGTTGGAGAACTTATTTTTGATGCTCGATGTGATCTTCCATTGCTTGAAACTTAGAATTTTCTCTTAAATATGATGTGATGGACGGTGGATGCTATCCATAAAGTGCCATAAATGGGGCCATTTTTGCTATAGTATGGAAGGAAGTGTTATACCACCATTCATATAGAGGCAACCATTTGACCCATTCTATTTATTTGTCAGATACAAAGCAATGAAGATATCTTTCCAAACATTTGTTATCTCAATTTTCAGATTGAGGATGATAAGATGAGATATGAGATAACTGAGTACCAAGACAAGAAAATAATTTTGTCCAAAAATTTCCAGTGAAAATGGGATCTCCACCGTTTACAATAATCTTTGGGTTTCCATGTTGCTTTTGAATTGTTTCCATAATTGCAATAGAAAATGTATTGGCTTTAAACGGATGCGATAATGCACAAAAGTGTGCATGCTTGGTAAGTCTGTCAACTACCACCATGATGACACTCTTTCCTTCAGACTTGAGTAAGGCTGTGATAAAATCCATTGAAACCTCCTCCCAACGTTGACTTGGAATTGATTAAGGTTTCAATAGACCTGGGGTCTTAATTGTTTCAACTTTATTTTGTTGGAAAACCAAACATTCCTCCACAAAATTTTGAATATCTGATTTAAGGCCATTCCAAAAAAAATCCTTCTTAACCCTGTGGTAAGTTTTTAAAAATCTCGAGTGCCCTCCTAAGGGAGAGGTGTGCAATTCCATACGAGTTTGGAATTCTTACATAGGTATAGGCAATCTTTGTACCATAACGAATCATTTTTCCAACTAAATGTATCATATGTACTGGGATCTTGTTGTAACTTTTGAATGAGTGCCCACACTTTTTTGTCATTCTTCCATTCATCCCTTGCTTCGTTTATCTAATCTGGTTGGATAATAGAAATGGCACAAAGCAATGCTTCCACATCGTCATCCTTTCTTGAGAGTGCATCTGCCGTAACATTTTGCTTCCCTTTTTTGTATATGATTTCAAAGTCATAACCCAACATATTTGTAACCCATTTTTGTTGTTGTTCTAAAGACAATCTTTGTTCTAAAAAGTATTTAAGACTATCGTGATCCGTTTTTACCTTGAAGTGTCTTCCCATTAGGTAGGGTCGCCATTTCTCAAGTGCATGTAGTATTGCCAACATTTCCTTATCATAAATAGCTTTGTGTAAATACTTTCCTTTGATTGGACGACTTTCGAAATCAATGGGTATTTCTTCTTGCATTAAAACAACACCAATTCCTTTTCCTGAGGCATCACATTCCACAATAAAGGTTTTTGTGAAGTCCAGCATAGCTAAGACCGGTGCTTGGCACATTGCCTCTTTAAGATGTTCAAAGGCCTTCGTTGCTTCTCGAGTCCATGAAAATGCATCTTTCTTCAATAATGTTGTTAGAGGTGCTCTTATTCGCCCATAATTCTTAACAAACTTGCGATAATACCCTATCAACCCGAGAAATCCTCGTAGATGCTTTATGGATGTGGGGATTTTCCATTCCTTAATAGCTTTAATTTTGTTAGGGTCTACCTTCACACCTTCATGAGATACAATATGAACCATATATTCCACCTCTTGTACTCCAAAGAAACATTTGGATTTTTTTGCATATAATTGTTTCTCCTCCAATATTTTGAGCACCCTATCAACATGTTGGATATGATCCTTCCAAGACTTGTTGTATATTAGCATATCATCAAAAAATACTAACACAAATTTTCTAAGGGTTTGAAAATGGAATTCATCAAACCTTGAAATGTAGAAGGTGCATTGATAAGGCCAAAAGGCATGACCAAAAATTCATAATGACTCTCATGAGTTATAAATGTTGTTTTTGGAATGTCTTCAGTCTTAATTCTAATTTGATGATCCAAGTTGGTGAAGTAAATTGATCCATGCAGTTCATCCAATAATTCATCAATGACAAGAATGGGAAATTTATCTTTAATAGTGAGCTTTTTGAGCTCCTTATAATCCGAACACATGCGCCATGACCCATCCTTCTTGTGCACCAATACTACTAGAGTAGAGAAAGAACTTTGACTAGGTTGAATTATACCAGCCTCTAGCATTTCTGCAACCATACATTCAATTTCACTCTTTTGGGCATAGGGATATCTGTAAGGCCTGATGTTTGGAAGAACACTTCCTGGAATCAAATGAATAGCATGATCATGATCACGAATAGGTGGGAGGCCTTTGGGAGTCTCAAATACCTTGGATGATTGTCCAAGACTTTTTGGAGATCTGGAGAAATAGATGATTTCGATGTGGGAACCTCTAGAGAACATAATTGTGAAATTGTGCATCATTGTTCTTCTTTAGAAGCTTTGTCATTATGTTAGAGTTGATTATCTTTCCTGGTTTACCTGGGATACCCCTTAATTCAAATTCCTTTCCTTCTGAAGAAAATTTCATGAAACACTCTTGAAAATTAAAAGCTATTATACCCAAGGGTTGTAGCCATTAGACTCCTGGTACAACATCAACACCACCCATTGGAATGGAAAGAATTGTGCTATTCAATACATATTCCCCCATGGATAGCTTGATATTATGGCACTTTTCAGAGAAATTTATGGTTCCTCCACTTGCAACCATCACTTGACACTCTGGTGCTAGATATAGGAAGCAATTCAATTCCTTGGCTATCTTACAATGAATAAAATTATGGGTATTTCTCGAATCAATCAACACTATTACCTTTTTCTTCTTGATATGTCCTTCTATCTTGATAGTTTGAGGAGTGGTAATTCTGGCCAATTCATTACAAGCTATGGTCGGATTCATTTCTTATATCTGTAGGGTTTGTTCCTAGTGTATATCCTAGATGTTTCTTGTTCCTTTTTTTCCTCCTCTTCACAATCTATGTAAAATAATTTCTTCTCAACACACTTATGACCTTTAGTTTATTTGTTGTCACAACTGTAAAAAAGCCCTTTTGCTATTTTTTTTTCCAATTGTTGTGGTATCAACCTTGTAGGTTGTGGAAGGCTAGGGGCAACGACAATTCCATCTTTATAGTTGTGAGTGGTAGGCTTCCTTGTGGCCGTAATTTTGCTTTCCATTTTTCTTGCCAACCTGAATGCATTCTCCAATGAATCAGGTTCCTAAAGGCGAACCTCATGCTGGATGTTATCCTTTAAATTCCCTATGAACACATCAATTCTATGCTCCTATAGAATATCTTTTACCCTTATATTCAATTTTTGGAAGTTCTCAATGTGCCCCATCATTGAATCCTTTTGTTTGAGATTTATCAATTGGCTAAAAAACGTTTTTCTTTTTGCATCCTCATAATGTGTTGTCAATTCTTTCGTAAAAATTACCCAAGTGTCAATTGTTTATGAGAGAAAAACCATCAATACCATACAAACTGATTTGGTTTCAAATATAAAGTTGCAATGCGTACCTTTTGTGTGTTTTTCACATTATGGAGATCGAAATATTGCTCCATCTGTAGTATCCATGTTATAGGATCCTTGCCATCAAACTTCCTCATATCTATCTTTGGAACATGGTGGGTCTTCAATCCACCGTTAGAGTTTATGAAATCATGATTAACATTTCTTTTATTCTCCTCATGAGTTTCCTTTACTACCCTTTCGTCATTAGTAAGCATTTTTTGTAGAAAAATTTTCAAATCTGTCTTCAAATCTTCCATGTTGCCTTTAAGTTTTTCTTCTATACCATCAATCTTAGCTTCCATGCCTATCTTCAAATACTCCATGTTGCCTTTAAGTTTTTCTTCTATACCATCCATCTTAGCTTCCACATCTTTCTTTAAACCATCCATCTTAGCTTCAACGCCTTTCTTTAAACCATCCATCTTAGCTTCCACGCCTTTCTTTAAACCATCCATCTTAGCTTCCACGCCTTTCTTTAAACTATCCATCTTAGTTTCTGTTACTTTTTGTGAGAGTTAATTTTGTTGCACTTGGTCTTGTAATTTTGATATATCATGTTGCATTTCTTCCTCTTCTTCATGAGTCATGCTAGAGATTTCAGGTTTCTTACTAGGTGTTTCCATTTTCTTTCTTCGAGGCATCAATTAATAATGCTTCACTATGCCCTTTGAATTCTTTCAAACTAATTTTTCAAACCAAACTTATGCAAAATTTTAAAAAAAACTACACACCTTTTTTCACTTTGCAGGAGATCGATATTGAATCTGTTGTATCTCTATAATTTCATATATCCAATGTCTGAAATTGCGTCCCGTGGTAGCCCTCTGAGTTCCATTTCCAACCCCACAAGTCTGATCAAGATTCGATTCTTCAATGAAGAGTTATGCCAAATCTCCCACGATGACCTGATTATAGACTAGTTTAGTAGAGCGAACTTGTATGAAGTTCCACGTGTCACTGTTTCGACCTTAGGATCTCAAATCGATACATACAAAACTACAGGCCTTCCTCTTTCTGCAACTTCTTACGGAATTTCAATTTGATGCTCATAAATAAATTTATGATGATTTTCCCTAGGTCACTTGTTTGAGATATATTTCAAGATCCTGCAAAAACCTTAACTTCCTTGGATCATATCTCCGAAAATATAGTGAGACAAGATTTGAAATTTGTACCCGAGGTTCAACAAGATTTCAGCCCAAATGTGTTTAAGCTTTTGAAACAGTGCAGAAAGAAAGTTATAGCGAAAATTCCATGATGACCTGTTTGGAGCAGCGAAACCCTAGAATCCAAAGCTCTGATACAAAATGTTATGCAACCAGATCACAAAATAGAAGAAAAGATAGGTGAACGCCTTCAAAATCAACCTCTTCGAGGGGGAAACCTCCTTTACATTACACAGATGAACAATTCTTTGATGATACAAATGACAAAACCTCCTTTCTATATATAGGAGTCTAAGGGGTCACAATATAATCAAAGCTGACATAACAATAATAATATAAGGGCACAACAATAACAATAGTGGGCTTCTATGGAGCACAATAATAACAATATGGGGACAATAGGGGCACAACAATAACAATAAGGGCTACAATGAAAATAGTAATGGGGAATCACTAGTATTATAGGGACCTAACACTTTGTCATTTTGTTGAAGCACTCGTATCCTTTACTCTAGCTGAGTACCCAAGAAATATGCCCTCATCATCATGAGGATCAAACTTTCCAAGGTTTTTATCATTTGTTTTGATAAATAGTTTTCTCCCAAACACCTTGCAGTGTTCCACTGATGCATGTCTCCATTTCCATAACTCATAGGTAGTCTTATCACTATTAGGCTTGGGTTGTGTTCAATTTGATAGGTACACTATTGCTTGAGATGCTTCTCCCTAAAAGGTGTGTGGCACACATGCTTCCTCCATCATAGCTCTGTCTATTTACTGATTTTTTCTATTCTTTCTTTCTACTACCATGATCTTCACAATATTCTTCAAATTATTTCGAAGTGAATTATCCACCTATGTATGATCTTAAACATTTGGTCTTTTTATCTTTCTCATTAT
Source organism: Pinus tabuliformis (assembly GCA_031772625.1). Taxonomy (NCBI): domain Eukaryota; kingdom Viridiplantae; phylum Streptophyta; class Pinopsida; order Pinales; family Pinaceae; genus Pinus; species Pinus tabuliformis. The sequence continues at coordinate 437,684,181 of CM062810.1, read as the reverse complement.
CAACCCGAGCTTTGAATATCTTAAAATTCTTAAGAGCTTCTGATTTTTCTTTTAAAAACATTATACATGTAGTTTTGGTAAAATCATCAATAAATAAAATGAAATAGCTTTCTCCTCTTGGGATTTTGTATTGGTAGGGCCACAAATGTCAGTGTGAATAAGCTCTAGTGGTTTATATGATAAGAGCTCCTTTGTCTTGAAGTGAGTTATTGTTTGTTTACTAAATTGACAAGATTTTCAGATTGAATCATCGGGCCTTGATAGTCTTGGCAGTCCTCTTACAAATTCTGACTTGATGATCTTTATTAAGTTGTCAAAATCTATATGAGCAAGCATTCTCTGCCATAACCAAGTTTGACGTGTATTACTTAGGTAACAACTTACTCTAGAGTCATCAAACACATACACATTGTTGTGAGTCCTTACGACCTTTCCTACCAACTTCCCAATTTATTTATTTAATTTAATTTAATTTATTTTATTTTTATTTATTATTATTATTATGATCTATATATATATATATATATATATATATATATATATATATATATATATATATATATATATATATATATATATATATATATATATATATATATATATATCCTAGATCTCACAGTGTTTAGATCAGAAGGTCACATTGTAGCCATTATCACACATTTGACTCACACTAAGAAGATTATGCTCAAGTCCTTCCACATATAACAAATTTTGGGCCATAGTATTTTCATCCAGGCCAACTATGCCCTTACCTTTAATTATTGCTGGAGCATTGTTGCCAAAAGTAGCATTTTCCCCTCTACCTTTTTCTTTTAGAGACATAAATTTACTCTTATATCCAATCATGTGCTTAGAACAACCACTATCCACATAAAACCTATTTTCTTGATCATGCAAAGATAATGCAAGTCCACATTTCATGTTATTTTCAATTCCGTGTTTCCAATTCTCCTTGTCATTTGGAAGGGATGGCTACCAAGCATTATGATATTTAGATGCATACTGAAACCTGCTCTTGCACTCACTCGCCTTATGCCCAAAATTATTACATTTGAAACATTCAACATCATCCATTAGGGGAGAGAAAAGACTTCTATTCTTGGGAGGAGAATTTTGAGAGCTATCATTCTGATACTTTCTGTATTTGAAATTTTCATCTCTTTAGACTTTGACTCTTCTACAATTAAAAAAATTGTGTCCAAAGACACAACATTTATAGCAATGAACATAAAACAAATAAGGGTACCTGAAATTGGTATTTGTTGAGTTTGGGAAGGTTGTTGGTACCTCTGTTGTCTTGCTTATTGATTCATTCTCCTCTAGTGTAAATCCTTTGGGACATTAGAATTATTATTCTAGTGTTGGGTGCCTCTCTGGATAGGCTTTTGTTTTCCATCATTGAGTCTTCCTTGAAACACCTTTGCATAGCTCTAGGGTTCTTCAAATCCTGCAGACCTGACGTTCATCATTTTCATAGATGACTACCATGATCCATAATATCCCAGCCCTGTCTTGTTTTCTAGAGACCTTTGACAAGTAAGAATGTGCTTTAACTTTCTAGTCCCTTCAACAAACCTTTTATCCAAGTCCTTCTTGGTTTCTATTTTGTCAAGGTTCGTTCTTACGGAGACAATATCAACTTCTAGACTTTGGCAGTTCTCCTCCCATTCATGAATTAAATCATTAAGAATTTATTCCTTTCATTTTTCTTCTTTTAGCTTGAATTTCAGTAACATAATATCTTCTTTGCACGTTTTTGAAATAATCTCCTCCTTTACTTTGATTAGCTCCCGCTTTAAGTGTATGTTCTCCACTTCTAGTTGTTCACATGCTTTTTGTTTTTCTTCTAATCGAAGAGCTAAGATGTCTTTAATTCTAATTGATTCCTCAAGGTTTTATTTTTTATAGGAAAATTCCTCATTCTCTTAGTTATACATACCTTCTTCAACTTGTAGCATTTGTTCTCTAATTTGCTTGTTCTTCCTTCTAGCCTTCTTTAGCTTATCAAGAGCACTAATGAATTCCCCTTCAAGGTTCACTAATCCTTCTTCTTCTTCTTCTTCATATTCTATAACATTTTGTTTCTTGGAGTCATCTTTAAATGCCATAAGTAAACACTCATTTGAACCATCGTCTGAGGAATTATCGCTATTAAAATCTGGTGTTGAGCTATCCTTTTTGGAGTAGATCCCCTTCTTCTTTTTATATTTTTGAGCATTGCCTTTGGAATTTTGATCATTATCCTTTTTTGAATATTCTTTGTAAGGGAAGTTGGATGCAAAATGTCCAACTCTCCCACGATCAAATCATTTGAAGGGAAACTTTCCTTTATACTTCCCTAACCCATGTTTCAATTTCCTACCAAAGTGAGCCAACTCCTAATCAGATTCACAACTAGAACACTCATGATGATCATTTTTCTCCTTAGCCTTCTTGGACACCTTGAAAGATTCCTCCTTCGGTTAAATCTTCTATTTTCCTACTTTCATCTCATAAGTTGTGAGAGTACCAAGTAGTTGGTCCATTATGAGACTTTTCAGATCAGACATCTCTTCAATGGATGAGATTTTGGCATTAAATATCATAGGTAGAGATCTTAAGACCTTTTGAACAATTACATCCTCTTTGATGGCTTCACCAAGTCCTCTAATCATGTTGATTACTTCATCAAATTTTAGGAAATACTTCACTATGCTTTCCTCTTCACTCATTATTACGCTTTCAAACCTCATTCTGAAGATTTGAAGTTTGGCCTGCTTGACTTTATCATCTCCTTCATGAATTTGATTGAGCTTGACCCATACTGCCTTAGCAGAGTTACAGTGTATAACCTTTACAAGTCCAGATTGACTAAGGCCAAATATAATGGTGTTCCCGGATTTAGCATTATTTCCATACACCTTTTTACCATCTGCATCTATGGGAGGGATATTAGGGACAACATAATATACCAACACAAAAATCCAAACATCTACCCCTAGGGACATGAGATAAGATTCCATTCTAACTTTCAAAAAGGCGTATCTTGTCCCATCAAAGACTAGTATCTTATTTGAGTAATCATCCTCACTCTCTTCTCTAGACATAATTCCTTACAGAACTACCTTCTAGTGGTTAAATTGTTACTGAAGCAAACCTTGCTCTAATACCAATTGTTGGAATAAATAATTACTATGGGAGGGCGGGTGAATCAGTAATTAGTGAGATTTTAACAATCTAAGCTCAATTATTTACTCTCTTTCACTCTTGTCAATTACTTAGGTGAGCATTCTTAATAAAATATACATACAACAATTTAAACCATTTAAATGAGCACACAATCCATCAATTTGAGCAACACACACATATTGGCACATGTATTTTTTACGTGGAAACCCAAAGGAGGAAACCACCAGTTTGTTTGTTATTCTAATGTAATTTAAGCACCTACTTAATTACATCAAGTAGTTTGTGAGAATCCACTCATAGGAGGCCCCAAACCCCTTAAAATATCAAGCTACTACTTTCCAAGAGGCACCGATCTCTTATGAATGTAGGCCACTACTTACGCTAGCCACTGTTTTTATTTTCGTACAATTTTCAAATTGAAAAAATAGGCCTCAACAAATGCTCAGAATGTAAAACCTAATTCGCTGCTGCACCCAACACTTTCCCTTCGTCTCTGTAGTCCCTCTTTGCACTACTCTCTTCACTTCTCAACCAATTTTAGTCTTAGCCCTCAGCTTCTTTTTATAATTGTTAACTCTCGGCCTAAGTCGCCCTTCAACTCTCACACTCACATACAACACCTCACTCTCTTCACGCAACTCTTCGCACTTCAACTCACAATAATGATGCATCCCACATTGCACAACTGCAATTCATGGTTTTGTTCCAATGCTACACAAGGAACAATGTTTTCTTTGTCATCCATTACTTTCCCTTTCACGCTTCTCGAGTGTACTCTTGTATGGCTATTCATGTTGCTATTACATTTGGTTACTTGCTAACTGCAACACCATTAATTCAGAGAATGGGCACCTGAGCATTTATCCATGCTAACAATTAATTCATAGTCAATGTTGTGTACTATAACAAGGCTCTTCATTCTTCTTAATTTCCCATGGAGCTCATATTTTACTTCAGCATGGCCTCTCGGTGCTATGGTTAAATCTCCATTCATCCTCAGGCCATTTTTCTCATTCAATTCATCCTGGCATGCAAGAAAGATCAAAGGTGTCTTGCTTTTATTTGAGTCAAGCTCATAAACTCAAATTGCATTTCATGGTCCTCTCCATTCTTGAGCCAACTGTTCTTGGCAGTCTCCATTAAACCAATGGCACCAACCTCAATGTGTGCATTTACTCAGTTATTTCATCCTTGCTTATCCCAACTACAACCATGGTCAATTTGGTACTCAATGCCTAAGAGTTTCCAACTCATTCAAACTTTACAGATGTATGAATATGGTGCATTGCTACATTTATAACTCTTGCCAAAAATGAAGGATTTCTCCCACAATTGTCGAATCCACCAAAATTCCTTCAGCTCTTTCTTTTCTGATGCCTGACCTGATTTTCACTATAGGATCAATTTTTGTGACCTCCAACAAGGCCTCTAGGCACTAATCCTTTTTTCTTGCCTTCGAGGGCTTATTTTATTTATTAACCACTATGTACCCTTAGTCCCTTGCCTCCATAGCACTTGTTCTAGGGATAATCCTGTAGCTCTCTATCCCGACGCTTTAAACTTACCTCCACAAAAATATTTTGGGCTAGGCCTTGTAGGATTATTTGTCCTGCTAGGTCCTCCAGACATATTTCTCATTGGATGTCGCTGCCTGCTGTAAGACCTAGTCAGATCCATTGTGTCTCAATGCCTGCTTCTTGGCCATTTTTTTCATCTGTTATAAATCATTGACATTTTTTTGTAGGCTGCGTTGTCATGTGGAGTCCTCCTAACGCCTTTTTTATTGGATCTCTGTCACACTGGCCCGACACCTTGTTATCTTGATTCTTTCTCTCGTGCATTGTCCAAAATATTTCAGGCCCCTACCTAGCAGGATGACATCACGCTAACATCATTAGTTCCACATGGTGCCTTCGGAGTGGTGACATGTGTCACCTAGATTTGGCCCATTATCCCACCCAAAAATGTTGAAGCTAGCTGCCACGTGTCTCCATGTACCAATGTCATGTTGATGTCACCTCGGCCAATAAAATACCACCATGTTCCTATCAGAGAGGAGAGAGAGGCCTTGTGTTTTGCAGTGAATTCCTTTGTTAAATTTTCATAAGGGTCTCGACCTTTTTACACTATTGCGCTCAATGAAACCTCTGAGCTCATACCACTAGGCCTTCTTCGTTAGGCCAGGCTATATGTCAGCTCCACCTACGGCGAATGGGAAACCTCACCCTTGCACAATTTCTCCACGTCTTCTCACTGCATTTCCTTTTGTGCCTTAAGGTTTCTCTGGGGTGTTACCTCTGGGCTACCTCTGCCGGGATTTGTTGGAATGGGGGCTCCAACTTATGGCTAATCAACATGCTCCCTGATGGCTTGCTATTTGAGCCATGTCTGCCCAACTCTCCTTCAATGGATCTACTAAAAAGGCTCTGCCAACTCTGTCTGACTGCCAAACTTGGTCAAAACTTTGACCCAAGGCCACATTTAATTTTTCCATTTAACTTTGGGGCACCTCAACTTTGACTAGCAATAAGTTCTTATCCAGGAGGCCATTTGCAAACTTGAATATACCATTGGAAATATCTTTCTGAGCACTATCGAAGTGTTCCATCTCCAGGAGTATATAAGTTAATTTTTTAAGGTGATTATTCTCTACAATAAACAACAACAACCATGGGACTCCCCCTAAGACCAATGCTATCGTGGTTGACATCAATGCCAACACACAAGATGCCACCAACCATTCAAGCAATGGAAACTACCAAACAAGAATGAGATGGTCATTTATTTTTAATATAAACTACACATAGAATTGCATCAACCCAAAACATTAGCTTAACATTTTTGAAAATAATCATTGAACATACCATATTTAAGATTATCATGTTCATTCTTTTGGCTACACCATTCCATTGAAGATTATAAGGCACAGTTGTTTGATGTTGAATCCCATGTTGGTGAAAATAGTTTTCAATTTAATTTGAAGTATATTCTTTCCCATTGTCAGTACGAATATATCCAGTATGAGATTGTGTATTGTTTTTAATCCATGCATGAAATTTTTTGAAAGTTTCAAAAGCTTCATCTTTGTTCTTCAACAGATATACCCAACACATTCTAGTGTAGTCATCATGTATTTATTTCCATTTAGAGAAGGAATTGGAATAGGACCACACAAGTCAGAATGGATCAGTTCAAGATTTCTATGTGTTATGGAGTGAGAATTATGAAATCATTGTTTGTTGATTTTTCCTAAGATACAAGCATTCGATTGCCTAATTTTCCTAGGAATGGTTGGAAAACTAGTAACACAATTTCTCTTCAATAAATGAAGACTGTCATAGTTCAAATGTCCAAATATAGCATGCCATAAGAGATTGGATGGTAGTGTACCTTCATCATATTGTGAACTATATGCAAAGTTTTTTGCACAAGCAAAGGTTCCTTATAACTTCAAGAGACTTTCTTCTTCTATCCTAGTCATGACAAGTGAGTTGTCTAATGCTTTTCTCACCTCAACCTTGCCATCAAACATGTGAATGGAGTGCCCTTGTTGGTGGATGTGAACCAAGGACTGCAAGTTTCTCTGCAACTCTGGGAGGTAAAGAAAATCATGTTAAGAAAGTCAGGGAGTCCTAACAATTTGAGCCTAATGGTGCCAAGTCCAAATGGCCTGAGTTTTATCTTGTCTACAAAGTAGATTGCTCCATCTACATTGTCATTGAAATATTCAAAGAAGTCCTTCTAAAAGGTCATGTAGTAGGTTGCTCCTATATCAAGCATCCATGCATCTTTCCATGAAGAAAGTGAAACATTAAACAAGTCTTTAGTTACTCCAATATTATAATGTGCCACAATATAATGAGAGGATTCAGGTGATTTACCTTTCCCTAGATCTGGCAATTTACCTTTCTCTTCATTTATTTCTTGTTTGATTCTGTCCTAATAGAAATTTCATGTGGAAGCATCATGTCCATTTCTATTGCATAATATACAATGAATATTAGGTATTCCTCCTTGGTAATGTTTCCCCCTTACCTTTGTTATTCTTCTTTCCACGTCCTCTTGTGCCACCTCTTCCTCTATAAGAATCTTGTGCCTGATTCTTCTCTTTTTGTTCAAGAAAAACAACTTCATCAGAAGACTAAGCAATTGTATTTCTCTTCGCAAATGCTTTCTCTCTTTCTACAAAATTCTCCACAAGAGAGTCAAAGGAAATCTCTTTAAATTTTCCACTAGATTGTAATGATTCAAGTTAGTTAGAATATGTGGGATATAGTTCCTTAACGAAAGTTGTGACAGGAACATCCATTTTAACATCAGTCTCTTCTAAATCATGCATAATAGCTATGGTTTCAGAGGCTAGGGTAAGAGGATCATCATTTTTCAATTCAAGATTGAAGAGTTTGATCATAATTTGGACTACTTCAAGCTCAAAGTATGAGTCATATAAGTCTTTCAACTTCTTTAAAGCACTGAAAGAATTTGTAAATGATGTAATGTGACAACTCACTCTTCATTTACTAATGTAACGATTAAGGTATAGACCTTGTTTTTCTTGTTCTCCCATATGGCAAGCTCTTTGTTTTAAGTGGGAAATTTAGGTGGATTTCCACCTTTTACTTCACAAACTCATTTCTATAATTCATTAAAAATGAGGGTATGCTTTATTTTTTTGGACCATTCATGGTAGTTCTCTTTGCCAAAGAGAAATACCCCAATAATGGAGATGAGTAAATATATTACTAAATGAAATTCTGAACTGTGCTCTGAATAGTCAAAAATCTAATATATGTCTCATGCAAATAGCAGACTTCCATACAAATTTTATTCAAAACAAATCATGAAATAACCCAAAATTGATGCTTGAGGATCATCATCGGATGCAATTAAAATAACTCAAAATTGAAAATATCTCGACTTAATTCACATATCAAGAGCTACACAAGGTATTCAACCCACATTCAACTCATATACATATGAATGGAATGACCACCATATAACAAGGCATATTTATAAACTAATTCAACGTTGTATATTTAACTTCAACGCATATAGCATGCATAGTGAATACTTTAATAAATGCACAGAGAATTCTTTCAACCTTTAATGAACACACATAGAATACTTTGACATACGTATAAAGAGCATGAACATCGATCAACACAATCAACCAACCAACACATATGATAATGCAATCAATGAACCAATGCTAACACATATGACATACATATAATATCATCCAACGCCTATAACCTTTATACACAAGTGCACATAATATAAACATCAAATCTATTTAATGCACATACCAAGATTTAAATCAATGCGGAAAACCATCTAACTTATGCTCTCCAACCAACACATGAAATAGCGAGACTGACCTTCAATGCATTGGAACAACACTAAGAGTTTCAATTCTCTTACTACTTCAATGCACACAGATGGAAATGAACAAAGTGACATACTTTATTCAATAAAAATAATGAATTTTGAGCTTCCCGAGAAAATTTCCAACGAACTTGAAACCAACGTACATTCTACCAGCGCTCAAAAAGACCAATAGACTGGTGTAACTAGCAGAATGAAAGACCTACAACAATAGCAGGACTAACACAAAGGAGTTAAGGAGGAAGAGACAAAATTGATGCCTATTGACATGTGTTATGATACCATGTCAGGCCAAGTATTAGTAATTCCATGAATGATGAATTTTATTAGGAAGAACCATTAATATATACATTGGAGAGGGAGACTCTTGGAATTCATATTCCAGTGTCTCTTCATCTTATTTATTCTCATATTTACAATATTTTCCCAATCCCAAAATATTAGGTGTCAATAGTTTGTATATAAAGCTCATTATGAAATTTTGTGTTCAGATGTAGAACACCATGGACGATGTTCCTCTAAGGGGGTGGGGTTGGTTGCCACCCCTAATGTAAATATTATTATGTGAATAGTTCAAGTGAATTGATGTAAATTATAAATGAGGACTGGATAGAGAGTGGACATAGATTTAGAGTCTATGTAGGTGAAGCGACTTGGGAATGTCTTGGGGAAATAGCCAAACTTTGAATGTTGTAATTAATCTCCACCTATATCCTTGTTGTATTAAAAACAAGTTGTGAAAGCATTAAAATTGGCACATGGGTGCCCGAGAAAAGGACAAGCTATTTTTATGGGACATGTTAGCCTTGGTCAACATGAAACAGAATAAATGGACAAGGGAAAAGGGATTCAAGCATTATTAAAAGAAGAGGAGATGTAGAGTGGGAAGAGCAAGCAGAGACACACTTACGAGTGCATAAGAAGAACCAAGCATGGTGATAGTGCAACAATAAGAAATATTGTGCATTGCCAATGTGTGGAAAGAACTGGATGAAGCTCAGTGTCAGCTTAGATGTGGAAGCTAGCCAAGGGACATTGAAGAAAGGTGAAGCTGTGGTGTTGAGAAGGTGGAGCAACAATGGAATCTAGACTCTTTCCTAGTAGGTGGAGACATTGGGTACTCTGGGACTTCTCTTGGTGTTTAACAAGTGGAGACCCTAAAAATGGACTTTGGATTCTTGTGAAAGTTATTAGGTGGAGGCATGGTGTGCTATGGAATCCTAACTAAGGTGGAGGCACTGTGGGATCTAGATTCTTGTAGCGTAAATCAAGTGGAGACATCGTGGGCTTTGGATTCTTGTAGTGATTGTCGGGTGGGGCATTGTGTGCTCTAGATTCCCTAAAGTGTTTGTTTGGGTGGAGAAATTTTGCTCTTTGGACTCTTGGGTGTTAGGTGGAGGTACTATGTGCTCTGGACTCCCATGTGTTTGTAACTTGACTGGTGTGAATTTTCCTTGAGCAATTCACTCTTAGGCTCAAACTCTGGCTCAGGGGTGGTTAACTACAAGAAATGATAGTAGTGCAATTGGCTTATAGTTGGGAGGAGAGTTCAAGTCCCTCTCTCAGTTTCTAATCATTCAAGTAAAAGATAAGTTTCTTACTTGAATATCTGTGTATACCTATGTTCATTGTGAATGATAAATGATGTTGTTAAGTAAGATAACAAGGATTGTAATAACATTGTCGATGGAAGAACATTTATTCATGCTTATCTTTGATTAGATTTTATCTATATGTTTTCCATGGTTATGGGAGGTTGGATACCTCTGTGTGTATGTGTTTTTATTATTCTAAGTTTAGATCCATTTACACGATCCTATATGAATGTTAAGTATGCATGGTTGAATTGATATAGTATATGAAATTTATTTCTAAACATGGTTTGGCCACTAAGGAATTTTGTGTTTAAGATGGCTGAAAATGTTTGATAGTAGGCTTGATATTGAATTCATTTATTGAAGTTTTGTTTTGAATCGATAATGGAAATACTTGATATGGGAGGGGAAATCTCACTCCGATAAGAATAAATGTGCTAAGTGACTTTGTGAATCAATGCATGTCTGGGCTAAGTCCCTAGAATTCCCTCATAATGTCTAGTTAACATATCGCAGAGTTTCAAAGTTGTGTTTTAGCTGAATGGACTTGATAAATTTATAAAGGAAAAATTAAGAAATTGTGAAGGGTGAAGGCATTAACTAAATCCAAGTGATTAACCAATAATCCTAATATGTATCACCTAATTATGGTGATTAGCATTGATTCCATGTCACACCAAGTGCTAGAGAACCATCTTTGCAATAAGCGTGAAGTAAAATAAGGTGCATAGTTAATGGGAGCACTGGATGGGGAAATTCTCATTTCTTAAAGAGGAACTTCAAATCACGCCACACTAGGGTTTCCATGAGGTCCCAATAGGATATTGGCACAACTGAGAAAAGACGTGGGATGGGAAATTTCCCGTCACCTATCACCAAGAATTTTCATCATGTCGTCGAGGTATGACAGTGATTTCCTCCAAGTGTGGGTCCATTGGCACTGTTGATTGAGGGCGTGATAGAAAACCCTCTATGGCCTTAAAAGAGAAAGTATCACTTTGTACAGAGGCCTGGGCACTGGTGGGACCCCTAACTTATGTTGAGGTGGTGGATTCCATGAGGGACATAGATGACATGTCCACGTGACGTGGCAAAGATGTTAACATGGCATGTTGATAGTGTGACATGTGGCATGTAGATATGACCTTTTTGGATGACTAAGGGGTTGAATTTTGATGACATGTGGCACTACCAGAGGATGCCATGTGGCCTAATGACATCACCTTTATGTTATTGTGATGTTAGTGGGGCACCAAGGGAATAGGTTTTGTGGAGGTTAAGTTGATATGACACCTAAAAGAAACATGGCAATGGATTATGGTGCCACCTAACTTAGGGTTGTCATTCAGTAATACACATGGTTGGAGGGCCACATCACCGTGGAGCTCAGGACTGTGGAAGTATTTTGTAGTGCATTTCATAAGTAGGTCATGGTAGATAGAAAATGGGCAATAGGAAGTCTTCGTTACATGACATGAATATTCATGTCTTGGCGTGCCATGAAGGTTTGAAGGTAGTACATTTTGAAGGAATGGTGCGGGGTGCTATAGTGATATGACATGGTTGGACCATGCAAGACTGGTGCAACGTGGCAAAAATGTTTCATAACTGAGAGGTATGACTCTCTCCCCTATATCTTGAAACAACTTAGCTAAAACCAATTATATATATTAATTATATTAATTAATTATGTATAATATATTATTAATTATAATATTTGCATTAACTAATATTAGTACGTATAATATTAATATTAACAATTAATATAATATAATATGCATATAATTGATTATATACATATTGATGTAATGTTGGGACGTCGAATTGGCACCATTTTGTATCCATTTTTCCTATCTTTATCACCATTTTTACCCTAATAGTCATACCTTGTTATCCTATACATTGCCTTTTAACCAATGCATTCTTCTTTTCTATGTCCCCTTAATTTATTCAACTTTGCTTGTATTTAGATATGAAGTTCCCTATTTTAGGAGATTTTATTAACAAAAGTGACAAGGGGTTGTTTAAGGAGAGAGTTTGGTTCACTGAAGATGTTGTTGCAGGGATGGATGGCTAACCAGGGTAATTATGGAAGAGGTCTTCTGGTTATTTTTCTTTCAAGTGTTGCCCATATACTAAGGACTAAGGGATGAACAATTGTTGTTGTTACTTGTTGTTACACTCTGAAGATTTTTTGTTACATTCCGAAGTTTTGTTGTTACACCTTGAGGATGTTGTTACAACGCAACTACCAAAGACCGTGGTTGTTGTCTTGAAAGACCACTATTGAGAATCATGAAATTATCTATGAGTCATTAAAGGATCTGAGTAGTTATGATTGTAGAAGATGGTGTAATTTTGATAGGTCTTTTATTTGGAAATTGTTTGTAAAGATTTCTATTTTACTCTTAATATTGATCAACATGAGAATCGTGAGATTCCCATCACTGATCTGTTCCCTAATTTCTGGGGCTTGTAAAACTTTATAAAAAGGGTTCGATTCCATGAAAAGGGACGGAAACACGGGAACAGTGTCGGCATTTTGATCTTGTAACTTTCAATCATTTTTAATACATAACACATTTGGTGATGTTTACACAGATCGCGTGTTAAGTTTTTAACAAGTTTTCGTTCTATCCTTGCACCCTGCTAGGGAGGAAGGACTCTCCTCTTTAGCAGGGATGGCAACAGTAGTAGATTATTTACTTTTATTTATTTTAAGTGTGGATTTAATACCGTCGTTGTATAAATTGTGGCACATATGCACTTCTATTTTCGGATTCATTATATGATGTTACACAAGATTGGTTATAACAACAATATTTAATCAACTTATACATTTTCATTAATAATGTGTGGTGCGCCTGTACTTTGAGAAAAACATGAAGTGTAAGGAGTGGATTTCATTCCTATAAAATGTCTTTTTAATTTCTGCATGAGTGCTTTAAGGTTTGCAATTGTGTTCAATGACATTTCTTTCATTTCTTTCCTTGGTTGTTATGTATCGGCACAGACAGTGCAGACACCTTTGAAATAAAGAGACTTACCATCATTGACAATTAAATGATTGCAGTTCAGTAAAATTAAAAAGTTATTAAATCGTCTCAACATTTTGGCATTGTTTCTGGGGAAGACAGTTGACAATACAGTCAACCAGTGTGTTTTGTTAGGATAGTGTTTCTAGTGCACATGTGTTGGGTGGTAAGATGAGAGGTAAGAACCTGTGCATCGCTTTAACACACCTGGGCGGGTTCACCACTGTGATCATTAGAAAACTTAGGGTGTGTAAAAATGTTTGAATTTTATTTTTAGAAGTGTCCTCAGTTTTATAGACGTTGGGCGGTAAGACGAGAGGTAAGAACCTGCGCATCACTCTAACATACCTAAGTGGGCTCACCACTGTAAAAACTGAGGCACTTGGAGTGTGAAATAATTACACATAAGGTCCATGTGTAGGGTGTATGAATAAAAGACACACGGAACATAGTAACTCTAATAAATTTATAGGAAAAACGAGTCATAAAAGGAACAAGAAAAGCACAGATTTAGGGAAAAAAAAATCATTCAAGAATTAATCTAAAAAGTAGAGAGAGAACAATCAAATTCAAAGAGGGATACAAGAAAAATAGGACCACAGAAAGTTGTTATCCCCATATTAAGGTCAAAAGTATCTGGTTTCTCCGTCTTAGGACCTCATCACCCTCAAACTAGTATACATACTCCCAAAATTGTAGATTCAATTCGAGAACAACAGGGAGAAACTAGTGGCCAGGACTTTGGACTCGAAGGCTAAGGGGAAACCAGTGAGGAGCACTAAGAGCCAAAATGGGAAGAATATTCTTTTACTTATCAATACCCATATTCAAGTAGTGCAGTAAAACAACCAACCCTAGAGCAACCTAAACAATCATCACAAGAATCTTCATCCACAGAACACCCACCTGAGTAGTCTTTGGGAAGAGACTCATCAAAACAGAGATCGGGATAATCTATAATGGGAGACAATGATAACAATAACAATGACAGGACAGATGCCACTGTTACCACCTTTGAATTTCCAATAGGTAATATAAGGGGCAAAGCTCCCATGAAAAAAATTCCTCCATCAGCCCTTCCATCTTTTCAAGGATTGACTATAGAAGATCATGATACTTTTTTGTTTAAACTTGATGTTCTGTGTAGGAGCTATGATTATACCTTGGATGCTCAAAAGTTGAAACTGTTCCCTGCTACTATAAAGGGAGCAGTGCTGAGATGGTTCATGGGATTGGGCTCTGCTACTATTCGGACATGGGGAGACATGAAAACCACATTTCTATCAAAATATCAAGACTATTGTCGAACCAGGGACTTGAGGGAAGAAATATTTAGGATGACACAAAAAGAAGAAGAAAGCCTGGAGGATTATGTGGAACGATTCCACTATAATCTACAAAGATCTAAACATAGTGATTTGGATTCAGAAATCTTGAAAACTATATTCATACGGGGAATGAGAGATGACTGCCTTGATACGTTGAATATACTAGGGAAAGGAGATATATCTCAGGAATCATTTGAAGAGATAATAAAACTCTTCTTAAGATGCTCGAGAGGATCATCATGAGGAAGAAGTATGGTATGAGATGCCTCCATTAGAATACAAAAATATGCAAATGGGCGTGTGACCAAAGTCGAGATCGGAAATATGTTTGAAAACCCTAAGGCTAATCTACTCAATACCTTATCTTCCCAACTAACGAAAACAAAAGTGAAAAAGGCATAGGATGAAGCTGATAAAGCTTTGGTTGTGTTCTTCCCGAAATGTAAAGAGAAACATTCCTTGAGGGAATGTAGAGTCCACAACATCAGCGTGTGCAATATTTGTGATCTAGAGAATTCTACAGGTTATTGTCCAAAGCTTCCCAGACTAAAAGAAGAGCTCAAGGAATCAAGTGAGGAATTTCAGTCCTCCTACTTTATTGGGTCTAGGAAGCCTTGGCAGCCATGACCACCAGGTACGTCTCAAGATTTTTATTTTAATCCATGGAATAATGTATATAATGCTCAACAATTTTCCATGCCAGTACTCCTCTCCCCCTCCAACTCAATTTCCTTCACCATGGAACCAATGGTATCCATTTCCACCTTTATAATACCCTCCATCTCAGTCATATCCTTGGCCCCAAAATTGGGGAGGAAATCCTTAGGTCCAACCCCTCCTACATTACCAATGCAATAACAATTGCAATTGTCACCTCTCTCGACATCTGTTGCTACACCTCCCATACAACCCCAATTACCTGTGCAACCTAATCCTGACCCAAATAACAAGGCAAATTAGGCTTTAGAATCTCTTGCTTCCTTCCAAACATACTACATTACTCCCGTTGAATGCAATTAAATCCATCTACAATCAGGAAAAGTAGTAAAAACCTCTCCTGTTATTACTGAAGAAGGATGTGAATCTCCTAAGGATGGTCCTGTAGATTCTAACAGAACTACTACAATAGGTCAAGGTGATGCTGCTACACCTGTAACAACTAACCCAAATAATGTTGGTACATCTGTATCAACCGACCTAGTTGTTATAGTAACTAAGGATCCCCCATATCCGCAAATATTATCAGAAAATAGGATGATTTCATAACCTGAATCTAATTTTCTCAGAGAGTTGAAAAATCTACACATAAGGATTCCCCTACTGCAAGCTATCAAGGATGTTCCCATTTATGCGAAAATAGTAAGGGACCTGTGTGTTAGAAAACCTAGAAGAAAGCCTAAGGACCCTGTCACTATCCATGTGATGGGGAAATTATCAGAGTTAATGATTGGTCAGTCTCCTTGACTAAATATAACAATCCAGTGAATCCTACAGCTACTGTTTATATTGATGAGATGCCCATCCCAAATACACTAATTGATTTAGGGGCAACAATCAACGTAATGACTAAAGAAGTCTTTACCACCCTAGGATTGCACAGGCTGAGACAAACACCTACAATACTAGAATTAGTAGATAGGTCCCGTGTTAAACCAGAAGGGGTGTTAGAAGACGTAGTTATTACAGTGGATTCCTGGAGGTATCCAACATACTTTCTTATTTTACAAACCAAATCAAACCTGGGGGGCATCCCTTGATTTTAGGAAGGCCTTGGTTGGCTACTGCGGATGCATTTATAGGTTGTAGGTTGGGCTTTATGACAATTTTAGATGGCCAGGCTACGAAGAACCTCAACCTTTACCCCCTTGCAAAACCAAGTAAGGATTTGGGAAATCCCGTGTCAGATGAATTCGAACCCGAATAAAAAAACTCCCAGCCACCTCTTACCCTCGGTAAAGACTAATACATTAAGGATGAGACAAAATATGATATTATAAATGGTTTATCAATAATCCTCTTTCTGTTACTTCTATTGAGGGCGTGGGGTAGGAAGATGTTGTGGAAGACTTGAGCTTTGAACATATGAAGACCAATTCGAACATCAAGAGCAGCCCGGTCAAAATAGAACTAGGTACAAATCTAAATGTTAATTCAAACCTGACTTCTGAACAAAACAAAATGTTGTTACATTTGTTACAAAGGTATAAAAAGACATTTGTGTGGGATTACAAAGACATGAAAGGAATCCATCCTAGCTTGTGCACTCACCATATCTATTTAAAAGAGGGTTTCAATCCAGTTAGGTAGTCACAACGACATATGAATCCAACACTTAAGGAAGTAGTAAAAGAATAATTGCAGAAACTCCTAAATGCCAATTTCATCTATCCAATTTATGATAGTTAGTGGGTATCCCCACTTGTCATCGTTCCTAAAAAAAATGGAAAGTGGAGAGTCTGTGTAGACTATAGAGAACTTAACAAGGCCACCTAAAAGGACCATTTCCCTTTTCCATTCATAGATCAGGTCCTTGATACCTTGTCTGGAAAGAAATTCTTTTCATTTCTAGACGGGTTTAGTGGTTACAATCAGATACAGATTGCCCCATAAGATCAGGATAAAACCACATTTACCTGCCCTCAGGGAACCTTTGCATACAAATTTCTTCCTTGTGGCCTCTGTAATGCACCAACAACTTTCCAAAGGGTGATATTGGGGATATTCTCAGATCTGTTAAATGACTGTTTAGAAGTATTCATGGATGACTTTACACCTTATGGTGATGCCTTTGAAACAACATTAGTTAATCTTGAAAAAGTACTAGAATGATGCATACAAACTAATGTTGCTTTAAGTACTGAAAAATGTCACATGATGATGAATGAAGGAATTGTGCTAGGACATTTTATCTTTGCTGATGGAATTAAAGTAGACCCTACTAAGATAGAGGTAATTTTGAAAATTCCAGTTCCCAAAACGCAAAAAGAGGTACGTAGTTTTTTGGGACATGCAGGGTATTATAGAAGGTTTATAGAATTTTTTTTCAAGAATTGCATCCCCTTTATTTTCTCTTCTTATTAAAGATATGGAATTTGTTTGGATAGGGAAATGCGAGTAGGCCTTTATAGAATTAAAAAAATGTGTATCAGCAACCCCTGTTTTGCGAGGACCAAACTGGAGTCTGTCATTTCATATAGCCACAGATGCATCTAATACTGTTGTGGGAGTTGTGTTGGGTCAGTTAGAGGACATAAAACCATATTCTATCAACTACATAAGCAATAATTTGACTCCAGCTAGATTGAACTGCACGGTGACAAAAAAATAATTTTTTGTAGTGGTGCATTCATCAACAAATTTCAACACTACATTACAAGATATAAAGTGTTTGTGCATACTGACCACTCTGCCATTCTTTTTTTTATGAAGAAACCAGTGACTAATGGTAGGGTTATGCGTTGGTTATTGTTGTTACATGAATTTGATATAACAATCCTAGATAAAACTGAGAAAGATAATGTAGTGGCTGGTTTTCTTTCTAGGCTAACTATTGATAATGAATGCATGCATGTCGATGATTCTTTTCCCAATTAATATCTCTTTGCTATTTCAACTCACTCACCGTGGTATGCAAACATAGCTAATTATC
Organism: Pinus tabuliformis; assembly: GCA_031772625.1. Classification (NCBI taxonomy): domain Eukaryota; kingdom Viridiplantae; phylum Streptophyta; class Pinopsida; order Pinales; family Pinaceae; genus Pinus; species Pinus tabuliformis. Next base: position 437,666,021 of record CM062810.1, on the reverse strand, counting down.
TTGTTGTAGGAAGATTCCCGCAACACCTATCCTCAAAAGAAAAGAAAAGATTTGTTTAACAAAGTGCAAGATATTCTTAGATCGAAGGAAATCTATATCACACTGGGCCAAATCATCATATTAGGCGTTGTGTGAGGGATGACGATATCTTTGATATCCTTAAAGCTTGCCATGAAGAAACTTGTGTGGGGCACTTTGTAGATAAAAGGACAGGGTATAAGGTGCTTTCCACAGGGTAGTATTGACCCACTATATTTCAAGACACAAAGAAGTTTGTGAAGGGATGTGACAGTTGTTAGAGAATGTTCAACCACTCCAGTCAGATGAGATGTCGTTACACCCTCAGATAGTGTTAGATCCATTTGAGAAGTGGGCCTTGGACTTTGTAGGGCCAATTAATCCTTCATCTCAGCAAAAGTCCTACATCTTGGTCTGCACAGATTATGTCACAAAGTGGGTTGAAGCAAAGGCACTAACGAGAGCCACAAAACAGGTTGTTTCAAATTTTTTGTTTGAAGACATTTTTGTTCTCTTTGGGATACCTTGGGAAATAGTGACAAACGGAGGACTGCAATTCACATCTCATTTGATCCAAAATCTAGTTGAGAAATACAAAATCTATCGTAGGATCACTTCACCTTATCATCCACAACAAATGGCCAAGTGGAAAGCACCAATAAGGTCATTGAGGGAATTCTTACCAAGATTGTGGCCAGCCACCGAAAGAACTGCGCTGATAAACATCTAGAGGTGTTGTGGGCATACAGGACTACATGGAGGAACACTACGATATTATCACCATATGAATTAATGTATGGTAAAAATCCTTTATTTCCCATAGAGTTCAAAATAAAGACACTCAGAACAACACTACAAGTGAACCTAGATTTGGCTACAACACAGAAACAACGATTAAATCAACTAAATGAACTTGATGAGAAGAAGTTGGTTGCCATTCAGCAAACATATATCATCCAGCAACAGAGGGCTAAGTGGCATGAAAAATTCATTAAAAAAAAGGTGTTTCAAAAAGAGATTGGGCTTTACTATACGGTTCACAATTCAAGGACTTCAAGGGGAAGCTTTGAACTAGATCAATAGGTCCTTATGAAGTTGATACAATATTTGACAATGGTACTGTGAATTTATTCACCGTTGACAGTGCGAGGACACCATTACTTGCTAATGGACATCGTCTTCTGTTATAACATAAACCAGCTTCAAGAGATTCATTTTTCAACATTGTCTCAGAATTTGACTTTCAAATTACAAGGGCAAGGGAAAATTCTCCCGCACTGCCAAATTTTTAAATATTCAATAAGTGTAATAGTTGAAAACCAAATTTTATTGGTGGCTGATACACCAAAATATAAAAAATATATATAAAAAAAAAAAAAAAAAAAAAATCAATAGAGAAAAAAATAATAAATAATATATAAATAAAAAAAAATCTTCCTATGAAAACCTCTTATGGGGGCGCAGGAAGATAATGGGAACAGTTGAAAACCACTATGTATTGGTTGTTACACGCTTTTTCCATGTAACAACATAATATATTTCATATATTTTATCCTATGTTGTTACAAGCTTAAATTTGTTTCTTCTTCTTTTAAAACTTGTTAAAGTATTTTCAAAAGTATTGTAAATAAGAGTTCTACTGAAAATAGTAGTATTAGCAAATAAATTTGTTGTTACACCTGTAACAAATAACAATTTGTAGCACCAAATTGGGAACAACTATCCGCTTCAATAAATGATATCACCAATATGTTGCCACCAGAATAAATGACATAATCAGTACGTTGCCGCCAGAATCGATCACATCATTAGTACTTTTCGAGCACATCACTGTCGGTAAGTCATTTCAAAAGGTATATTTCTTTTTGTTTATTTAAGGATTATGGCAATTAATATGATGTTTCGTTTGACGATTGAGGATGACCATCGCATTAAAACTTGGGGGAGGGTGAATCATTTTGTGATCCGTAATTTAACCAGTGACAAACCTTGTAATCATTAGCAAATCCTGCAATCATTATCATCTTTTTATGTCAATCATGCCATTGGTTTAAATTACATTTAAGACAGATTTCCACGACCCTAGATTAATAATGAGATAATAACGCATATCGTACGACCCCCTGATCCAACATCTTTGCCTTTATTGCCCTGATATCTATCCCAAAGAGGCACTGCATCTTCATTTCACAAAATTCTCAGAGAGCATGTAGACAAAGCATAGAGGGTATTGTCTGAAGCAGAGATGGGGGAGAAGCAATAAGCCACGAGTCTAATTCAACAGAGGCATTGGAAAATTTCCTAGAGGCATGTCATATTTTCAAAGAGGCAGGGTGGTTCGAATTGTTCGAACAACTCAAAGGGTCGGAAGAAACTGTTTCCCTGGAGTTTGCTAAGAATTTGAGCAGGAATCTGATGGAATTCAGAGGGTTGAAGTTGGAAGTCACTGAGGAGGTAATTTCAAGAGTGTCAGCATTGCAACTAGAAGGAAAGCGATGGTTTAACTGGAAAATCAGCGACCCTTCCCTCAAAGCTGAATTTCTGCAAGGGGAGGAACAATTGGTTAAGAAGGGTAGGGGAATTTACTAACTGTCGCTTCCTCAACCATGGGGAAATGTTTCTTTATTCATCATTAAGTATATTAGATGTGAATGACAAGCGACGATAATGTTTAACTATCATTTTCCACTGTTAAATCATCTCTAATACAGGCAATTGATTAACCTTCCTTACTTCCTGTTGGAGAATTTGAAGCATATGTCTGTTGCTGTGAAGGTTTCTTCGCATCCAGAAAGTTGTGTCACCAATCAAGAACTTATAAAATTAATCATAATGGAGGCTTTGGAGCGCCAAGGCCGAAGCTAGGAAAATTTCATGAGCAAAAAGACAAGGACTTAACGCTGGAAACAAGTTGAAACCCCCATTGATACTCTGAAAGAAGCTGGGGTAGTTCAGGAGTAAGGGTAGCCCTCTGGGAGCAAAATCAACAAAAGATCGCTAGAAAAACCAATAGGTGGAAGAACACCAAAAAGGAGGGTCAAAGTTAGCACCCAGCCAAAACCCCCGCCTCCATCCAAAAAGAGGTCAAGAAAGCATGAGGACGCAAGGAAGCAAGAAGAGGTTCCTTTGCCTAGTAAGAATGAGACCCAAACCCTACTGCATAAAATTAAAGAGTTAGAAAAAGAAAATCAAGAATTAAGGTAGCAAATAGAGGATAATAAAGTGGAAGAAAGGGTTCTAGGTCTTGATGTTTTAGCGGAGGTTGTTGAAAATATGAGAACATAAACTACACCAGGTTCTGTATGTACAACATGTGCTAAGAATTTAGCAACAATAGGGTATAAAGTTTGTGTTGCAAGTACCATCTCGGAAGAAACCCAAATAGAACCCTGGGAGGCTATTACACAATAACCTGTTGACGACGTTGCTGTTACACAAGAACGAGCAGCTGAAATGGAGCATCCCATGGTGTTTGACCTGGAAACTGAAACACAAGAACCTGTCAACGATGCTACTGCTACACAAGAACCAGCAGTTGAAGCAGAGGTTCCCCAGTAAGAAGAGGTAAGAGTTGATCCATAAGAACATGTTGTTACACAAGAACCAGCAACCAAAGAAAAACAAATTGAATCATGAGATGTTATTACACCCCCTACCGATGTTGCATGCGATATAATACGAGATTTTGAAGCAGGGTGGTGTTGAAAGAAACTTTTACTGATATCAAAGTTACAAAAATGGAAGCAGTGTGCACTCTCTTTGCAAAAGGGAGTGATTTCTCTGGAGGAACATAAAAAATTCATATATACTCTCAAAGAATAGTGGGCCAAGATGATGTTGAAGGAAGAATGGACAAAGTGGGAAAGAAAGAAAACTGAAAAGGAGAAGGAAGAACATATGCAACAATTACAGCCAAAGGATGAGGAATTAACAAATGACAAAGATAAACTGTATAGACTCGCCCTGAACCTTTTAGGATTCAAAAGGCCTTCCCCATCTTATCCAATCTTTCTATGGGAGAGATTTTATCTTTTTCAATTAAAATTTGTCTATGAGAATAGACCCTATCTAGGTAATTCTACCCGAACTTTCTTAAATGTTTTCGTGCATGTGGTTTTAACGAGCAGAGCTTGTTGTGTGAGCTTTTTCTACATAACATGATTTGTGAATATGCTAGCTTAAATATGATTGTACACATCTTCTCCTATATGGGGGACTTACAGTTGCGTGCCTTCATCTCCTTCATGAGAAATCAAGTGGAGTAGAATTTTTCCATGAAGTCATGTGACACAAATGAGGAAAAGATAGCCTTGTCGATACGAGAAGAACCAAGCATGGCCACTGAAATGAAGCGCGACTTTAGAAGGTTTCTTAGTACTCCTAATATGGCGGAACAATCAACCCTCTACAAAAGGAGGATTGTCGAATTTTTCCTCAACATCTTTACACAACTGAAAAGTCGAGCATTGATTGGATGCCTGAAATGTACAAAGGCTGGTAGTGCAAGTCTACAGGAGCGTGATCCTTTTGGGTTTCCTAATTTTGTGGTTGTTGTTACACGAGTCCAAGAATATGCCCGAATTGTGAAATCAATGGGAGCTTTCTGGATAGGACTTAAACTTAAGTATCCCTTGATCTGGCTTCCGGTCGAAGACTATCAGCCCCATTACCAATTGTGTAATTATGAAGATGAATCATGGACGCATCAGCTGATGGCTACTCGGGTTTATAGATCAGTTGATGAAGATACTTCTGGTGCTTATAGTATGACAGATTTACATTGGTGATACAATAGTGGTACCTAAAGATTCTGCATGAGGACATGCAGTGGCTTCAATTGGGGGGAGATGTTGGGTGCAGTTTTTGAGCATAGCTTAGACACCTCTTTCCCTATTTTTGAACATTTTCTCTTTCAACCTATGAACTTTATGTCACAAATACCACTTTCCTTGGTTATAAGAGCAATACTCTCTCCAACATATTATTTTGCCATTTTTTGTTAAATATCGAATGAAGTGATGTCTTTTTGGGATGACTAAGCAGGGTAATTGTGGAAGAGGTATTCTGGTTATTTTTCTTTCAAGTGTTGCCCATATACTAAGGACTAAGGGATGAACAACTGTTGTTGTTACTTCTTGTTACACTCCAAAGATTTGTTGTTACATTCTGAAGTTTTGTCAGTACACCTAGAGGATGTTGTTACACCGCAACTACCAAAGACCGTGGTCACTGTCTTAAAAGGCAACTGTTGAAAATCATGAAATTATCTACGGGCAATTAAAGGATCTGAGCGGTTATGATTGTAGAAGATGGTGTAAATTTGATAGGTCTCTTATTTAGAAACTGTTTGTAACAATTTCTATTTTACTCTTAATATTGATCAGCGTGATAATTGTTAGATTCTCATAACTGATATGTTCCCTAATTTATGGGGTTTGTAAAATTTTATAAAAAGGGTTCGGTTCCATGAAAAGGGATGGCAACACAGGAATAGTATCGGAATTCTGATCTTGTAAATTTCAGCCATTTTTAATACAGAACACATCTGGTGATGTTTACACAGATCTCGTGTTGAGTTTTTAACTAGTTTTCGTTCTATCCCTGCACCCTACTAGGGAGGAAGGGCCCTCCTCTTTAGCAGGGATCGGAACAGTAGTAAATTAATTGTTTTTCTTTTCTTTAAGTGTGGATTTATTACTGTCATTGTATAAATTGTGGCACATATGCACTTCTATTTTCGGATTCATTATATGATGTTACACAGGATTGGTTAGAACAACAATATTTAATTAGCTGATTCATTTTCATTAATAATGTGTGGCGCACCTATTCTTTGAGAAAAACATGAAGGTGATGAGTGGATTGCATTCCTGTAGAATGTCTTTTTAATTTCTGCATGAGTGCTTTAAATTCCGCAATTGTGTTCAACAACATTTCTTTCATTTCTTTCACTGGATGTTATGTATCAGTGATGGGCCTCTAAATTAGACATAAATTAAGGCTCATGCCTCTAACTTAAAACATAAATTAAGGCCTATGACCATCCTTCATCACATTAAACCTCTCTTTTGTATTAAATAATTTATTTTTAACTTTAATATATTCATTACGAAGGTTTAGGAATAATTGGATATTTGTGCCTAATATTATTTATTTTGTGGAATATTATGAGAATATTGGGAAGATTATGAAGATTTGGAGGAGGAGATAATTTAGGGACTTGTTCCCTACTACAGGAGGATCAATAATAAATAATAAATCAACAAGATATTATGGAATTATGGCACAGATTGTGGAACTCCAATGATTGAGGAAATCTTGGAATGTGTTCCACTAATCAAGGGATTTTGGTGGAGAAAACTTCCTCCATTCATGGGGAATGATTCCTTATCATTTTGTATAAGTACCAAGTCGAATTTGCCTCTAGGGAGAGATTTTCATTAGTGTTCTTGTGGAGAGAACTCGTATTTTTGCAGCTCCATTGTATTTTCTTGCAGGGATGTAATCGTATTAATGGAATAATGAAAATTGATTTCATGTTCAGCTTCTAAATCTTGTTCTCCTCCATAGGTCTCTGAGTTTCCTTGGGCTTGGCCATCCCAGGAACCTCAGAGCCCTTTTGTATCATTTTCTTTCCTTCTTTTCACTGCTTATTCACATGCATCCTAGTTTTTATTTCTTTCTATTTCTGCATTTAATATTAATGATTTCTTGTTGTAGGATTGAGTTAAATGATTGATATAAGTTATTTTGCAGGATCACAAGAATTATTTCATCTTTGTAAAAGCTTTGGAAGTTTATAGTAATCATTGAGCTGCTTGGATTAATCTTCTTATTCCCAAATCTAGATTGTTGGACCTCCTTCTTAGCAAAGAACCGTAAATTTCTGCTATTTTTTAGAGCATGATAACGAGCTTCAATCGAATTAATTCCACTTGCATTAGATCACAAAAACATTTTAGTTCATAACAAAAATTAACCCATTGCATTTGCACTTGATTTGGTTAGGCATTTTTTAGATTTACTAGCTCACTAGTTCTCGAATTTCTAGATTTTCGACTAGTAATGTGTTTTTTTACATGGGTTAACAGAGGTCTTTTTGAGTGATTCCACTTGGAATAGGGACCTAAGACATCCTAGTTAATAACAAAATTTTTCCCATCCAAATTGGATTTTATTTGCTTGGTCATCAAACCCTCACCAATTTCATCATTTCACAAGGAAACTTCTCCAAGCTTTTTGAGCAAATCCATCCATCTCCCAACTTTGGTTTTGAGTTCTGAGTGATCCTAGGCATTTTCTCACTCCATTCCATCCACCAACCACCTTCCCTAAGACTTCCATCATCTTCAACACCCATCGTTTTGCTCTTGGATGTATCTTGTAGAAATACAGAGAATGTTGTAGGTTTTTAGTACATCCTATAGGTTTTCCTGTAGTGGCCTGTTTTGAGGCCGAATTGAGGGAAAACCTCCAGGAAGCCACACAAGGTCACGTAAGGGTCTCCCAAGTCTTCCAATCATCCACCATCATCTCCAATCCATCTGCCACATCACCAAAAGAGATTAGCTCACACTCTCACATGAAAAAAGACAAAAATAAAAACAGATTTATTTTATTCATTTACATGCACAACAGTAGAAGGTTTGATGGTTTGAATCTACATGCTTAGGATAGTAGGATTGCATACATGTTAATTTAGCATTATTTTGAAGCAAAGCCTCTTAGCAGTTAGTTAGAAAATGGTGTGTTTTAACATTTGATTTCAGTCTCTTTCCTTGTACTTTCTTTCTTGCAATAGGTTAAGGTTTCATTTCGAACATTTCATTTTCTGCAATTAGTTTAGGATTTGACTTCAGTACATGCACTCCATTACATCATGATAGCAAAGGAAGGACACATTGTATGATACACATATAGTGTTGATACCTCTTAAGTTTGTACGAACTCTGAGTTGATAATTAAAGTCGGTAGCCTTGGGAGTTGCAGCATTCTTGTTGCAATACCGAGGCTCATCACTTTTTGGCGCCGTTGTCGTGGAGGTGTCAAAATATGCATCGTTTTCTTCCCTAGTTGATTCATTTCTTTTCACTTTTTTCAAAAAAAAAAAAAATTGCATTAAGCATATTTAATTTCAAAAGTAGAAAAACTGCATTACATTATAGTTTTCATTCAATCATAAAAACAAAAACAAAATTTCTCCAACACTAACCCACTCCCCCATTTGATCACGTGGTGCAGCAAGAGCCACATCACCATTCACTTTTGCAGGTAGAAGAAAAACATGGCAAAGAATGTAGAAGAAATGGATGGAGATGATGACAATGAGAAAGATATTCTTGGCTTCCGCATTCAAAATCCTAATGTCAACATGCATATGAAGAACATCCCTCCATCTTTTCTTCCAAAATTTCATGGTCTAAGGTCAGAGGATCCGGAAACCTTTGTCTTTGAATTTGAAATTGCTCGTAGATCTTATGGTTACTTATTAAAAACTCAAAAACTAAGATTGTTTCCAGCAACATTGAAGGATAGAGCTCTTAAATGGTTCATGAGTTTAGGGACTAATTCAATAAGATCATGGAATGATATGCAAAATATATTTATAGAAAAATATAAAGATCGTCATCTTAAAGAAGAAATCTTTAGAATGAATCAAAGAGAATATGAGAGTATAGAGTATCTAATAGAGAGGTTCATGTATAATGTTAAGAGGGGAAAACTACATCATTTAGGATCTGACACACTAAAAACCCTCTTACTTAAAACAATTAGGGATGAGTGGATTGATCTCCTTGATCCCATGAGTAGAGGTGATGTATACCAATTATCATTTGAAGAAATTTGTGAAACATGCAAATACATATCAAGAGGAAAGGCAAGAGTAGGTAAATCAACATCAAGGTTGGTAAGTCAAGCTAAACTTGGAAATTTGTTTGATGATTTTAGAACAAAAATTCTTAGCAATCTAACCAAACAAGTAGAAATGTTAAGAATACAAAATAAGAAAAAATAATATGTTTGTGTTGTCCATGCAGAATCACATGATGTTAAATGTTGCTCCTCATTACCAAGGTTGAAGGAAGTTCACCAAGAGGACAATGGAGCAAGTCAATTGTCAATGCAACAATGTTATGTAGCTCTAAGAGGACCATGGCAGCCTATTCAGCGTGATATGATGCAAGAGCCTAATTCACAATTTCAAGCTTATGCACATCCACTTCAAAGTAATTGCAACACACCCTTTTCTTGGCAACATTGGCCATCTCAACCCGAAAACCAATCTTGGCAACAAGTTTGGCAAGGAATTTATGGGAGCCATCCACAATATCCTCAATATCCTCCATACCAAACTCCATGCTATCCTTACCATTCACCTCCACCACAACCACAACCACATCCACATTCATCTCAAATTTACACTCCCACTCAACTACCTGTACCGCCATTTTCAAACCCACACATTGAAGTAGCTCAGCCCACTTACAAAGCTGAGGTACAACACTTCCAAACATCTCCTCTTGAGATCAATGATATTCACAACAGCTCAGGAAGAGTATTGCAAAAAAAAGATTATCTTGATATCGTTGAAGGACCACATCCAGAAGAAGAAGATTCAAATGAGAAGACCACAGAACCATGGGCTGAAATTGATGAAGAACAAACATAAAAATTAGAGATTTAGAAATCTCCCTCATGGTTACCATCAAATCCTCCATGTATTCAAGAGAACAATTAGCAAAAAGAGGAAGATTTGAAGGTCATGGTAGAAGAAAACATGAAGAATGATCCAGATAAGAAATCAAACCAAGGGCATGAAAGTTATATTGAGGTTTGGTTCCAGACAATCACTAAGTTGCAACATCACTCTCTTCTTCAACTATGCTTAATCCTTTCAAAGTCAAATCATTTGATCTCTGAGATCCAGGTACATGTAAAATCATATATTTCAAACCTACACATCAGTTTGTCTGTCATCTTGATGTGCCCCTGACTCCATTGGAAGTATTATACTCGAAAGTGATTTTGTTTTTCAAGTAGGGTAGGGTAGAAGAAAAAAAATGATGAAAGAAAAGAGAAAAAATAAAAATTTCAGGTGAAAACTTCCTTGGAGGCGCCTGAGATTGGCTCATTGATTGAAAACCTCTATGAGGCGGTCAATTGGTTGGGAAAAAAGAAAAAGATCCTAGGTGAAAACCTCCTTTGAGGCGCCTAGGCAGACCTATTAGTTGAAACCTCCTTGAAACGGCTAGTAGGCCTAGAAGAAGAAGAAAAAAAATAAAAAATAAAAAAATAAAAATAAAAAATATCTTTGTTTCATGTATCTCTCTGATGAATGCATGTACTCTACAACATGTGTAAGCAAAAAGAACAAGTTGGTACCAAAAGGAAAATTGGTCAAGCCTAGTCAAAAGAAGTCAAATTTGACTTTCTCCTCCTTTGCTCAAATGCTCCAACAAGGTCAAGGCCATGTCAATCCATCACCTTCATTTATTTTCACCATCCACCCATCATTCTCAAACTTCTACCATTCAATTTCTTTGATGTCCTAAAAAACTACAGGATGCTCTATTTTGCTATAGGATACAAAAATACAGAGCAGAAATTTGTTTTTGCCATAACTTGAAAACCATGCATCCATTTGCCAAGTTGTTTCAGGGGGAGATGCATATGGATGATGGTGACATGCATAAGAAATTTCAGCAAATTCCAGTGCATAGTTTTCGAGAAACCAACCTCCATCATCTACAACCATATTTGGATTTTCTCGATATCCGTGCATCTATTTAAATTGATGTTTCATAGGGAGATGCATATGGATGATGGTAACATGCCCAAGAAATTTTAGCAAATTCCAATGCACGGTTTCCAAGAAATTGGCCTCCATCACCTTCAGCCATTTTTAGTTTTTCTCGAGATCCGTGCATCCATTGACCAAATTTTTTTTATGGGGAGGTGCATAATGATGATGGCAACATGCTCAGAAAGTTTTAGGTCAATCCATTCTACCGTTTGGGAGATATGGACAAAACAAGTCGTTGTCCTGAAAACCTACAGGATTCCCTGAGATCCTACAAGATACAGAACAACACCTACAGGATTGGCAGTGAGCAGTTTTAAAAGGGAAAAATAGAGGTTGGTTTCATCAAGCAGTGTTAAGGAGGTAGGCTCTACATTTCCCCACATTTTTTCAAGTGAAAGGAACATAAAAAACCCTTCTAGTTTGTTGAAAGTGATTGCAACATAAGGGAATTGTATACATAGAATTTTTAAATTTGATATTAGACATATACGAACCTCCATTCATCAAATAAAATGATAGGGGGAACCCATCAACACAGTGAGGATTCATCAGCAACCTCCTGTACTAGAGATATTCACAAGGCACGATTGAATGGGTTTCTTTGAAAATTGAGGGGATATGATAATGAAGTAGCCAGAGAGTTGCAGTCAGCTTCAGCATGGAAATCCAAAGGTCAAAGAAGCTCCTCCAGAGCTTAGCAACAACATCATGATCATCAGCATCACCATTTAAGACTTGCACATGAACATCAATTCAACAGCAGTACGCATGTCTCCCTAACAACCATCAGGGAAGTACAGGTATGCAATATTCTTGACCTCTTCTCTTGAGCATATTATAGTTAGAAATTTTTTGTCAATGCATGAGAGATGAGGTTTTATAAGCTAAGGATGGGTCAACAGTCTCAGCTTCCTACAACTAGTTGATTGCAGTTCACTCCTTCACTCATGCAATGTTGAAAAGTCAAATTATGAAAGGTGATGATTTCAAGGAATGATGACAACAGTTCAAATAAGAATTTTTTGCAAACACCAAGTCACCACAGCACTCCAAGCCCTCCATCCACTTCATATTCACTATTTATTCATCATTCATCCATCCCATTTCATTCTTGAGAAAAAAACAAGAAGAGCGTCCTCTCCATTTTCACAAACCTACACTACTCCCTTTGAACCCTAGCATCATCATCCAATCCCTCTTCATCATTTCACTCTCATACAATTAGAAGACCCTGAAAGAGGAGGAATGACTATTACAGGAAGGAAAAATGTTGCTACAAGAAAGAACAAATGAACAAATTATGCTAAACCCCAAGATGGCAAAGCTTAAGAGAGACCTAATCAAAACAGAAAACTCCAAGGCCATTAGGAAATTATCTAGACCACAAGAGAGAAGAAGAAGACAAAAAAAGGAAATGAGGCATTCACCATGAAAACAGAACTCAAATTGCAGTGATAAAAAGAGGTTTTCCAAGAGATCTCTAATCTCTTTGTAGCTTTTGTCCAAGGCCTAAAAGATGTTATAAAAATGGGAGAAAGGCATGGAAGTCAAGTAAGGGTCTGCCCTAACCTCAGACTATCATTTATGATCAAAATGGGTTTCCTATAGGTTTCTTGTAGTTTTGACAGGAATTACTACAGGATGTCCTATTTCTCATCTAACTGCATTTTGAAGTTGTTAGAGGTGTCCAAATGGCGAAACAAGGTAGCAGAAGGTTGATAAGGGTGTCGAAGATCTTGCCAAACTGAAAAATAATCAAGAACCCATCTTGAATAAGGGGAAGAAGGCAAGTTAATGGTCTCAAGAAACTGTGATTTTTCTTTGCACAAATATATTTTTGGGCTTCTCCTTGCAGAACTTGCATTCAATATTCTTAATGCACAAGAGAGAGGCCACCAGGGCCATGGATGAAGCAAAATGAGGTCACTAAGTTGCTCAGAGGATGGGCAACACTTTCAGCAGGGGGGTATGATGAGCCTCTAAATTAGACATAAATTAAGGCACATGTGTCTACCTTAAAACATAAATTAAGGCCTATGACCATCCTTCAATACATTAAACCTCTCTTTTTGCATAGTTAATTTATTTTTAACTTTAATATATTCATTAGGAAGGTTTATGAATAATTGAATATTTGTCCCTAACATTATTTATTTTTGTGGAATATTATGAAAATATTGGGCAGATTATGAAGATTTGGAGGAGATAATTTAGAGACTTGTTCCCAACTACAAGAGGATCAATAATAAATAATAAATCAACAAGATACTATGGAATTATGGCACAGATTGTGGAACTCCAATGATTGAGAAAATTTAAGAATGTGTTCCACTAATCAAGGGACCAGATCCACTAATCAAAGGATTTTGGTGGGGAAAGCTTCCTCCATTCATGGGGAATGATTCCTAATCAATTTGTATAATTACCAAGTCGAATTTGCCTATAAGGAGAGATTTTCATTAGTGTTCCTATGGAGAGAATTCGTATTTTTGCAGCTCCATTATATTTTCTTGCAGGGTTGTAATCGTATTGATGGAATAATAAATATTGGTTTCATGCTCAGATTCTAAATTTTTTTTTCCTCCATAGGTCTCCGAGTTTTCTTGGCCTTTACCATCCCAGGAACCTTGGAGCCCTTTTGTATCATTTTCTTTCCTTATTTTCATTGCTTATTCACATGCATCATAGTTTTTATTTCTTTCTATCTGCATTTAGTATTAATGATTTCTTGTTGTAGGATTGAGTTAAATGGTTGATGTAAGTTCTTTTGCAGGATCACAAGCATTATTTCATTCTTGGAAAATCTTTGGAAGTTCATAGTAATCATTGAGCTGCTTGGATTAGTCTTCTTATTCCCAAATCTAGATTGTTGAACCTCCTTTTTAGCAAAGAAGACTAAATTTTTGCTATTTTCTAGAGCATGATAATGAGCTTCAATCAAATTAATTCCACTTGCATTAGATCACAATAAAATTTTAGTTCATAAAAAAAATTAACCCATTGCATTTGCACTTGATTTGATTAGGAATTTTTTAGATTTACTAGATCACCAGTTTTCGAATTTCTAGATTTTCAATTAGTAATGTTTTTATTTTTTTTGCATGGGTTAACAGAGATTTTTTGAGTGACTCCACTTGGAATAGGGACCTAAGACATCCTAGTTAATAATAAAATTTGTCTCATCTAATTTGGATTTGATTTGCTTGGTCATTAAATCCTCACCAATTTCATCATTTCACAAGGAAACTTCTCCAAGATTTTTGAGCAAATCCATCCATCTCCCAATTTTGGTTTTGATTTATGAGTGATCTTAGGCATTTTCTCACTCCATTCCCTCCACCAACCACCTTTCTGTTGTGACCATCAACAACCCCCCTTTTTATTAGTGTTAGAAATAACATTAATAAATGGGGACCCTTCCAAAAAATCAGAACTTAGCATTTAATATTGCCTTTTTGTTTAGAATAAAACAAGATATCAAAGTGAAACTTGCTAAAACGTGTAAATTTACCTTTTCCATACTCCAAGCGCTATATGACCACAAGACCTAAGAAAATCTTTATAAGCAGAAAGTCTTGAATATTAAGAAAAGCTTTAGAAAAACCCGCTTTTAAAAACAATATTATCACATTGCGAAAGATTACAGCGGGCATCTCTTATGAAAGAACTCCTCGAAAACGTGAATTGCGAGAAAGCAAGATCTTAAGTCCTACAGCCTTATTGCATCGCAAATTCTAAATTTCGTGATGCCACTTTAAGTAGCACACTTCAATATTGTGAAATGTGATAGCCTCTCGCAAATCGCATATCATAGCCGCCCGACGTAACAATGGAATAACGATAGCAAGTTTTGTGATATTGCGATCTGAAAATTGCAAAATCGCTTATATCACAGATCAAAGGGCTCAAAGTTCTAGGATTGTAATTTCCTTCATTCAATGCAAAAGTTATGAACATTAATTTTATCTTAACGGTTCATTAGTGGTCATTTATTGAAAAATCATTTGGATCAGAGAAAATGACCATTCGATGCAAGGTGATATCTTTTGATATGATTTAGATTTAAAATCTTTCCCGTCACCTTATTTTTGTTTGTTATTCACTATCATCCTTATCGTATCTTTTTTCTCTGCTTACAACTTTCAGGAGAAGCACACAAAGCGTAATGGGAAAGAAAGGCAAGGCTCCTGCATATGAAAAGTCAGAAATGACTCCATTATTCACAGACACCACTTGTACTAGGGAAGCAGGGATATCTACTTGGGAAGCCATGTATAAATTGTTAGAGGATGAACAGCCAAGGATTATGGAGGTTACAGTTATCGCAGATGGACGCGGCTCTTCTGAAGCGTCTCTAACTGAGCTTGCATGCTCGTTTCTACACCGTATTGCTACGAGGCCGAAGATACTCCCCTACACTGATATGGTTAAATGGGTCATAGATCATGCAGATATATTTGATAGAGAGTTCAAAACGGCAAGTCAACAAGTCATGGGGTCATTTACCCCAAACAATTTGAGACGCATGTATCACTTGCTAGAACCCCAGGCTACCTACAACAAACAATTTGTAGAAAAGTTTTTCAAAGAAAACAAAGACTTGGCAGATTGTACAGAGCACTGGTCAAGAAATGAGGAAAGATTGAAGAAGGATAAAAATGGTATGTACGTCACTGGCTCTCTTTGTTCTCCTTATTGTTTTTCCACCACAATGTTGTGTAGATTATTTGGGAAACCAGACATTAATAAGTTTCATCAGAGTGGTTACCTCTATTGGATGTACCCAACAATGCCACCATAATGGATTGGGCCCAAATTTTATCAGGTAATTTAGCCTCTGCTATTTTAGGATATCGAACTAAAAGAAGTTTTGCTCAGAGGGTTTACCCTCCATTCTTTTTAAGTGCCTACATTATGGACGCCATTTGTTTTGTCTCTGATTTTCCTATCATGGGATGGAAGTGGACAATGCAGAATCCTCTTCCCATTCAGGTTTACCACAAAGTATTGTGAGAATCCAATTTCATCCCACATTTTTATGAGATTTGTCATGGAGTTGTGCTCCCTATCCATAAAATGCTCTACAACAAAGACGCCTCAAGATTCTCCCCAAAAGTTGAAGTTGACATTCTCCCTGTGGGAAGGTGGTTTGGGGAAGAGTTGTTCACATACATCTGGGTGTTTGGAAGCATTACTTGTTGAAAAGTGTGCAACAAGAAATGCTTGTTGAGAGTGCAACAAGATGATGGAGCTTAGTGAAAAGAGTCGCCTTCACTAAGTGGGCCCACAGGCTATTTTTGGCGCAAGTCTATTTTTAGACTATGTCTATTTTTAGACATATGGATCATGTCTATGGATTGCAGGTTGTTGTTTATGGATGATTGGTCAAGTTGGGAAAAATAGATGGACTTCTATTTTTTATCAAAGTGTGAGTGATCACAGTGTGAGTGATCAAAGTCTATTTTTAGACTGGCTGTCAAAAATAGAAAAGTCAAATATTATTGTCTCATAATAATATTTGGACTATAAACTTGATCTTATTCTCTTGGAGCACTTCAGTTTGAGCTACAGAGGTGGCACATGCAGCTGTCAGAAGGAAATATGCTTTTCTTATGAGTCAGTTGAGTTGTTGCATGCATGACTTCAGTTAGAACTCAATCAGTTGAGTTTAGTGGAGTTGATTGTGGAGTTGATGGAGTTGTGTTCAGTTTGACTTGGTTAAACTAGTTGTAGTTAGTCTAACTGCAGATAGACTAATGATGAGTTGTTAAACTAATTATTAACTCATGATGCAACTAATGAATACATCATTTAACTCAGTTGCATGTTAGTGCATGTTCAGTTCAACAGGGACAGGTGGTAGAGAATCAGATTGCTATCAGTTGTGACTATAGTTGTGCACCAGATCTTGCACAATCAAGGGATTGAGTATGCCAATGAGTTTGCTCACGTATTTTCCCAGTATTGTAGCCTTTGCTCACGTCCAACAAAGTGTGAGTGATTATTTTGAGGTGAAATACGAGTTTGGGAAGCCATTCTCATCAGTTCTTGAGCAGGTATTGAGCAGTGGAGGCAGGCAAGCAGCGGGGGAGATTTGGAGATCAGATCTGAGCTGTATTGTGTGTAACAGGTGGAGCTGATACTGGATTTCTTGTGATAAGCATTGTACTTTGTAATGTTACATGATTCAATCAATATAATATACAGATAGTGTGGGGTTTTTAGCAAGATGCTTTCCCCGGGATACATACTGTGTTAATGAGTTTGATTGATGCTTCTATGTGCGCCTGTGAATGTTTCTGCTTCTGTAAATTGAGGATCAATGTAGAGGAGATTATGTATTATACATGTTCCGCTTATAATTGTATGATCAGGATAATCTCCATTGAATATGTGTTAAATTATTTAAAATTTCTACATGGTATCGGAGCGAGCTGATTTGTAGAAGAATTTCTACATGATATCAGTGCTGTATTGACCATCAGATCTATTATTCAGGAAGTGTTTACATTTTATTTCTTCAGGCAGAGTCTGTAATCGGGCCAGGTAACCTCTGGATTCATCCTTCTTTTGGAAGGTGAGATATCCGGTGAGTGCCCATACAGTCAATCTCTGTACAAGAAATACTTTGTTCTCACGAATTCTAGATCAGAAGTAGTTGAGTTTTGAGCTGGTGGAATTCGAATTTAATTCCAAAGCAAGATATAAAACTCAGAAACATTCAGTGTGAGAATGGAGACAGTATGCCCCAGTATCTCACGAAGTTCACCCAATGCCGGGATGAGCTGAGAAGTGTGGGGGTGACTGTCGGATGAGGATGATGAGTCTAGCACTCCTTGACCTTCCTAAGAGTTGGCATAGCTACGAGGACTCAGTGAATGGAAGGGAGAAACTGCCAAATTGGGAACGACTATGGTCGGATTTGATGCAGGAGGAGATTAGATGGAGCACCAGAGACGGTTCTTCATCCATGCAGGATGAGGAGAACTGTGCCTTAGTGAGTAAGGTGAAGAAGGGGAAGGAGAAGGTTGACAAGTCGAAGGTGCGATGCTTTCGTTGTCATGAGATTGGTTCACGGGTCAGGAACCTGTATGCTCTTGAGGTTCAAGATGCATGCAAAGCCTTAAGCAGCGAGGCAACTGATGGAGACTTGGTGGTTGAGAGGGAGCGTATATTACCTCTCAACATGTAGAGCCAGAAGAAGTCTCAGACGATTGTGGAGGAGCCACGATTGGTGCAGCAGCTTTAGGAGGTTGTGAAGCAGCCACAACAAGGGAAGCTGAGAGGAGATCGAGTAGAGACATCTACTCATGCAGAGACCTCCAGTAGGGGGAAACTTCGATCCAGATGGGCTGAAGGATCGCATGCAGGCATACCTCTAGGTAGGAGGTGGGGTGATGTGGATTGATTGTCCCAAGGAGGAGGGGCAGGATCCTTGAGGTACCCAACCTCTTGGATGAGACCTTGCTACGGGAGCCCCGATGTGTAGTAGCAGGAACTGACTGATTGGGTAGAGACAGATGCGGATGGAGCGGCAGAGAGAGCGACAGTGCAGGGAATCCCAGGACAGCACATAGCTAGCAGGTTGTAGCAATGCAAGAGGCACAAGTGTTTTGCACAGTGCTAGGTGGCACAGAGGGGTGTGCAATGGTGCGAGATGCATGGAGATGTTGCAGTAGCGCAGATGTCAGAGAGGGAGCAGTTGTTAGCAGCAGGTAGAGCTTCAGCATCAGAGGGTGTTTCTATCCCAACAGGGAGGTCAGTTGGGAGGTGCAGTGCGGATGCAATGCTGGGAGATAGAACCAGCAGCAGCACGGATGCAGTCAGAGATCAAAGTGACAGAGGCTAGAGTAGTCAGATACTGAAGAGCACAGAGATGCAGAGTTTCAGTCGACAGAGGCAATAGCAGTCAGAGACTTTGATGACAGAGTAAGTGGACCGGCCAGATGTGTTGCATGGAGAACATTCCAGAGTTACAGGATCGGGTTTGAGAGGAAGCCTTTCTTGTTGAGAGGGAGTGTTGAAAAGTGTGCAACAAGAAATGCTTGTTGAGAGTGCAACAAGATGATGGAGCTTAGCGAAAAGAGTCGCCTTCACTAAGTGGGCCCGCAGGCTATTTTTGGTGCAAGTCTATTTTTAGACTATGTCTATTTTTAGACATATGGATCATGTCTATGGGTTGCAAGTTGTTGTTTATGGATGATTGGTCAGGTTGGGAAAAATAGATGGACTTCTATTTTTTATCAAAGTGTGAGTGATCATAGTGTGAGTGATCAAAGTCTATTTTTAGACTGGCTGTCAAAAATAGAAAAGTCAAATATTATTGTCTCATAATAATATTTGGACTATAAACTTGATCTTATTCTCTTGGAGCACTTCAGTTTGAGCTACAGAGGTGGCACATGCAGCTGTCAGAAGGAAATACACTTTTCTTATGAGTCAGCTGAGTTGTTGCATGCATGACTTCAGTTAGAACTCAATCAGTTGAGTTTAGTGGAGTTGATTGTGGAGTTGATGGAGTTGTGTTCAATTTGACTTGGTTAAACTAGTTGTAGTCAGTCTAACTACAAATAGACTAATGATGAGCTGTTAAACTAATTATTAACTCATGATGCAACTAATGAATACATCAGTTAACTCAGTTGCGTGTCAGTGCATGTTCAGTTCAACAGGGACAGGTGGTAGAGAATCAGATTGCTATCAGTTGTGACTATAGTTGTGCACCAGATCTTGCACAATCAAGGGATTGAGTATGCCAATGAGTTTGCTCACGTATTTTCCCAGTATTGTAGCCTTTGCTCACGTCCAACAAAGTGTGAGTGATTATTTTGAGGTGAAATACGAGTTTGGGAAGCCATTCTCATCAGTTCTTGAGCAGGTATTGAGCAGTGGAGGCAAGCAAGCAGCGGGGGAGATTTGGAGATCAGATCTGAGCTGTATTGTGTGTAACAGGTGGAGTTGGTACTGGATTGCTTGTGATAAGCATTGTACTTTGTAATGTTACATGATTCAATCAATATAATATACAGATAGTGTGGGGTTTTTAGCGAGATGCTTTCCCCAGGATACATATTGTGTTAATGAGTTTGATTGATGCTTCTATGTGCGCCTGTGAATGTTTCTGCTTCTGTAAATTGATGATCAACGTAGAGGAGATTATGTATTATACATGTTCCGCTTATAATTGTATGATCAGGATAATCTCCATTGAATATGTGTTAAATTATTCAAAATTTCTACATTGCTTCACCCCACGTCCTTCTGTTTTATGTCCCCGAAAAAATAATGGCCAGAGAAATAGCTTACCAGACCTGTGGTGTTGGGGGAATGAGAAAAGTACTCAAGGATTCTAAGAAGGCCATCTAGCCTCAATTCCCTGTACTTTGCAGATCTTTTGCATTATTTGATTTAGGTCATGCTTTTAAAGAGGTTGATAATATGTTATGCTTACAACTACCAAAGTTCCTAGGGAGGTAGTACGATCCCTTCGGTGTTATAAGTAATTTTACCACAATGGTCAAAATAAAAGTGTTTACCAATGAAGAAGATCTCTTTGACTATGTCTTTCTGCAGAAGAACACTTTCAGAGAAGTTCTACATATGGCACAAATTCAGTTTGACCAAGAAAAACTTCAAAAGTTTAATAATTACAGAGAACAGAGGTTAACAAAGGTCCCATTGGATCAATTGCGCATTGAACCAATAAAGGAGCCCACTCCCAGTGTTAGCATAAGTGGATGTTCAGAAGAAGAGAAGTCTAAATCAAATTCCAAAAAAGAATTAGCTGAAAAATCCGGTGAGCAGTCCAAGAGTGAACACAGTAGAAGTGAGGGGTCAATTAAAGACACAGCTCAATCTAAAGAAAAGCCTGATCAACAGGTTTTGTCCCTGAAACAAGCTGAGACTCACGCTCCCATCACAAAGCCAACAAAGCCACTTATAGTGGATCTAGAAAAGGAATGGGAGAATTTTAATGAGCTAATCAACACTGAGGAACATAGTGCAGAACCACTGACAAACATAAGAGAGACAACCACAGAAATGATAGTAGAAGGGGATATTAATACTCAAGAGACAGAGCATATTCCTGTTGCTCCGTCATCCGAAATTGTACTGAAAATAGAGGAGATTCCTCCTCTAGATGTATTTTATAGCCCGCAACATAAGGTTGTTGTCAAGAGGCAAAGGAAGAAAAGAAAAATAGATTCCGTACTCTCTCCAGAGGATGAACCTCTGCATGTTTTTTGGAAAGAACCAACTACAGACCCATCGGAAAACCTAACTAGGCTCTCTCAAATGGAAAGGGCATATGCTTTTGCAACAATTGATAAAGCAACAGAAGTTCAAATGCTATTAAAAGAAAAGGAGGATAAGATTCTGTTTTTGGAACAGCGACTACAGCAGGCCAACATCAGTCAAGAAGCAGAGATACAATTGGCAAAACTCGAGCAGGACTTCCAGCAAATGTAATTGATTTATCAAAGCAGTCTGGCCAATAAAGAAGAACAGTTACAGACCATGATAGGACTGCATAAGGACGATCTTAAGATTGAAGAATTTATCACAAAAGCACTCGCTCTTAATGCCCAACTCTTGCAACGGGAAGAAACACTCTGCCAAAATATCTCGCAATGGAATTCCCATTACGAAAAGAGCGATAACATTACAAATTAAGTCATAGATTTACGATTTGATTACGATTCAATTTTTAAGAAGGTTTCTGACTTTTTGAGCTGGCAAAGATCAGAGGAAGGAAAAAGAGCGGAATTTCCCAGAATCGATGAATCTCATAAAGAAATTTTATTTGCAAAATGGGATTCCCAGCTTCAAGAAGCAGAGCATGCGATGGAGGAGGCAACGACAGCAGCAAATAATGTCATCGAGTGCATCAATGAAAATCTGCACAAGGCAAATTTGATATCAGAGACCACCCCAGGATTCCTCCCAAAGGCACAACAGCTTCAAACAAAGTGGAAACAAACAGCAGAAGAAAAAGCAGAGTCAATTAAACAGGTAAACAGGTTAAACTGGGACACATATTGGTAATACCTGGTAAAGCCGCATAGTCAATGGAAGACCCTAAAATGCCTCATAACCTCTGCTGAGAAGATAGTGCTAGCTCTTGCCAATGTCGTTTTCGCAGGACAATTAAAAGTTGAAGTCGGTCAACTGACGCTTTTGAAACCGATGTTGGATATTTGCAATTTAAAGGAGCAGATGCAGGATTTATCATAGATACAGTTTAGTTTTATTTTTAGTTCATTTTTGCTTAAAATGAGGTAGGTCATTTAAACCTCATCATCTATTTTTGTAATATTTATTTTTAGATTTCATAGAGTAGTATTTAACCCTCTCATTGCATTTAGAGAGGGGTCCAGAATTTTATCAAAAACAATTCTTTAGAACGTGCAGTTTTCCCCCCACTGAGGAGGTTTTGATAAAATGAATGGAATGAGATTTATTTTTATATGAGTTTGATGTCTGCTACTGAAATGCACTTTTGTACTCTTAGTGGATGTTCAGTAATTTGAATATAAATCTTTATCGCTGAAGCTCATGAGTAGAACCTATTACCAATGGTATTTTTATCTCCTAATACTTTTTACTTATGTGCCAAGTGATAAATTATTTTCATTTATTGATATATGAAAGTCTGAATGTTCAGTTCTCATTATTGCACTTCTGTATGGTGATAACTATTATTTTTATGTTGAATATATGAATAACTGTTATGCGATATGTTTATCATAATTGTTTTGGCTAACTTTTTATACGAAACAATCATTTTTAATGGATTTCTTTTTCGTAGTGATTGAATGATTTTCATTATCAATTGCTGTTAGAAATTATTTTGGATCACATAAGTGAAACGTTACTCCTGGGATAGTTTAAAGTTAGATGTTTTCTTTCATTAGAATAAATTGCATATGTTAGTTAAAAGATAGATTAGATTTAGAATAAGCATTCACCCCATAAACCCAAAAAGAAAAACATCATCCTGTTAGTGCACCCATCATAAACAGATTGGGAAACTAGTCCCATCATCCCCAGTTAGAGCCACTATTACAAATGGAAAATGAGCTTCTTTAAGGTCCAGACTGAGTGGTTATCCCCCTTATTGTAGACCCGATTTTCGAGCCTTCAACATATTTGGCGCTAGAAGGAGGGCCTGACTGTGAATGGCAAGAAAATCCACATCTTCACGCCATTCTAAGAGTAAAACTCCCTCACCATCACCTTCAACTTCTCGCTCGCATTTCGAATCCTCCATCACTGAACCAGAAGTTGAAAAGAAAAATATAGAGCACATTACTGAAATCCCAAACAAGTCAGATCATTCCTCTTCAAAATCCCCTGAGTTACAAACTTTGATTCATAAGTTACAGGAAATTTCTTTATCTAAAGAGGAATCTGAGTTTTCCCAAGGTAGTGTCACTTCTCATCTGACCCCGAATCGATGACTGACTAGAGCACAAAGTGAAAAGTTAGGAATCCCACCTGTTGAGTTTCCTTTACCGAGTCGTAAGAAAGCTAGAAAAACACCAGTGGAATCTCAGAGTGAGGTTTTATCATCATCTTCATCTACCATCCCATCCATATCATCGCAAGTTCATCCATCCACCCCACAACTTCAAATCGTGGTTCACACTAGTACAGGAGCGACATCCTCCTCTACCCAACCACCTTCATTTACTACAACATCTCCTCCTACTCATACCCCAATGATGGCAGGTAATCCTCCACCAAGGCCGTGGGCCAATCTAGGAGCTGTGAGAATGTCCATGCCCTTATCACAATTACCAGCTCATCTCGAAAAATGGCTCCCCAAATTCAACTCTGACAATGGCCTATCTATTAAAGAGCATATAAATAATTTCATGTTGTCCATCAATCTAAATGGAGTAATAGAGGAGGACACAGTTGTACGATTATTCCCTTATACTTTAAAAGGAGCAGCAAGATCGTGGTATTTTTCATTACCATCAGGCTCCATTAATAACTCAGATACATTTCAAGATCAGTTTTTAACTAAATTTGGAGATGACCGATCTACAACAACTTTAATCAATGACCTCTCGAATTTGAAAGCCGAACCAAAAGAACCAATCAAGGATTTCAATTCGCTTCAACAAATTATTAAATAAAATACCAATAGCATTGAAGCCTAGCAACGAAGTCCAAAATGAATGGTACATTTCTGCTTTGCCTTCAAATTCAACCATCTTTGTAGATAGGGCTGCCAAGCCAACATTGGCTGAAAATATGAAAGAGGCGATAGCTGTGGAAAAACGTATCCTAGTTGTAGAAAATAAAAATGTTGTAGATGAAAGAAAGTCTAAAAGGTCGCTTTTAGAGATGACCCTAAGAAAAAACAATCAAAGGACCCATTCGACTTGGAAGGGTTACAGAAAGTTTTAAAAACCATGTCCAACAAAATGGTTGATATTAAGAAACAAGTAGCAGAAACCTCTTCCAAGAAACCTTTTAAACCTTTCAGGAGGAATCCTTCAACCGATCTGAAACCTCCCAACGCTATAACAAACGCAAAATCGGAAGGGGAAGAAGAGGAAGTTTTGAATGAGGAACATACTAATGATGATGAAGTTGTAGAACTACAAGGAATGTGGGACTTCATTCTTTTAGATGAAGAAGATCAATATGTATTGCTTGTTGCTACAAGAAGTAGAAATCAACTTGATCCTCCATAATCTAGCTTTAAACAGAAAAACCCAAGCCCGGCTCCTAAAGATAAAATCGCAGGTAAGAAATCCTCACCAAAGGCTACTCAAACAAACCCAGTCCAATCTGATTCAACAACTCCATCTAAAACGCTTATCATCTCCGATGAAATGGAGTATAACATTGTTGAAGACATGAAGAAGACTAGGGCTAACATTACTTTTCATGAGCTGAGAAAATTAAAGCATCAATAGAAATTGTTCTTCAAAGAGATGCATGCAGTACCTATTGCGCCTCTACCTGTCGCTGTAATCTCACAAGCTATTCAAGAAATGGGAAGACCTCTGACTGGTATGTCAAATAAAGTCGATCCAAATGACATTGATTTTATTGAAGGAAGGTCAAAATCCCACACTCCTCCATTTCTCCTTACCTTTGAAGTTTTCAATAAAAATTTGCATAACTATTTGGTAGACTCTGGTGCTTCATCTAATATTTTGTCTAAGACATTTTGCGCAAAATTAAATTTCCAACCTCAAAAATCTGCAGTACGCATAGTACAGCTGGATTGGTCTCAAGTCCAGGTTATCGATGAGCTTAATCAAGTGACCATAAGGCTTTCACCAAATCCAAAGGTATGCCAAGTCATTGATATACTTGTTGCAGATATTCCTGAATTTTATGGATTAGTTCTTAGCAGGGATTGGTCAGAGAAGCTTCACGGTTACTTTGCAATCGACTAGTCTCATATGTGGCTCCCTTACAACAGTAAACCAAATCAGAGAAAGGTTGAGCGAGAAAGACACCAAAAGTATATAATAACGGAGTTAGAAGGAGAAAATGAACCTATAGCGTACATCAATAATATAATTGAAAAATATTCTGTTGATTCGTTCTTAGGGAATTTCAGTGCTCATACTTCACTTTTTTTAGAAAGTTCAGTTTTATCTCAGATAGAAATTTTTTCTCAAACAGATACTTCTAGATGCATTAATTTTCTAAATAGGCATGTAAATAAATCTTTGTTTTGGAAATTATTTTTCGATGGTTCTAAGTCTAATGATGGAGCAGGAGCAGGTTGTATATTAATTAGTCCAAAAGGAGAGAAAACCATGCTAACTTGTAGACTCGAGTTCGATTGCACAAACAACATTGCTGAATATGAAGCACTAGTTCAAGGGTTATACAAGGCAATCGGGCTTGATATCAAATATCTACAAGTCTTTGGGGATTCTGAGATTGTTATCAAGTAGGTAAGAAATACTATACATTGTCTATCAGGACACTTGAAGCATTATCAATCGTTAGTACAAGACCTGACTTCACACTTTATAGCATTTAATATTTCATCTATTCCCAGACTCCAAAATGCTAGTGCTGATCTCCTTGCTAATGTAGCTTCCAAGCTCATTCCCTCAGAAGACTATAGTCCAGACAGATTCTCAATTGAATTAATCTTTAGACCCTCCATCCCTGATAATGTTACCAACTGGAGAGTTTTTAACGATGATCCTGATATTGTAAGTTTTCTGACTTCAGAAGGCTCTTACAATAATCAGATAATTGATGAAAACCAACATGACAAGCAGCTAGAACAAGGAAGCACCAATAACGCTATACCCAAATCCGTAGTCAAGTTGGAAGACCTATATGATTTAAAGGACAAATTCAAAAGGTCCACCAATTCAAAACTTCAGAGTTCAACTCTGAGATATGAATTAGTGAATCGGGGAACTGACATAAAACCACAGAATATCAACTTAGGTCTTGGTCTAACTCCCGAGGAATAATTCGCTTTCATTCGACTATTGAAACAATATAAAAATGTCTTTTCCTGGGATTACGATGACCTCAAAACTTATGATACTTCAATCATACAGCATACAATTCCGATGTTCGCTGATGAAAATCCAGTCCAATAGAAGTTGAGGAAAATCCATCCTAATTTGGAAAACTAGATTAAATCTAAGTTGAACAAATTACTGAAAGCCAAAATATTTTTCCTGTTCAAGATTCTAAATGGGTTTCCAACCCGCTACCAGTCAGAAAGAAAAATGGAGATATCTGGATTTGTATTGACTTTTGAAATCTCAATAAAGCCTGCCAAAAGGATGATTTTCCACTACCCCCTATGGAACAGATATTACAAGCAGTTGCAGGGTCTGAACTAATGTCCTTTTTAGATGGCTTCTCAGGGTATAACCAAATCTTAGTCCACCCGGATGATCAATTGAAGACGACATTTAGAACGAAATGGGGCACATATGCATATCAAAAGATGTCATTTGGGCTTATTAATGTCGGTGCTACGTTTCAAAGGGCCATGGACATTGCGTTTAAAGAATTAGTGAATAAGTCAGTGGTGATTTACTTAGATGACATAACAGTGTATTCTAAAAAGCGTAGTAGTCACGTCAGAGATTTAAAGCAGATCTTCCAACGATGTCAAAAATATGGGATCTCACTTAATCCAAAAAAGTCCTTTTTTGCATTAAGTGAAGGAAAGCTTCTCGGATTCATAGTGTCTAAATCTGGAATCCATATTGATCCAGATAGGATTAAGGAGATTTCTGAGATATCCTTACCTCATAACAAAAAAGCGATGCAATCCTTCCTTGGTCAGGTCAATTTCGTTAAAAGATTTGTCCCCGACTTTTCAAGAATTGTGTCACCTCTCCAAGAAATGATTAAGAAAAACTCTCTCTTCAAATTGTGTCCCCATCTTTAGTGACTCCAAACTTTTATGATCCTTTAATTTTGTATACATTCGCCTCTAAGAAATCATATGCTGCAATACTCACACAAGCCAATCAAGATAAAGTCGAAGCCCCAATTGCCTTCTTCAATTCAAACTTGCAAGGAGCTGAATTAAATTACTCCGATGTTGAGAAACAGGCTTATGTTGTATTCAAAGCGATCAAACAATTTAGACCCTTCCTTCTCAAGATCCATACGAAAATAATAGTACCATTTCCAGCGGTAAGAAATATTTTGGTACAAAAAGATGTGGGTTAAAAGAGAGAAAATTGGGTCACAGACCTGCAAGAATATGATGCTGAAATCAAACCAGCAAATGTTGTAAAAGGTCAAGGTTTTTGCAAGATTTTGGCTGGATCATTGCACATATCAGAAATACAGTCCCCAGATAGTGAGGTACAAATGTATGAGGTAAGCCTAAACGATACTAAATCAAGATATGTTGATATGATGTTTTACTTAAAAAATGGATATGCTCCATCATATTTGAATCATACAAAGAGAAGAGCCTTGAGATTAAAAGCTAAGCAATATCAAATTGTAAATGATGTACTCTTTAGGATGAATTATGATTCTATTCTTCTTAGATGCCTTGAGAAATATGAAGCTAAAAAGGTATTGCAGGAACTTCATGATGGACCAACAGGTGGACATTACACAAGAGATGCAACAACACACAAAATCTTGGGCACAGGATACCACTGGCCAACATTATTTAAGGATGCACATAGTTATGTAAGAAGATGTCAGATTTGTCAAACTACTGCTGGAAGATAGAGGAAACCATCATTGCCATTACAGTCGGTCAATATCGATCAACCATTTGAACAATGGGGATTAGATATAATAGGTGAGATCATTCTTCACTCTTCTAGACAACATAAGTACATCCTTACAGCTACCGATTACTTTACCAAATGGGTAGAAGCAGTTCCACTCAAGTCAGCCAACTCCGAAAGTATCATCGAATTCATAGATCAATTCATAATTACCGGGTTTGGCTTACCTTCAGCTTTAATGTTTGATAATGCATCATATTTTTCAGGTAATGCCATGATTGAATTTGAAATCAAAAGAGGTTTTAAGCTTAATATTCTGCTAATTATTATCCGCAAGGAAATGGGTTCACTGAATCAACAAACAAAAACCTTATTAGAATCATTAAACGAACTATTGATCAAAATCATAGAAACTGGCATAAATCTTTGACATATGCTCTTTGGGCAGATCGAATAACTCAGAAAACTTCTATTGGAACTTCTCTTTTTAATTTAGTTTATGGGAAAGAAGTGGTTCTCCCAACACATCTAGCTATTCCTTCTTTAGCCTTAGTTCAATTTATTGAAGAAACTCCTTCCTCATCCTTGCAACTAAGACAATTGCAGATCCTTAAGCTTGAAGAGGAACGAGAAAAGCTAGAATTACCCATGTGCATCATCAACAATTAGTAAAAGCTTCTTTTGATTCAAACTTGGTATCTAGAAAAGATTTTCAGCTTGGAGACTTAGTATTGAAATGAGATAAAGCCCATGAAGAGAAAGGCAAGCATACTAAATTCCAACGGATGTGGCTTGGACCATTCCAAATTGTTGAAATCATAGGTCCATCGACTTTCATGTTACAAGACTTAGTAGGGAAAAGAGAGTCTTTACCTGTTAATGGACAAATCCTTAAAAAATACTTTCCATAGAAGATGACCTCTTCTATTTTTGTAAATTATTATTTTTAGTTTGTTTTTGTTTTCTTTTTGATAATAAAACAGGTTGAAAATGTTTACTTTTGGTTTCCACGAAAAGAGTAGTGTCTCTTGTCAATTTTGTTTTTCGCTTGTATAAGTGGAAGTGGTTAGGAAAGTTAATCTTTATTTTTGAAACATATGGTCAAGTGCTATAATTCTGAAAATTTTTACTTCTTCTTTTGTTTCAACTTCACAAGTTTTGGTTAAAATCAACCTTAAGTAGAAGTTTTCCTCACATCAGGCATGAAAGGTATTAATAACAAGACAAAGATTCTCTACGGAAAAGCTATTTTTAAACTCTACAATTGTCATCTAGAAGAACTCTTAAGGAACCAATGACTTCCTCCCCACTTTAGGAAATTGCAAGATTCAAAGAGTAATACAATTATGCACTTTAAACTTAAAGAATAAGAGGTCTCATCAAGAGCCGGCTTATCATGATCATAAAGATTATAACTAACTGACATTGCCAAACTGCATACCAAAACAGGGTAATGGCTTGAGATTATTTCAATCAAAAGACAAGGGGTCTTATCACGAGCCAGTTTTTTCAGTTAAATTATAAATCAAGTGAATGACACTGTCAATTTTGGCCACCAAACCAAGACATTGTTCTTTAAGAATTAAAAGAAAAATAGGAAAAGAAAAAGAAATAAGTGTATATGAGGATTTATCTTTGAAAATTGCATGCCTCTTAAGTAGGATACTGGATCATTGCTGGGTAACAGGTAACCTTGTCAAGGCTATGGACGCTTGCTGGCTACATAGGCTCTACCTACGACAAATGAGTACACCTAAACTGATCTACGGAGATATCTTTGTTTTTATTCTTACAAACCAAGTAATGACTTATGTAAGTACAATGACTAACTTTTGGAAGAAGATAATCAGAATTAGGATAGTTGGAACAAAATGTTATTGTTAGCAAATAGCACTGTTTACCTTAAATTTCTACAATAAAGTTTGATTTTCCAAAACCATTTCTATTTTAGAAGTTTTAGAAAATTCAAAAAACCATCAGAGATAACTGGTTCTTTCAAGTGAATCGCCAATTGTTGTGACCATCAACAACCCCCCCTTTTATTAGTGTTAGCAATAACATTAATAAATGGTGACCCTTCCAAAAAATCAAAACTTAGCATTTAATATTGTCTTTTTGTTTAGAATAAAACAAGATATCAAAGTGAAACTTGCTAAAACGTGTAAATTTACCTTTTCCATACTCCAAGTGCTATATGACCACGAGACCTAATAAAATCTTTATAAGCAAAAAGTCTTGAATATTAAGAAAAGCTTTAGAAAAACCCGCTTTTAAAAACAATATTATCGCATCGCGAAAGATTACAACAGACATCTATTATGAAAGAACTCCTCAAAAACACGATCTGCGAGAATGCGAGATCTTAAGTCCTACAATCTTATTGCATCACAAATTCTAAATTTCGCGACGCCACTTTACGTAGCACACTTCAATATCGCAAAATGTGATAGCCTCTCGCAAATCGCATATCGCAGCTGCCCAACGTAACAATGGAATAACGATAGCAAGTTTTGTGATATTGCGATCTGCGATATTGCGAAGCAAATCACAAAATCGCTTATATCACAGATCAAAGGGCTCAGAGTTCTAGGATTGTACTTTCCGTCGTTCAATGCAAAAGTTATGAACATTAATTTTATCTTAATGGTTCATTAGTGGTCATTTATTGAAAAATCATTCGGATTAGAAAAAAGGACCATTTGATGCAAGGTGATATCTTTTGATATGATTTAGAATTAAAAGCTTTCCCGTCACCTTATTTTTGTTTGTTATTCACTATCAACCTTATCGTATTTTTGTTCTCTGCTTACAACTTTCAGAAGAAGCACACAGAGTGTAATGGGAAAGAAAGGCAAGGCTCCCGCATCTGAAAAGTCAGAAATGACTCCGTTATTTACAGACACCACTTGTACTAGCGAAGCAGGGATATCTACCTGGGAATCCATGTATAAATTGATAGAGGACGAACAGCCAAGGATTATGGAGATTACAACAGATGGACGCGGCTCTTCCGAAGCGTCCCTAACTAAGCTTGCATGCTCGTTTCTATACCGTATTGCTGCGAGGCTGAAGATACTCCCTTACACTGATATGATTAAATGGGTCATAGATCATGCAGATATATCTGATAGAGAGTTTAATACGGCCAGTCAACAAGTCATGGGGTCATTTACCCCAAGCAATTTGAGATGCATGTATCACTTGCCAGAACCCGAGGCTACTTACAACAAGCAATTTGTAGAAAAATTTGTCAAAGAAAACGAAGACTTGGAAGATTGCACAAAGCACTGATCAAGCAACTAGGAAATATTGAAGAAGGATAAAAATGGTATGTACGCCACTGGCTCTCTTTGTTCTCCTTATTGTTTTGCCACCGCAATGTTGTGTAGATTGTCTGGGAAACCAGACATTAATAAGTTTTCATCAGAGTGGTTACCTCTATTGGATGCAACCACCAATGCCACCATAATGGATTGGTCAGATAATTTAGCCTCTGCTATTTTAGGATATCGAACTAAAAGAAGTTTTGCTCGGAGGGTTTACCCTCCATTCTTTTTAAGTGCCTACGTTATGGACGCCATTTGTTTTGTCTCCGATTTTCCTATCATGGGATGGAAGTGGACAGTGCGGAATCCTCTTCCCATTCAGGTTTACCACGAAGTATTGTGGGAATCCAATTTCATTCCACATTTTTATAAGATTTGTCATGGAGTTATGCTCCCTATCCATAAAATGCTCTACAACAAAGACGCCCCAAGATTCTCCTCAAAATCTGAAGTTGACATTCTCCTTGTGGGAAGGTGGTTTGGGGAGGAGTTGTTCACATACATCAGGGTGTTTGGAAGCATTTCTTCACCCCACGTCTTTCCATTTTACGTCCCCGACAAACTAATGGCCAGATAAATAGCTTACCAGACCTGTGGTGTTAGGGGAATGAGCAAAGTACTCAAGGATTCTAAGAAGACCATCTGGCCTTAATTCCTGTAGTCTGCGGAGCTTTTGCATTATTTGATTTAGGTCATGTTTTTAAAGAAGTTGATAATATGTTATGCTTACAACTACCAAAGTTCTCAGGGAGGCAGTACGATCCCTTTGGTGTTATAAGTAATTTTACCACAATGGTCAAAATAAAAGTGTTTACCAATGAAGAAGATCTCTTTGACGATGTCTTTCTGCAGAAGAACACTTTCAGAGAGGTTCTACATATGGCACAAATTCAGTTTGACCAAGAAAAACTTCAAAAGTTTAACAATTACAGAGAACAGAGGTTAACAAAGGTCCCGTTGGACCAATTGTGCATTGAACCAATAAGGGAGCCCACTCCCAGTGTTAGCATAAGTGGAAGTTCAGAAGAAGAGAAGTCTAAATCAAATTCCGAAAAAGAATTAGCTGAAAATCCGGTGAGCAGTCCAAGAGTGAACACAGCAGAAGTGAGGGGTCAATTAAAGACAGCTCAATCTAAAGAAAAGCCTGATCAACAAGTTTTGTCCCTGAAACAAGCTGAGACTCACGCTCCCCTCGCAAAGCCAACAAAGCCACTTATAGTGGATCTAGAAAAGGAATGGGAGAATTTTAATGAGCTAATCAACACTGAGGAACAGAGTGCAGAGCCACTGACAAACCTAAGAGAGACAGCCACAGAAATGATAGTAGAAGGGGCTATTAATACTCAAGAGACAGAGCATATTCCTATTGCTCCGTCATCTGAAATTGTACTGAAAATAGAGGAGATTCCTCCTCTGGATGTATTTTATAGCCCGCAACATAAGGCTATCGTAGGCAAAGGAAGAAAAGAAAAATAGATGTCATGCTCTCTCCAAAGGATGAACCTCTAGATGTTCTTTGGAAAGACCCAACTACAGACCCATCGAAAAACCTAACTAGGCTCTCTCAAATCGCAGGGGCATATGCTTCTGCAACAATTGATAAAGCAACAAAAGTTCAAATGCTATTAAAAGAAAAGGAGGATAAGATTCTGTTTTTGGAACAACAACTATGACAGGCCAGCATCAGTCAAGAAGCAGAGATAAAATTGGAAAAACTCTAACAAGACTTCCAGCAAATGCAATTGGATTATCAAAGCAGTCTGGCCAATAAAGAAAAACAATTATAGACCATGATAGGACTGCATAAGGACGATCTTAAGATTGAAGAATTTATGACAGAAGCACTCGCTCTTAATTCCCAACTCTTGCAACAGGAAGAAACACTCTGCCAAAAGATCTCGCAATGGAATTCCCATTGCCAAAAGAGCGATAACATTACAAATCAAGTTGTAGATTTACGACTTGATTACGATTCAATTTTTAAAAAGGTTTCTGACTTTTTGAGCTGGCAGAGATCAGAGGAAAGAAAAAGAGCGGAATTGCCCAGAATCGATGAATCTCATAAAGAAACGTTATTTGCAAAATGGGATTTCTAGCTTAAAGAAGCAGAGCAGGCAATGGAGGAGGCAGCGACAACAGCAAATAATGTCATTGAGTGCATCAATGGAAATCTGCACAAGGAAAATTTGATATCAGAGACCACCCCAGGATTCCTCCCAAAGGCACAGCAGCTTCAAACAAAGTGGAAACAAATAGCAGAGGAAAAAGCAGAGTCAATTAAACAGGTAAACAGGTTAAACTGGGACACATATTCGCAGTACCTGGTAAAGCAGCATAGTCAATGGATGACCCTGAAATGCCTCATAACCTCTACCAAGAAGATAGTGCCAGCTCCTGCCAACATCGTTTTCGCAGGACAATTAAAAGCTGAAGTCAGCCAACCGACGCTTTTGAAATCAATGCTGGATATTTGAAATTTAAAGAAGCAGATGCAGGATTTATCATAGATACATTTTAGTTTTATTTTAGTTCATTTTTGCTTAAAATGAGGCAGGTCGTTTAAACCTCCTCATCTATTTTTGTAATATTTATTTTTAGATTTCATAGAGTAGTATTTAACCGCTCGTTGCATTTAGAGAGGGGTCCAAAATTTTATAAAAAAAAATTCTTCAGAATGTGCAGTTTGCCCCCCACTGAGGAGGTTTTGATCAAATGAATGGAATGAGATTTATTTTTATATGAGTTTGATGTCTACTACTGAAATGCACTTTTGTACTCTTAGTGGATGTTGAGTAATTTGAAGAAAAATCTTTATCGCTAAAGCTCATGAGTAGAACCTATTACCAATGGTATTTTTATCTCCTAATACTTTTTACTTATGTGTCAAGTGATAAATTATTTTCAGTTATTGATATATGAAAGTCTGAATGTTCAGTTGTCATTATTGCACTTCTGTATGGTGATAACTATTATTTTTATGCTAAGTATATGAATAACTCTTATGCGATATTTTTATCATAATTGTTTCGGCTAACTTTTTATATGAAACAATCATTTTTAATGGATTTCTTTCTCGTAGTGATTGAATGATTTTCATTATCAATTGCTGTTAGAAATTATTTTAGATCGCATAAGTGAAATGTTACTCCCGGGATAGTTTAAAGTTAGATGTTTTCTTTCATTAGAATAAATTGCATATGTTAGTTAAAAGATAGATTAGATTTAGAATAAGCATTCACCCCATAAACCCAAAAAGAAAAACATCATCCCGTTAGTGCACCCATCATAAATAGATTGGGAAATTGGTCCCATCATCCCCAGTCGAAGCCACTATTCCAAACAGAAAAAGAGTTGCTTTAAGGTCCGGACCGGGTGGTTATCCCCCTTGTTGTAGACCCAATTTTCGGGCCTTCAACACTTCCCTAAGCCTTCCATGACCTCCAACACCCATCGTTTTGCTCTCGGCTGTATCTTGTAGAAATACAGAGAATTCTGTAGGTTTTTAGTACATCCTATAGGTTTTCCTGTAGTGGCCTGTTTTGAGGCCGAATTGAGGGAAAACCTCTAGGAAGCCACACAAGATCACCTAAGAGTCTCCCAAGTCTTCCAACCATCCACCATCATCTCCAATCCACTTGCCACATCACCAAAAGAGATTAGTTTTCACACTCTCACATGGAAAAAAAACAAAAAGAAAAATAGATTTATTTTATTCATTTACATGCACAACAGTAGAAGGTTTGATGGTTTGAATCTGCATGCTTAGGACAGTAGGATTGCATATGTTAACTTATAATTGTTTTGAAGCAAAGCCTCATCGTAGTTAGTTAGAAAATGGTGTGTTTTAGCATTTGATTTCAGTCTCTTTCCTTGTTCCTTTTTTCTTGCAATAGGTTAAGGTTCTATTTCGAACATTTCATTTTCTGCAATTAGTTTAGGATTTGACTTCAGTACATGCACTCCATTACATCATGACAACAAATAAAGGACACATTGTATGTTGCACATATAGTGCCGATACCTCTTAAGTTTGTACGAACCCCGGGTTGATAATTAAAGTCGATAGCCTTGGAAGTTGTAGCATTCTTGTTGCAATACCAAGGCTCACCAGTCATCACAAACAATGCAAACACCTTTAAAATAAAGAGACTTACCTTGGTTGACAATTAAATGATTGTGGTTTAGTCAAATTAAAAAATTATTAAATCATCTCAACAACACCTATGAAACATACAATTAGTCAATATGCCCCATTAGCTTTTAAAATCACTACAAAATATGGCTAATGTTGCTTATTATGGAAAACATCCAGAGATCTATATGACTAATCATGGATTGATTAAGTTGATTTTCACTCGAACAATAATGGGGTACATGGGTAAGGTTTCCTGCTAGTGTAAGAATACTAGCTTAGGAGGAGGTAGAAGAGAGTGAACCTGAAGAGAAAGATGAAGAAGTTGAAATAGACAAGGCAAGATCAAGCAGAAGAATTGTCTACTCACCTAAATCACCTATGCAAAACCCTTAGGAATAATTCCCTACAAAGGCTTTTCCTACTAATGCACATGCTTAAGATTCCCATACTAAAAGAGGAATGCATGCAAAAACACTAGCAGATGTTGATAGTGGACAATGTGAAGGTTTTTATGGAGGATTCCCTATTGAGGAAGAACAAGAGAAATCTTCACAAAAGAAAGTAAGGAAAAGTCCATTGAAGAAACTTGTGGGTGAAAAAATTCCAACAAGGAGGGTTAAAACTATTGTTCAATCATCATCTACCCCATCATTTGGAACTCCTTCCATTACAGAAGAAGTGAAGAATTAGTCAAAGGAATAGGCCAGTGAGAAGAAAGAGGAGGAATTTAAGCAAAGAAAAGAGGATAACCCCCCACCTAGTACGTTTAATTTTGACCCTCTGTCTCAACAAATTAATGACTTTAGGAAAAAAATGAAAATTTAAAAAGTCAGCTTGCTATGGTTAAAAATAAAATCCAATATAAGCAACAATTAAGGTTAGAAACCTTGGTCGAGGCAATATAAATGACAGATACACTTTTTGAGACTAGTACAATTGGGAAATCATTATCTATTTTATTTTTCCTAAGTTTAGACTTAGGAACTCCACTAAAAATATTAATTATTTTAATATCTTCCAAACCGGTTAGAATCTGCCCAAACCATTTATGGGTCTTGGAGATCTCATGTGTTTTAGCTTCTCCACCAATTTTCATGGCTAGAGAACATCCAATGCTACCCCAAATCAACACTCCCTCTTAGCAAGGATTGTGCTCTAGTAATACTCAACACTGAGCATTACTTTGATCATACGACATCGGTACCTGTGTTGATGCTAAGCCTCCCTGCCCAACATCCTCTACACTACTGCATCATGTATTGTTGCCAATGGCTCTATCACTGCCACTGCTACATCTGTACTTCAGCTCCCTCTGCATCCGTGCTACTACTAGTCCATCTTCTAAACACTGCATCTGCACTGCAACTCCCTCTGCATCCGTGCTGCTACTGGTCCTTCTTCCCAACGCTGCATCTACACTGCATCCTCTTCTCATCAAGCTGCATCGTGCTACTGCTGACTGCTACTGCTCTGCAACATCACCCCCATTTCTGCTACTGAAATGGATTCTTTATCATCCCCATCTTTTCCCTGAAGTAATCAAACTTTGTTCTTCCAAGGGCCTTGGAGAGGATGTCTGCCACCTGTTCTCCTGTAGGAGTGTAGCTCAACTGTATAGCTCCTCGTTGGACACAATCTCTGACAAAGTGACATCGGATATCAATATTCTTTGACAGATCATGAAACACTGGATTCTCAGAGAGCTTGATGCAACTCTGATTATTGCACATGATCCTGGTCACCTCCATCTTTCTTCTGAATAGGTTCACAAGCAATTTTATAAGCCATATGGCCTCACACGAAGCTGTGCTCACAGCCATATATTCTGCCTCAGCTGAGCTGAGAGCCACGGATTTTTGTTTCCTATTGTACCATGAGAGCATTCCTGATCCAATGTTGAAACAGTACCCAAAGGTACTTTTCTGATCCACTAAACTTCCTGCCCAATCTGCATCCTTGTCTTTTGATGCATCAATCGTGTTCCAGTTGGAGATCATTGGAGTATCCATGGGTGTACATTCCTCCATCTTGAATCTCTTCAGGATTTCTGTAGCATATCTCCCTTGCCTAAGGAATATCTCCCCCTTTTGCTGCCAAACTTCCAACCCCAGGAAATAATGCATTCATCCCAAATCCTTCATGTTGAATTCTGTGGTTAGATTCTTCTTGTAGTCCCCGATGAGCCTGGATGATCCTGTCAAGAAGAGATCATCCACATATAATACTAAGATTAGAGGTTCATTCTTTACAACCAGACAGTAGAGATTTGGATCTGCATCACTCTTAACAAATCCCATTTTCTGCAAGTAACCATCGATTCGACCATACCATGCTCTAGGTGCCTATTTAAGCCCATACAAGGCTTTCTTTAATCTGCATACATGAGACTTCTTCTCATGTGTCTTAAAGCCCTCTAGTTGTTCAATGTATACCTCTTCTTCTATCACTCCGTTCAAAAATTCTGTTTTGACATCCATCTGATGAATATCCCACCCCATCTGTGTTGCAAGAGATATCACGGTTCTAATAGATGTATACCTGGCTACCGGGGCGAAGGTGTCTTCATAGCGAATTCCTTCCTTCTGAGCATACCCCTTAGCCACAAACCTGGCTTTGTATTTCTCAACACTACTGTCTACAGTGTATTTGATCTTGTAGATCCATCACGAACCTACCACTGATTTGTCTTGATGCCTTGGCACTGCCTCCTAGACATCGTTCACCATTATGGAGTTGTACTCCTCTACCATTGCATCCAGCCAAACCTGATGTCGAGATGCCTCCTGAAAACTTGCAGGCTCCCCATCCTAAGCTACTAATGCCTGATATCTATCTGGTTGTTTTCACTCCCTCTTATTGTTCCTTGGCACACCGATGAAGCCCTCTACATCTCGCAGAATCTAGCGAAGTTCCCTGCTCGTTCTTCCTCTACTAGCAGGTGCTTCTGTTAGCTCCTCCTCATCATGTGATTCTTCCTCACCTGAGGAAGAATTATTTTCTTCTGTTGGTTGAAGAGGTTTGACCAACGGCTTCTCTTTTGACTACTCCACGAAAGGCATTTCTCAAGATTTTCTGAGTCCTCCATGAACTTCACATCTCGTCGAACTACTACCTCCCTGCTCCCTGGAAGATAGATTTTGTATGCCTTAGCGTTCTCTCTATATCCCACTAGATATCCTTTCTCTGCAGTTTGATCCATCTTCTTCCTCTTTTCCTTGGGTATGCGGCAATATGCTAAGCTCCTAAATATCCTGAAATGACCGACTTCGGGCGTCTTCCATGTGAAGACTTTCTTTGGAGTAATCTTGCCCAATGCCCGATGAGGAGTTCTATTCTGAACATAGATTGTTGTGTTGCATGCTTCTTCCCACGGGAATTTTGGCATATCCTAATCATACATCATGGCCCTAGCTGCTTCTATAATAGTCATGTTCTTCCCTTTTGCTACTCCATTCTGCTCTAGATTGTAAGGAGTTGTCCACTCTCTTTTGATGTCCTCCTTAGTGCAAAAATCAGTGAAGTCTTTATCGACATACTCTCCACCATTATCTAAGTGCAGAATTTTTATTTTCTTCCCATTCAGATTCTCCACTAGAGCCTTGAACTTTTTGAATTGACAAAAAACCTTGTCCTTGGTTTTCAAAAAATAAATCCAAGTTTTCCTTGAGTGGTCATCAATGAAAGTGAGGAAGTACTCAGCACCACTGAGAGCTTTAGTGGACATGGGTCCGCAGATATCTGAGTGTATCAATCCTAGTACAGCCTTGGCCCTATTTTTACTTCTAGTAAATGTTGCTTTGGCATACTTTCCTAGAGCACATCCTCTGCATACATCATCTCGTTCTGTACTACGATCTGAAACTCTTGTTATAGTGCTCCTGAGAATTATCAGAGCCCCATGGTGGAAATGTCCCATTCTTCTGTGCCATAGTTCGTTCAAATCCTTGTCTCTGTGAATGCTTATTAGTGCCATTGGTGATTCTAGTTGTAGTCTGTACAACCTTTTACTTTTGATCCCGATCTGCACTTTCTTTCTCCATCTCGGGTGTTTGACGTATACTTTCTCCTTGATGAAGAAAAAATCATAGTCTTTGCCTTGAAATTGCAACATGGAAAGTAAGTTCATCCCCAATCCTGGTACATGCAACACATTAGTAGCACGAAACTGCTCTCCCGTTTCTATTTTAAAAACTATGGTACCCCTCCCTACTAGAGTACATTTTGCCTTGTTCCCCATGGTGGTTTGGAAGTTCATCTTCTCCTCCTGACAATCTGAGAAACATTCGTGGATTCCCATCATATGCCAAGAGGCTTCACTGTCTATATACCATACCTTTGATGATGCAGAGCTAGTCACACAAGCCACTTCTTCTTCCAGCCTGGAAGCCAACATAGAGAAATTGCAATCACTTTCTCTTGTGCAATTTTGAGAAAATCTATGCGAGTCTCCTAATGTAGATGTCTATGCATCATGGTCTCGACCCATAATTGATTCTCCCTTCTTGTCTTTGATCACTTGCTCCAATACCATGTAGAAATTCTATCACTACAACAACTGATTTATTTTACCTGCTTATTTCCCAATAAGTTATTTATGAAAATCCTTCAGTGAATATTAAAATAAATTATGCTGCAGATATCACACCATAATACAGAAACAAACACATGCACAAGAATCAACACATCGACACAAATATTTTGGACAACAGTCCCCGGAAAAACCCAATGTGGGAAAACTGGTGCAACTAGGGAGGATTTTATTATTCATCAATTTTTCAGTACAATTGGGTATCGAACTCGCTTACCCAACAGAGAGAAAATTCTCCAGCACTTCTCCCAGTCCCAACGTCAGGCTAGCTGACCTCTGCGAAGCTCCCAGACCCTCTGCGTCATCTCCT
The DNA here is from genome assembly GCA_031772625.1 of Pinus tabuliformis. Classification (NCBI taxonomy): domain Eukaryota; kingdom Viridiplantae; phylum Streptophyta; class Pinopsida; order Pinales; family Pinaceae; genus Pinus; species Pinus tabuliformis. Next base: position 437,625,624 of record CM062810.1, on the reverse strand, counting down.
GCCTCTTTAAGTCAGCACTGGGCCTCTTTGCGTCACCCACGCAGGCCCTCCAGTGACTGTGCAGTCTGCTGCCTCTGCATTTGCCTCTCCAGCCTCTACGATGAACTTCTGGTGTTGTTCCCAACTCCCTGTTCTATACTCGCTACCTCCTGCTACTCTGCAGACCACTAGTTCAAATTTCTCAGCTAACCCCACTCCAGAAATTGAACTGACCAGTCTCCCTCAGTGTATCTTCAAACTGACCCTCAAGCCTCTTCTTATACTTCCCCAGTTGGTCCTTCAACGACCGAGATTAGATCTCTAATCAACGACTAAGATTAGATTTGGCTTTATCCATGACTATTAGAACCTTCTAACCCAGTTTTATATTAATACCCATTAATATTTTATTTTTCCTAAGTTTAGACTTAGGAACTCCATTAAAAATGTTAATTATTTTAATATCTTCCAAACCGGTTAAAATCTACTCAAACCATTTATGGGTCTTGGAGATCTCATGTGCTTTAGCCTCTCCACCAATTTTCATGGCTAGAGCACATCTGATGCCACCCCAAATCAACAGATTCCATCATAGGATCTTAAAGATCCTTGCCTTGCAAATGTTTCTTTTCCTTTGATGATGGAGGTCTTCTAAGATTCTTAATCATGATCAATTTTTCTTTCATCATGGATGAGGTCCTATACTAGGTATGCTTCTTCTTCATGAATATCTTGAGCTATATCTACCATGCTCCTATATTCTTAGTAGATATTTCTACTCATGTATTTTTGTTCTTATCATAAATGCTACATCTTCATGGGTATCTAGAACTCTATGTACATGATGCTACTAGATTCTAGAGGATGTTACTAGCCATGCAATTTTAATTTATTCCTACATGCTCCTATCCTACTCAAAGCTTTGAAAGAAGTCTAGAAGTAAAGAGTTTGACCTAGTCATAGTAGAGATCTGAAGGATCTTCCTTCTTTTGCTTCTTTCCTTCATCTCTTGAGTTATGTGAGCTTCTTCCATCTTCCTTTTGTTGTTGTTGTCTTTCTTAAGCTTGGGACAATTCCTTTTGTAGTGTCCATATTCTTGGCATCCAAAACATTGGATTCTGGACATGTCTTTGTTGTTTGTTCTTCGTAGACCAAACTTTCCAAATTTACCCTTTATTTTGGCCATGGTATCAAATGCTTGCTCCTTCGATCCCACATCTTCGTTTGCCTTAAGTCTAGTTTCCTTTGTCCTGCATAGAGACCACATTTCACTGAGAGTACTACAGTTGTCATCTCTCTGTCAGACATGACTTCCTCAAGCTCTTGAAGTCGATCTCTCATTTCATAGATTTTCATGAAGCAGGGAGTTATTCCTTCTTTTTTTATCTTCATCTTGTACAATTCATTCCTCAGAGATATTGCTTCTTCGGTTGTGGATACCGAGTGTTTGGTCAATTTAGTGTTGTCTAAATTGCTATCATAAATTGTCAACCCGGGGCTCGTAAGCTGATGAAGTGAAGTGTACAATATATACTTAAGCAACCTTTCCTAGTTCTTTTTGTTGTTTTTGGATGATGTTTGTGGTTGATTTAACTTCTTAAGATGGAGTGATGGATTTATAAACAAATGAGTGAGTGTGTGTGCATATGGTGGTTTCTAAATGCTTCTTGAACTTTTTAAAGAGAAAGTTTGAAAAGTGACTTGCAATGGAATTGAAACTTCAAATGAAAGAAAAGCATTAAACAAAGTGACTAATGGCACTAGTCCACTATCTATGCTGCTGATAAGAACAAAAATAGCATCTATGTTAACTCAATGGAAAGTGAAAAACACTACTTTAACTGCAAAACTTAAATGACAAATCATAACACTTCATTCTTCCTTAACATTCTGCCTCTAGCTGAAATTGTTCATGTGAAAAATAGTTAAGAAGGAATCAGTAATATGAGTCCAAAAGCTAATCAAATCAAGCTGCCACTCAATAATATTTTGGTCCAATAAAGGTTAGTCAATTATGATGATAAGACCATCAAAAGGTTAGTAAGCAACTTGTCAAAAACTTGATAAAGATACTAGCAATGAAACTAAGTAAGCAAGGTAAAAATCAGCAGCAGACAAGACAACTTCAAATACCATCAGTGATAAAAAGAAATAAAAACACACTATCCCGGGCTCCTAACACACCTGCATAAACAAACTGATCAGTTCTGAAAAGTGCTGGAAATGTAAACGCATGAAATCAAACTGTACATTATTATACATGTTCAAAGAAATGAAAAACTGCATAAATCAAACTATACATTATTGTACATGTGAAAATGAAAACAAAGAAAGGCAGGAAAATAAAGTTAAATGCTACTGTACATAGGTTGTGGCAGATGGGGGCCCTCCATCCACTCAACTAGCTAAAGATCAGCTACGTAGAGATGAACATGAACAATCTTCTTATATTAAATCAGCATGTCAAAATACAGTGAAAAAGTGCCGTAAAAACAGTCTTCAAAACAGAGTTTGGTAACCAAAATAATTACAGCAATTACAATATTAAAAAGCTAATCTCTAAGCGTTGGCAAACGCTTTATTTATAGGCACAGGGACAAACTGTCCTCTGCGTAAACTAAGCAACTACAGTCTTGACTAATTAACTATGCAGCAACACGCAGGCAACTCCATGCACGTTTGGAGGAAACGGTCATCATGGGGAGTAAATCTATGGTTAGATCCTGTCCCTTGCTGTCTTCGTGGCGTGGAGGAAGTGCCAGCTGTGGTTCTGTGTCTCATTTGCTCACGCAGAGCCGTGCCACCGTTTGGAACTTTGCTGTTTGACCGTGGGTGCACCTGCGTTGACCGGGGGCATATGTGACCGATTTGGCCCAACTAATAGCATACGAACCATGTATACATCCATACCAATGTGCCCATGTGGCCCGTTCCTTGAGAAGACACGTGGAGTATAGCAAACAACAAAAAGGCTGCGGAATCTCTGAACAGCTGTGGAATTGCAGAACAGCTGCGGAATTGTTGTACATGTACCAAAATTCTAAACCAACAGTCAATCATTAGCACAGTCAACAAATCATGTTAAAAAGACATATAATGCAATGAATTGAACAAGTTGATGGAGGAAATGATGACAAAAGAGAGAAGTGAATAGGGAAAAGTTGTTGGGAGGATAGGTAAATGAGTGCAAGGTTGAGGCTCAACATACCCCCACTGTGAGGGTGTTTCATGTCCTCATGCAACCAAAACTTTGTCATAATCTTTCAGTCCACATGTTCAGATGCCTCTGCCAAGACATCCAACCTTCTCCTTTTCCTCCTTGTTGTCAAATTTTCTCTTGGCTTCCTAACCAAGCACCTGAATTTCAAGTTAACCAAGGCCCTGCTTAATTTCTTGCATTTCCTCTTCAATTTCCTGTTCTTTCTTTGCCAAAGACCCAAATGAAGCATTGTGTTGTCGTGGACCATTTTGTCCACTTTGCTCTGTTGTCTCAATGCTTTGTTTTCCTGTTTGATATGGCGATTCAGGACCTCTAGCTCAAATACTTCTTGCTTCAGAGATTGAACCTGTTGTTCAAGGGGCAAGACAGTACTAGGACCAGCAACAGATTGCTCTAATGTTTCCAAATAATCATATGCCTCCTGCTGGACAGGGTCAATGTCAGGTATTTGTCTTGGCCTAAATTCAAATCCTTGAAAACTGCTTTCTCTCTCTTGCTGGAAAGGACTTTCCTCTCTTGGAGGACTTAGCTCAATATCTAGCCGAATTGGAGTCTTCTCAGGTGTTCCCAAATCAATGAAATGGGATTGTTTCTCTTTAGTCACACTCTTCTTCTCTATAAGTCTACTGCTTCTTCTCACTTGCAGGCTAGTACTCTTTGGCTTTTGCTGTTTTTGCTTTTGTTTCTTTTTGGAGATGGCAGTTTCATGGAGCTGAGCAAGCCTATGAGCTAATGTTTGGGTATCTTCTTCAATTGAGGGCTCAGGTGAAGGGTATGAATCTTGCAAAATGGCTTTCCCTTTATCCCTCTTTTGTCTTTTTGTTCTGCCTCCCTTTTTCTTTTCCTTTTGAACAATTTCTTGGACAGTTTCTTGGGCAATTTCTTGAAGAGTTTCTGCAACAATTTCTTGGGCAGTTTCTTCAACTTCTACAGCAGTGTCTTGGGCAGCAGTTTCTTCTATAGCAATTTCTTGGGTAACCATTTCTTTCCCTTTTCTTCTACTTCTCTTTGGTACCCTAGGAGAGCTACTAGAGGCTTCAGCTGCCTCTTGAAAATGGTTTCTAACAAGGAACTTCTCCCATGTATCCCTTTTAATTTTTAACTGCTCCTCAATCAAGATTTTAATGAGTCCATGGTGATATAAGTGGGGCTCAATGTTTCCCACGTGTTTCTGAACAGTGGCACTCATTTTTCTTAGACTAGCTAGCAAGAAATAAGGGAGATTGATGGTATGTTCACCCATAAAATGCATCATTATCTTTGCATGATAAACATACATTATACCAAATCTGCCTTCACATGTTAAAAATTTCTGAACTAGCAAAAGTAAGGCAGTCCATTCCTCTTTAATGACACTTACAGGTATTCCTTTGGTGAAGATAGTGGTATCCATACCTGGATTTTTCAACATGTTCTTCCACTCTTGGTCTTCAACAGTTCGATTTTTGAACCAACGTTCTCCTGTCTGAGGTAAAGCGGTTGCTTGAGCCAGGCTGCTCTCTGTGATGGTAAACTGTAGGTCGCCTACCTCCACGTTATTGTCCTTAAATGATCAGGAAAACACTTTTGTAACTTCTTTGTGATATCCTTTGAATTTCTGAATAAATTTTAACCACTTGGCCTTCTGTAGGGCATCCTTTGTTTGTGGGTAACCATCTAGAAACTTAGAACCTTCCGGCTCTGCTCTTAATAACTTGCCCATTTCGGTTACCAGCTCTCTTGCTGCTCTGACAGCGCTGTTTGAATACTGGAGGAGAGAGCTATACGGGAAATCAGTGCTTAGCAGTGGGTATTACGGCTACAACAGAATGGTCGTGATGCAATTACAAGACTGGTGGTCAGGGTTTTGAGTGGAGAGGTGAGAAAAATATAGCAGAGAATGTTTACGGTGAAACAGAGTAGTGAATGAAACCGAGAGTGAAAAACGGTGGAATGAGGGAGTGAACAGCAATAGAAATGGGGTTATGCATGCGTAGAAGGGTGTTATGAGTAAAGGATGAAACGGCCGAATCCCATGGATGTCGGGTGGCTGTGTACACCTGGCTGCGGAATGATCAATTGGAGAGCCGTGGTACAACAGTACACGTCACTCTGGTACGAAGAATTAATGAGAGAGCAGCTCGTATTAAGTTCGAATCAACAGCAATTAGGGAACCGTTAGGAAGGTGGTGAGGTGGATTACGCAGAATAATGGATGAGGAGTGGACGGGGATCTTGTCAATCATTACATTAAGTGCCTCATACCATAATCCGAAAACCATACATAAATGATATAACTGTTAGTTAGAAATTTAGAACATACCTTCGTGTATTTGCATTTTGATCCCTTTGCTAATTATGATGCTAACCTTTGATTTATTGCTGCCTTTGTATATGCTATGTGTCCTTGCTCTTTAATGATGTTGGTGCTTTTGACTGCAGATTTTTTCTTTTTGAAACAGAGTTTGTTTTTATTGCAGGAACAGAGTGTATTGGCTGCGGAATCTTGATATCAGCTGCGGAAATTGCAGCAACACTTTTCTGCCTGCACAAAGAGGATTAAAACAACTTGACTGAATGGAATAGTCCTGAGAGGGACTTTATTTGGTGAAAATGAGATGGAATGAATGGACTGGAAGAAAATGAAGTGGAATGAAAATGATGAGATGGATGAGATGGATGAGATGGACAGAGAAAGAGAGAGATTTTTTTTTTTGGAAAATATAAAGTGTCAGGTGACCCTGATTTTCACTTCATATTTTCTGCATAAGACCGCCAATCCAAGATTGGTTTTTAGGCTTATACAAGAGATTTTTTTTTTTTCCTTTTTTTTTTCTTTTTTTTTTCTTTTTTTTTTCTTTTTTTTTTTTTTTTTTTCAACTGAAAGAAACAAAGGTTAGGCTGATGGAGGAGAAGAATTCTTCTCCACTAGCCTCATTGCAGAATCTTCTTGGAACATTTTAACAAATTCCTCCCTTGAGAGTGGCTTGTGGTAAACTTTCAATCGGTGGCCATTCACAATGAGAGGAGTCTGAAGCTCATCAATGGTCTTCACTCGAACTGCTCCATTGTTAAAGACTTCATCAATCTCATATGGCCCAAGCCAATGAGTTTGAAATTTTCCTTTGAAGTCCTTAAACTTGGAATCAAACAATGGTGCTCAATCTCCCTTCTGAAACTTTCTTTCTTTGATGTGTCAATCATGCCACTTAGTTCTTTGGTGCTGAACTAGATCGATCCTTAGAATTGCATCTTGTCTTATTTCATCTAGCTCATTTAGCTAGTCCATTCTGTGTTTTTGGGCTTCTGATAGGCTCATCCCCAATTGAACTGCCATCTTGAAGGTCTTGATTTGGAACTCGATGGGGAGCAGGACTTCTTTCTCATAAACAAGTTCACAGGGAGAATGTCCTGTTGTGTTCCTCCATGTAGGTCTATAGGCCCATAAGGCTTCAGGAAGCCTTTCTGCCCAATCTCTTCTGTGAAGATGAACAGTCTTGGTGATGATGCTTTCAAGAACTTTATTTGTAGATTCTACTTGACCATTTGCTTGCGGATGGTATGGAGTAGATGTTCTGTGTTTGATTTTGTATTCCTCCATCAGCTTCTCCATCAATTTAGATGTAAATTGACTTCCCTGATCTGTCACAATTTCTCTTGGGACACCAAAACGAGTAAAAATATCCTCAAAAATAAATTGAACAGCTGAATTTTCAGTGGCGGAAGGCAATGCCTTGGCTTCTACCCACTTAGTAACATAATCAGTGCAAACCAATATATACTTTTTTTGCTTAGATGGTGGATTAATAGGTCCAACGAAATCTAGAGCCCATTTCTCAAAGGGTTCGATGCATACCTGTGGCTGTAGTGGCATTTCATTTGAAGGAGTTGGTCTCCCAACTCTTTGGCAGCTGTCACACCTTCTAACATAATTCTTTGCATCTTTAAAGAGAGAAGGCCAATAATATCCTAAAGAAAGGATTTTATAGGCCGTCCTCTTGTCAGCAAAGTGTCCGCCGCACGGTTCATCATGACATGCCTTAAGGATGTCAGGCATTTCATCTTCCCGAACACATCTTCTGATCATACAATCTGGCCCTGTTTTGAACAATTCATTAGAAATCCAAGAATAATGTGAACTCTCCTAAATGATTTTCCTTTTCTCATTAGGAAATAAGTGTGGAGGTAGCTTCCCTGTAACTAGATAATTAGCAATATCTGCATACCAAGGAGTCTTGGTAGTTACTGCAAACAAGTATTCATCTGGAAACTTATCCTCTACAGGAGAATCTTCGTTAGTGTTTTGGATTCTAGACAAGAAATCAGCTACTGTGTTTTGTTTCCCTGGTCTATCTAACACAGTAATGTTGAATTCTTGTAAAAGTAAAATCCATCTTGTAACTCTACCATTAGTAACAGGTTTTTTCATGAGATATCTAATTGCAGAGTGATCAGTATGGACAAAAGTTTCATAGCCGGTTATATAATGTCTAAACTTGTTGATTGCATGAACAACGACTAAGAATTCTTTTTCAGTCACAGTGTAATTTAACTCAGTGGGAGTCAAATTTTTACTGGTGTAATAAATGGCATAAGGGACCAAATCCTTTTGTCCCAAGACAACTCCTAGAGCTGTATCTGAAGCATCAATAGAAATGTGGAAAGGGAGTTTCCAATTTGGCCCTCTCAAAATGGGTGCTTCAGATATTCTAGTCTTTAAAGTTTCAAATGCAGACTAACATTCAGGATCCCATTTGAATTCACAGTCTTTGGTAAGTAATTTGAAGAGAGGAGATGCTATCTTGGTGAAGTTTTCAATAAATCTTCTATAATACCCAGTAAACCCAAGAAAACTTCTAACATCTTTCTGGCAATTTGGAACAGGTAACTTGGAGATGACTTCAACTTTGGATCTATCAACTTTAATTCCATCTCCTGAAATATGATGTCCTAAAACAATCCCTTCAGTAAACATCATAAAACATTTTTCATGACTTAATGAAAGATTTGTTTCTTTACATCTAATTAGGACTTTTTCCAAATTTTCTAATGCTTCTTCAAATGTGTCACCATAAACTGTGAAATCATCCATGTAGACCTCTACACAATCATGAATTAGATCTGAAAAGATTCCTAGTACAGCCCTTTGAAATGTAGCGGGTGCATTGCATAATCCAAAAGGAAGTACTCGGTAAGCAAAAGTTCCCCAAGGACAAGTAAATGTGGTTTTGTCTTGATCTTCAGGTGCTACCTGAATTTGATTGTAACCACTAAAACCATCCAAAAATGAGAAATACTTTTTGCCTACTAAAGTATCTAATACTTGATCAATAAAGGGCAAAGGAAAGTGATCCTTCAAGGTTGCTTTGTTCAATTCTCTGTAATCAATGCAAACCCTCCATTTACCATTCTTTTTAGGTACTATCACCAAGGGAGAAACCCATCGGCTATCTGAAATAGGGTAAATGAAGTTTACATTGAGTAACTTCTGGAGCTCTTCTTTCACTATCTCCCTAAGGTTTGGATTCATCCTTCTTTGAGGTTGTCTGATTGGTCTACTGTTTTCCTCAATGTAGATGTGATGAATGCAAGTCTTAGGGTCAATACCTTTCATGTCGGGAACTCCCATGCAAAAGCAGTAGAATGTCTTTTCAAGACTTTGGTTAGCTCTTCCTGTTGGGATTTTTCCAAGTTTTTGTTAATGTTTAATGTTTTTCCTAGAAAGATCTCAATGGCAGAACTACCAAATTCTTCCATAGAGAAAAGAGACATTTGTCTAGATGATAGACACTCTATGTAAGAATCCAACTAAAATTGTGTAGAGTCATATTCTGAAGATGGTTCAAAATTTTCTAATGTATTCAGAATTTGACTATCTTCACTAATCTCAGAAATGGTAAAGACAGGTTGTATAGTATCTTCATCATCAACCCACTCATTATCTCCTATTTCTGTAATTACTTTCGCTGGAGGATACAGATTGAACTTCTTTGTTGAATTTCCATCAGAAATATACATATCCCTAGACCTACAACTTATGAAAGCATCAACTGTGGCTAGCCAAGGTCTTCCTAAATAAGAGGATGTCCTCCTAGATTGTTCTTGGGAGTTAAAATCATAAAATCAACTGGATATTCCCAAGAGTCTAGGGAGACTGGAATGTCTTCCAATACACCATTAGGTTTAATGATTGATCTGTTTGCAAGTTGCAGTAAAGTAGGTGTAAAGAGAAGGTTAGGAAGTTTTAACTGGTCCATGTTTTGTCTACTCATAATGTTGATAGCAGCCCCTAAATCAATCAAAGTATTTGGTATTTCTACCCCATTGATATGTGTTTTGACAATTGGACTACCGGGGTCTACATATTTCTGCATGGTAATCTTTCCCATCATGATATCTGCAATTTTTCCTACCAGGTGGATCCTTCTGGTATCTCTTGGTTTCCTTCCTGGTCTTTTAAGGCTCAACTAGTTTATTGTTTTTGCTAGAATGGGAATCTCTTTAATGGCTTGTAACAAGGGAATCTTGATACAGACATTCTTCAATTCATCTAGAAAATTATAGTCAGGCAACCAAATTTGCTTTTCCACTCCTTTGTCAATTTGTAACCTTTCAGGAAAAGGAGGTGTGGCCAAAGATGTAGGTTGTTCAACTATGAGAGTTGTGGGGGTTGATTCTTTTTCTTTTTCTTTTTGAATGTTTGGGTTTTGAAGGGATGCTTCAGAACCCTTATTAGCTTTAAGAGATTCTTCCTCAGAAATTCTTGGCTGTTGAACATTTATAGAAGGTTGATCTAGGATTCTACCTGATCTGAGTTGTACTTCATTGAGAGGAACAATCATATAGGTAGGGAATGGTTGACCTTCCATCATGTAAGCATTTTGAGGGTTCCTATTATTGGGGTTTGGCAATGGCTGAGAAGGAAGTTGATTTGACTTATGTTGGGATTGGAGCAAGAGTTGAGAATTTTGATTTTGTGGAGAAGGTTGTTGTTCTTGAGGGAATGGCAATGATAGTTGTTGACTTTGATTTGGAAGTTGTGGAGCTTGCTGGTTCTAAAAAGATGGAGGATATTGATAGAATTGAGCAAATCTCCCATAAGGATTTTGCATGCTTTGCATCCATGATTGAAAAGGATTTTGTGGTTGAGGCCAAGGTTGTTGCCAAGGATTCCAATTTGGTTGGGGTTGAAAATTCATAGAGTTGTTAAACCCTTGATTTTGTTGCCCCTGCCAAGGTCTCCTTGCAACAAAACAGAGAGATTCAAGTGTATTTGGATCTTCTTGAAAGACTGCTTTGAGCCCAGGGATTGAAGGACAATCCTTGGTCTCATGGTTTTCTGAGCAAATTACACATGTTTCCACAACTTGTGCTTCTAAGGGACATTCCCTTAAAGCATGTTTCTTCCTACATTTCGGGCAAAAGATGGCCAAGGCCTCGGCTTCTGCTTTCTGTTTATTGTGGATCTTAAGGGTGTCTAATTGTTCACTAAGACTCCCTAAGATGTCAGTTTTGAATTCATCAAGCATATTGTCGATCTCAGCCCTACTTACTGATCCAGTTGCAGATTTATTTGCTCTGAGGAGAGAAGGATCTCTAGGCCCTTTTTGAGTTTTTGATTTTCCCCTTGAGAGATGGATACATAGCTCTGCTATATCATTGAGTGAAAGTTGAAATATATCTCCTTTCCCCATCATGTTCAGAATGTCTATCCATTCATCTCTAATGGCTTTTAGTAGGAGGGCTTTCAAGGTCTCCTCATCCAAGCTACTTATTTTTGCTCTTTTCAGGTTATATTGAAATCTTTCGAGTAAATCCTCTAAGTTCTCATCTTCTCTTTGTACCATTTGAAATACCTCATCCTTGTGATTGGTAGGCATACAATAGTCCAGGTACCTATCCAAAAATTTCTGTTTCATATCATTCCAAGACCTAATGGATTGAGTGAGTAACCCCATGAACCATTTCAAAGCTTGTCCTTTCAATGTGGAAGGGAACAATTTGAGTTTTTGAGTGTCATCCAGATAGTCATAAGTTCGACATACGACTTCAAACTCGAATAAAAATGTTTCAGGGTCCTCAATTCTTAACCCATGGAAGTTTGGGAGGACAGATGGTGATATGTTTTTCATAGTGGCTCAGGAATCCTCATCAACGATAGGAAACCCAAATGAGTTATCCCCATCTCTATTTCCTCCAATGTGACCTCTACCTCCTCCATTGTTTCCTCCTCCTCCTCCTCTACCTCTACCTCTACCACCTCCTTCCTCTGTCATAATGGTTTCCCTAGAGACTTCAGAATCTTCTGGTTCTTCTACAAAGGGTGAATGAGAAGGAATTTCTCCCTCTTCCTCAGATGATTCTACTTCTTCAATTACAATTGGTCTTTCTGTAGAAGAAAGGAAAGGATCTCTTTCTGATTCAAATTCAATAGAAGGTGTGGGAGAGTCAATTCTTGCCTCTTGAATTCCAGGAATCCTAGGGCTAGGAGTGTCAGTTGGAGATGAGGGAGGTGTCTCTTGTCTATTCCTTGAAGTAGATGGACTTGTAAAAATCGAACTCTTGGCTCTAGCTAAAAACCTTCCCCTAGAATCTCTAGCTCTATGCATGCCATTTTTTATTTTTTCTTCAAGTCAGGCTAATAATTCTCTTTCTGATCTTCCAGGTCACTCTAGGTGCAAGAAGAGAGCATACTTAAGAAACTATTAAAGCAATAACTTTCTCTTTTCTGCCAGATCACTCTAGGTGCAAGAGGAGAGCATACTTTGAGAGGTTATCAATTTCCCTTTCTTGAAATTTTCTTAATTTTTTTTTTAGAATTGGCAACCTAATTTCACTTCCCCGGCAACGGCGCCAAAATGTTTGGTCAATTTAGTGTTGTCTAAATTGCTATCATAAATTGTCAACCCGGGGCTCGTAAGCTGATGAAGTGAAGTGTACAATATATACTTAAGCAACCTTTCCTAGTTCTTTTTGTCATTTTTGGATGATGTTTGTGGTTGATTTAACTTCTTAAGATGGAGTGATGGATTTATAAACAAATGAGTGAGTGTGTGTCCATATGGTGGTTTCTAAATGCTTCTTGAACTTTTTAAAGAGAAAGCTTGAAAAGTGACTTGCAATGGAATTGAAACTTCAAATGAAAGCAAAGCATTAAACAAAGTGACTAATGGCACTAGTCCACTATCTATGCTGCTGATAAGAACAAAAATAGCATCTATGTTAACTCAATGGAAAGTGAAAAACGCTACTTTAACTGCAAAACTTAAATGACAAATCATAACACTTCATTCTTCCTTAACATTCTGCCTCTAGCTGAAATTGTTCATGTGAAAAATAGTTAAGAAGGAATCAGTAATATGAGTCCAAAAGCTAATCAAATCAAGCTGCCACTCAATAATATTTTGGTCCAATAAAGGTTAGTCAATTATGATGATAAGACCATCAAAAGGTTAGTAAGCAACTTGTCAAAAACTTGATAAAGAAACTAGCAATGAAACTAAGTAAGCAAGGTAAAAATCAGCAGCTAAGACAAGACAACTTCAAATACCATCAGTGATAAAAAGAAATAAAAACACACTATCCCGGGCTCCTAACACACCTGCATAAACAAAATGATCAGTTTTGAAAAGTGCTGGAAATGTAAAGGCATGAAATCAAACTGTACATCATTATACATGTTCAAAGAAATGAAAAACTGCAGAAATCAAACTATACATTATTGTACATGTGAAAATGAAAACAAAGAAAGGCAAGAAAATAAAGTTAAATGCTATTGTACATAGGTTGTGGCAGATGGGGGCCCTCCATCCACTCAACCAGCTAAAGATCAACTACGTAGAGATGAACAGGAACAGTCTTCTTATATTAAATCAGCATGTCAAAATACAGTGAAAAAGTGCTGTAAAAACAGTCTTTAAAACAGAGTTTGGTAACCAAAATAATTACAGCAATTACAATATTAAAAAGCTAATCTCTAAGCGTTGGCAAACGCTTTATTTATAGGCACAGGGACAAACTGTCCTCTGCGTAAACTAAGCAACTACAGTCTTGACTAATTAACTATGCAGCAACACGCAGGCAACTCCGTGCACGTTTGGAGGAAATGGTCATCATGGGGAGTAAATCTATGGTTAGATCCTGTCCCTTGCTGTCTTCGTGGCATGGACGAAGTGCCAGCTGTGGTTCTGTGTCTCATTTGCTCACGCAGAGCCGTGCCACCGTTTGGAACTTTGTTGTTTGACCGTGGGTGCACCTGCGTTGACCGGGGGCATATGTGACTGATTTGGCCCAACTAATAGCATACGAACCATGTATACATCCATACCAACGTGCCCATGTGGCCCGTTCCTTGAGAAGACACGTGGAGTATAGCAAACAAAAAAAAGGTTGCGGAATCTCTGAACAGCTGCGGAATTGCAGAATAGCTGCGGAATTGTTGTACATGTACCAAAATTCTAAACCAACAGTCAATCATTAGCACAGTCAACAAATCATGTTAAAAAGACATATAATGCAATGAATTGAACAAGTTGAATCTTGATGGAGGAAATGATGACAAAAGAGAGAAGTGAATAGGGAAAAGCTGTTGGGAGGATAGGTAAATGAGTGCAAGGTTGAGGCTCAACACCGAGAATAGCTCTACTAGCTTATCATAAATTTCTTTTGATGTCTCAAACTTCGAGACATAAGGAATGAGAGAGTCTTTGATTGATTCTATCATAATCCTTTGAGCTCTTGTCTCATCCTTATTGTACTTGGCTAAGGCTTGAGTTTGTTCCTTAGCAGGGACAGTGATATTCCCTTTGACATGTTCAAGGAGTTCATTCTCCTTGAGAAAAACACCAGTCTTCTTCTTCCATGCAAGAAATTTATTGCTACCTACAAATTTATTGCTTTCCTTGCAAAAAGACATTGATGTATATTCAAAAGGGGACATGTACTTACTTGATAGAATTTGAGATGTAATGGATTTGCTTCCTCCTTGAAGGCTTGATGGCTTGTCTTCCCTGGATCTTGATGTTCTTCAAGTTGTCTTCTCCAAGTGGACTTGCTTGGTGATGAGGTTTGCTTGAAGATTTGTAGCTTGATGGAGGTCCTGCTTCAATCTGCTCTTCTTTGTAGGAACCTTTATGTAAGGCTCTTCTTCTAGCTTTGTAGACCTCCTTGATGAATGATGGATTGTAGACACTTCTTGTTCTTGAAGTAATTGAGACTTCTAGGCTTGATGCTTCAACTTTGTGGATGCTTCCCCTTGATGAGTGTTCTTGAGTTGCCCTTTCCTTGATGTGTCACCTTCGCACTGAAACCATATTGAAGAATCTAGGGAAAAGTAGTGTAGTGTGATTCTTCGTTACTTGATAACAATTTGTGGAGTCTTTTTACTTTTCTTGTTAGCTTATTCTTCTTCTTCTTCTTATTAGTGCATATGTGTGTACTTCATCAAACTGCTACCAAAACATATAAAAAAAAGAACACAAGATGTTGGCTCTCTGCCAAGGCCAAAACCTTTCTTCTCTTGAGAGGAAAACCCTTTAATGAATTTCTCTTATTGAAGCTTCCATTGATCAATGCCAAACCCTAGACCCCTGACAAGAGTATCCTCCAAGCACAAGTCAAGTCCTTCCTTCTTTCTGCACCTTATTCCCCGACACTTCTTCTGGCACTTCTTCCGGCACTTTGTTCTCTGGCACTTCATTCTCTTACCATGATTCTTGTCTAAAGATAGACCTTCCTTGAGTGAGTCTTCTAGATGAGATGTTCCTCTTCTATCCCTTGCTAAAGTATCCTTTAATTTTGACCAACTGAGATCCTTCTTGAATGTATGATTGTTCTGCTATTCTACTACCCTAGTTCCTCACACGTGTGGAGAGTATTGCTAGGTGGTATATGCCCTTCTCCTTTGCTTGAGTGTCTTTCTTCCACGCTGGAGGAGGAGGCCTTGTAGGCCTAGTTTTAGCCTAAACAAAGGTAGGTGAGTGTCTATACATTGTTATTATCCTAGCCGCAAGGACAATCCTCATATTTCCTCACACGTGTGACTGTAGCAGCCCTAAAACATACTTCTAGACTTCAGTGGTGTACCCTTTCTCTTCGTTGCCTTTGGAGACCCTCTTACTTTGTTCTTTCTTTCCTTTCCCTTCACAGATTTCAGAGTTGAGTTAATGTGTTGTATTGGAGTGGACAACCTATATAAAATGAGGTTTTTCCCTCCATCTATGGTGACTAGAAGGTAGACTAGTCAACTGTTTGTAGGCCGATTTTGAGGGCAGATTGGAGGTTGATTTGTTGAGCAGATTGCGGATAGTTTCCATGGTGGTCTAGTATGCTTGAAGGAGCTTCTTGAAGGTGCCATTGCATAGGAGTAGACTTAACTTTGCTTGGAGGTTTTTCCCTTTGACTTTAATATATATTTATACATGGTGTAACATGCCCTTAAGGCCTTCAATATTTTCTCTTGACTATTTGACTCACCTATAGCACTGTGACATGTGCTAGACCTACTTCAATGAGCAAGAAAATTATTGACATATATTATAAAAATAATATTTCTTTTCTTGAATAAGTATAAATATCAAAAGTACATTTATGAAGACCGAACCTAGTTACACTTCCTTCAACACTTTTTAGGGTCAAGGATCATTTTTTAAAAGAACTATCTCCATCAAGGAGAAGTCTCTATTAACTATATCATCATCAAAATTCAAAGAGGTAACAAGTGGAAGAAGCACCTTCTCAAGTATATTTATTTCTAAATATGTCAAAATGTCCTTTTGCAAGGAAAGCAACAAATTGGTTGGGGCTTCAAACTATCTTGCATGGAAGAAGAGGACAGATCTGAATCTCATTGAAAATGAGGTTATGGATCATGTCAAAGAATCTATTACTAAACCAGCAACAAAAGATGCTCAAGCACTTGCAAATTTTAAGAAAGGGGAAGTAAGGGCTCAAAGGATTTTTATAGAATCCATCAACGATCGCCTCATTCCATATGTATCTAAACTTGACACCTCAAAAGAAATATATGGAAAATTGGTAGAGTTGTTTCCTGTAAGCACTATAGGAGAAGTTATCTTTCTGAGGAAATAACTATACAAGCTAAGGATATCAAAAGGAGAAGGAATAACCTCATACTTTTTGAGTGTGAAAATTCCAACTACTGAAGGAACGCCTACTGCAACAAATCTGAATCTACTTCACCTACTTGATTTTTAAATTACATTCATCAAGTTATTCTTCTGAATACTTAAGCAAATTACTTTTGCAGCCTACACTAATTAAATATTTGATCTCATGAAACAAAAAACAGAGCAAAGAAAAAGATACATAGGACACACTTACTTTTGGACACAATAGTCCCCGGAAAAACCCAATGCGGGAAAACCGGTGCAGCAGCTCTGAGGGTTTTCTTATTATGTATGAGAAATATCTGAATACAAATCTAGGATGCTCATCTAACAATCCTTTACAGAGAAAATACTGGCTGAAAATCTGAGTGAGTTTTACCTCACTTCACCCGACATAATTCTGGCTGATCCAGCACAACACTGGTTAACCCCGACTATTTCTACGTTGGCCCTGCATAGGTCCTCTGTCAGCCTTTCAGGCTCTCCATCAGCCTTGCGTCACCTTCTTTGCCCTTTACGTCAGCTCTCCTGGTTTTTCAGGCAATTCCCGGCAGTTCTCAATAGTTTCGGTTGTTCTGGCAGTTCGGGATTCTGCGTGATAGTCAGTTTTTTTGCGTCAGCTCTCCCAACTATTGCATTGCCTCTGCATCAGCTCTCCTAGCTGTTCTGGCAATTCTCAGTAGTTTCAATTGTTCCAGCAATTATGGATTCTGTGTGACAGAAAAATTTTCTACGTCAGCGCTCCTGGCTACTTTGATGCCTCTGTGTCAGTGCTCTCGGTTGTTCCGGCAGTTCTGGCAGTTCTTGATAATTTCGGTTGTTCCAGTAGTTCTAGATTCTAAAATTTTCTGCGTCAGCTCTCCCGACTACTGTGTTGCCTCTACGTCAACTCTCCTGGCTGTTCCGACAATTTCAGTTGTTCCAGCGGTTTTGGATTCTCTGTGATAGGCAGATTTTCTGCGCCAGCTCTCCCGGCTACTACATTGCCTCTGCGTCAGCTCTCCTGGCTATTCCAGCAGTTCTCGGCAGTATTCTCCGAAACGTCCTTCTGGATTCTCTCTGCCCCTCTACTGCAAGATATCCCTAATTGATTTTCCTCCTGAGAACTTCTCACCTCAGAAAATCGATTTCCTTAATCTCTCTGCGTGTGTTTCCAAATGAACCCCAAGCCTCCATTTTATATTTTCCCTGTTGAGTCTTCAACGGTCAAGATTAAGTCTCTAATCAACGGCTAAGATTAAAACATGAATTGATCTGCCTTCTAGATCATTCTCACCCATATTTTGATTAATACCCATTAATATTTTAATTTCCCTAAGTTTAGACTTAGGAACTCCAATAAAAATATTAATTATTTTAATAAAATACAATTCAGGTGGAATTTCACCAAACGGTTTATGGGTTCTTTAGAACTCATGTGCCTTAACCTCTCCACCAATTTTCAAGGCAAGATCACTTCTGATGCTACCAAAAACTAATAATGAGGATATCTGAAATAAGGGATCAACTTCAAGATCTAGGCGAAATAATCTCTGGCAAGGAGATGACCACTATAGTACTAAATGCACTACCAGAGGAGTGGGGTAACTCTACCTCAAGTATTTATGGGAAGAAAGAAGCTACTCCGTTCTAGGATCTATGGTCTCTATGTAAAATTGAAGAAACCATACTGAAGGAAAAAACCAATGTAGGATCCAGTGAGAAAAATCAAGCATATTCTGCTATGACACAGAAAAGAGGAAATTTTGGGAAATTTGGTCCTTAGAAAAAGAAGAATAACCTGGCTAAGGTTAAATGATATGGATGTCAGAATATGGGCATTACAAGAGAGATTGTCCTAAGCTCAAGAAGGGCAATAAAAAAAGAGGTAGAGAAGATGCCCATATCACTGAAGAAGTGGTGGAAGTTGAAAAGAAAAAGTCCAAGAAAGAGGAAGTAATAGATCTCTACTATGATTGAGATAGTCTTCCTCACTTAGTTCTTTTTCAAAGTTCATGTTTTCAAGTCTTCTGTTATAATATATGGCTATCATGAATCACCAAGGAAAATGATAAAATGCATCATGGCATCATAAAAGCATTAAAAGCAAGAGCTCATGATCATAAAGAAAAATAGTTGAAATAGAAGTCTATGACAATCACCTATGGAAGGATATATCTCTTGGTAACCTCATTAGAAGCATAAGTGGCATTTATGGGAAAAAATAAGAAAAAGGTCATCTAATACAAAGTTCATCATACATCACTCAAAAGGAAACATTTGTTGGATAAGGATACTCAAGATCCTTTATTAGAATCTTCATCGGAAGGTTCACCAATCAAAAGGAAAGCAAGTGTTTCACCAAGAATTCCAACTTGTGGGAATTCATGGGATGATCATATGATGAAAAAATAGGTGAAGCAAATCAAGGGATTTAAGTTCTTTCAATCAAGGAAATTGTTGAAGAAATTCTGGATGGCATAAAGGAAAATGAGGTATGTATGCTTGTATTCGATATTGTAGAGTCATGTCGTATGGTTGCAGGTAACATGGATAGATGCTCTATCTCGAGAGCATGATCAAAAGAAAGGATCTCCTCCTTTTAAAAGGATGCAAGAATGCATGGGTCACACATTGTCTAGATGAAATCAACATAATATGTCCTCATATGAAATGTGAGGTGGTTGACAAAATTGGAGGAACTATGACTGGAAGTTCCTAGAAGGAAATGTATGAATAAAAAAAAGGAGGAGATCATGAAATATGCAACTGTGGAAAAAGAAATCAACATCTGAGGACTGAGATATTTGACTAGGATATCTCCATGAAAGATATGAAGACTCTAATGAAGTCTAAAAAAGAAAGAGACCCTTGACAGTATATATCTTTTGGAGATGTGTCAACATGCATGCAGGATGTTGATGCGAACTAGAAGATGTCATGATGAAAGACCATCACAGAGGTAATTTTGATTTAATTTTCATTGCTTATTTTTGAATAATATTTGGATGGGCTTATGCAGGGCTTCCAAGAGAAGAGCTATGAATATCTTCCACCACTAAGGTCCATAGAGTAGGATTAAAGATCCTTAAGGAAACATGGCATGTAAAGGGCAGCATGGCATGAAGGAAGGTCAGATATGAATTAACAGATCACTTTCCGATAAAAGGAATAATGACATGACCGATTCATGGATGAAAGTTATGGATGGTTTGTGCCCTACGAAAAAGTCCCCATATGAAAATTTGGAGAACCAAATCCCTACTACAGCAAACTGATATTACTTCTCCTACTTGTTAATTCATGCAAGTTATTTACTGTGTTACACTGTAAATATCAAATTAAATACGACCGCAACCTTCACTAATTAAATTATATGCGGAAACAAGAACTTAGCAAAAAGAAATAACCACACACATAATTGACACCGTTGTTTATGGAAAAAAGTCCCTGGAAAAACCCAATGTGGGAAAACTGATGCAGCAGCTGAGGGTTTGTATTGTTATGTAGTAGTTTCTGAATACAATTCTTCAGATGCCCAAACTGGAAATCCTCTATAGAGATCTAACTGGAAAAAAAGATAGTGAGATGATCTCACCTTGTCACTGGAAAATGCAACATTGATCTGCACTAGAGATGAGCCTCACCGTTGTCTCTGCGTAGTAATGCGTCACACCTATGTAGTTACTGCACCACTATTGTTGGGACTGTGCTGCACCTCCTCTTCATCTTTTTCTAGTTGGAAACTTCGGCCCTCTGGCCTCCCGGTCTCATGCCTTGGCTCCGACACTAGATCCCAATTGTTCCCCAGCAGAAATAGGGACTCCCTCTGAAGCTCTGCACTGCCATAATGTAGCTCTACGCTGCCTCTGTGTGGCATTGCGCTGCCTCTCCTGACTACTCTCTACCCTCTCTGCCTTGCACTCTTCGGATCAGGAAACTCTTCCTCTAGAAAACTATCCTTGCCCCTCACTACAGGAATCTCCTCGATGATCTCTCCGACTGCTTTGTGCTGCTCTCTTGAGAAATCGATCTCTTGATCCCACTCGTTGTGTCTTCCAAATGCCCATCAAAGTCCTTATAATCTTCTCGTTGAGTTATCAACGGCCCAGATTAAATTCTAATCAATGGCTCAAATCATATTCACTCGATCTTCATCTTTTTCTAGAAGATTCACACCTAGTTTTATTAATAACCTTTAATTATTTTAATTTCCTAAGTTTAGACTTAGGCATCCATTAAAAATAATTTATTATTTTAATAAAACTATCTTCGGGTGGAATTTCCCAAAACAATTTTTGGGTATTCTAGAATACATGTGTCCTAGCCTCCCTGTAAATTTTGAGTCTTAGAGCACATACAATGCTACCAGAAATAAACCCTCCCTCTTAGCGAGGAATGTGCTCTAATAATGCAACCTGTTGAAGCATCACCTTGACTCTGTAACATCTCCCTCTGCATTGTTGATCTCTGACATCACTTCCCACCAACTACTATGCAAATATTGACCTGTGTTGTTGTTGGCCCTGCCATTGCTAACGTTGCATCTACACTGCAACCCTCTCCAACTGTTGTTGTTGCTGCAACAGTAATGGAAAAGCATCCAAAATATTGAACCAAAGGTGTTCAGCATGATGCATCTGTTGTTGGAGTTCTGACTACTGCTAGTCTCTATGTTGTTGTTGACTCTGCACTGTGCCAACTGCACTGCTACCAACTCTGCTCAGTCTCTAGCGCTCCTAGCTACTGTAATTGTCACTGCGGCACTCCTCTACACCAACTGATACTGATCCATCTTTCTATTTCTAATATGTGCTCCCATAGCAAGGTATTGATCCAAGATTTGGACTCCTCAAGGATCCTGCTCATCTGCAGTTCTTTCGAACTACAGTACTAGATCACCCCACCTTTACCTTGGAGGTATCTGGGCAATCATGGCAAACTCCTCCTCCTCAATCTTTACAATTGCAGTCTGCGGATCATGTTTCTCGTCCTCGTCCTTCTTCTTGAGAGGACATTGCGTAGCGTAGTGGCCAAATTCACCACACTGGAAACATTTGATCTTAGAGACGTCCTTCTTCCACCTTCGTTGTTCCTGCTGCCCCTTTGATGATGCCATTAAGTTTTCACTTGACTAAGTATCGCCTCATCTCTTCATGTTGAAAAGCGGCCCACATCCCTTCCCAATCCGACAATCTCTCTCTACCCATATTCTACCCATAATACTGTGGACAAATACTTGCTATTCTTCTGAGTTTGAATTTAGGGCCAACCTCACAATCTCTATAAGTTGAGGCACTGATCCTGCAGCTTCCAACTGATCACAGACTTCCTGAACCTTTGATAGGAACATATCAATGTGTTCCCCCTTCTACATCCTTGTGGATCTCATTTTCTCCTCCAAATACATCTTTCGCTGCTCGGAAGATCCTTGATACAATGTAGCCAAGGCATCCCACATTTCTTTGGTCGTCCCTTTGCCAACAATGTGACATACAACGTGATCCCTCACTCCGTCGAGGATCAAACTCTTGGCCTTTTCCATCTCTACCTTGTACTTCTTGAGTGGATCTGCATTAGCGAGTTCAACTACCACACTATCGACATAGGCTTTGAGATTATGCTCACCTAGAAGGCAAGAGATCCTAACCTTCCAGATCACATAGTTGGATGCTTTGTCCAATCGATCTTGATCTCTCAGCCCATTAGCTACCATCTCTGCCAACAAAATTCAACATGCTCCCTCCCTCCTCTACGCAACTGTTAGGTTGGCCTATGCACTCCCTGCTGGAGTTAGTAGATCTGCTCCTCGCTATTGTTGCTCAGCAACTGAGAAATAGAATTCCTTGGCTCGGAATTCACTAAGGAAGAAATTCCCTCAAAAAGTGTCTTCTTCCTTCTTCTGACGTTTTTTTGCCCCAGCAACTGCTGTAGAAAAACTGTTCCCCACCCAAAGACAGCTCTACGCTAAATCTGCTACTGCGTTGCTTCATCTGCCACTGACAAATTACGAACTGAAAATCTTACCTCTGTCAACTCACTCAGAGAGAGATTTTCCTCGAGAATCTTACCCTCTTGGCCTTGACTGTGCAATCCCTCTGGGGATTCGATCTACTACCTACGCAACACTTCGATCTCCCTCTTTCTCTTCAACGCTAAGCTCTACCGGTCTACTCTCTTGCTTCACCTTCGCTCTGATGCCATGTGAAAATTTGGAGACCCAAATCCCTACTACAGCAAACTGATATTACTTCTCCTACTTGTTAATTCATGCAAGTTATTTACTGTGTTACACTGTAAATATCGAAGTAAATACAACTGCAACCTTCGCTAATTAAATTATATGTCGAAACAAGCACTGAGCAAGAAGAAATAACCACACACACAATTGACACCATTGTTTCTAGACAAATGTCCCCAGAAAAACCCAATGTGGGAAAACCGATGCAACAACTGAGGGTTTGTATTATTATGCAGTAGTTTATGAATACAATTCTTTGGATGCCCAAACTGGCAATCCTATACAGAGATCTAACTGGAAAAAAAGATAGTGAGATGATCTCACCCTGTCACTAGAAAATCCAACACTGATCTGCACTGGAGATGAGCCTCAACATTGTCTCTGCGCAGTACTGCATCACACCTATAAAGTTACTGCATCACTGCCACTGAGGCTGCGTTGCACCTCCTCTTGATCTTCTGCTAGCCGAAAAGTTCGGCCCTCTGGCCTCCCGATCTCACGCCTCGGCTCCAGCACTAGATCCTGACTGTTCCCCAGCAGAAATGGGGACTCCCTCTGAAGCTCTGCGCTGCCACATCGTAGCTATGTGTTGCCTCCTCGGACTACTCTCTGCCCTCTCTACCTTGCACTTTTCGGATCAAGAAACACTTCCCTTGGAAAACTATCCATGCCCCTCGCTACAAGAATCTCCTCAATGATCTCTCCGACTGCTCTCTTGAGAAATCGATCTCTTGATCCCACTCATTGTGTCTTTCAGATGCCCATCGAATTCCTTCTTATAATCTTCTCATTGAACAATCAACGACCCAAATTAAATTATAATCAATGGCTCATATCATATTGACTCGATCTCCATTTTTTTCTAGAACATTCACACCCAGTTTTATTAATACCCTTTAATTATTTTAATTTCCTAAGTTTAGACTTAGGCATCCATAAAAAATAATTAATTATTTTAATAAAACTATCTTCGGGTGGAATTTCCAAAACGATTTCTAGGTATTCTGGAATACATGTGTCCTAGCCTCCCTGTAAATTTTGAGGCTTAGAGCACATCCAATGCTACCAGAAATCAACACCCCAAACATGAAGACTACTGAATAAAGAAAATAAGTTCATGACATTGTGAGGAGGAGTTCTTCAAGTAATTGGTTGTCCCATCATCTCCACCTAAAGAGTTGTTGTAGGTCCCTAATTAAGAGGGAGCTTGGAAACAAGTTTCTAACTTGGTAGAAACTTGGAAGCAAATTCCTAAGCCAAGAGGCAGCTTAGGTACATTCCTTCATTGGAATAGGTATATCCTCCCTAATTAAGAGGGAGAGATAGACACATCATTCTTGTCTTCACCTGGGAAGACAGAATGGAGGATTGGGTAAACATCTGGAATTCGATGCTCTTTGAGGATGAGTTAGGGAAACCAAGATAAGACTAGCCATAGAGAACCGATATTCTTTAAGGATTGGGAATCCAAAATAAGATAGTCCTGATGGAACATACTCTAAGAGAACCCGGGTGGGGTATGTTCTGAGAGAGACAATGATGAGGGTGTCTATACATCATTAGTCTCGCCAACATTGTGCTCTGATCTTGTGGAGAAATAGGTTGTTAGTCAAGGCTTTGCTATGTGACAATGTTGGTTGATATGATGTTATACAAATGGGTTACCAATCCAACTCTTCTTATGAGAATTCTTCAGGTTGAGAATGTCCAAGTACCTTGTATGGATTATGAATACCTCCCTAATTAAGAGGGAGTGTTGAAAAGTGTAACTAGGTTCGGTCTTCATAATGACATGTGCAATTATGATTTTATGTAATTGATGTAAAGAAGAAAATAAAATTATTTTTGTAATCCTTGTCTCATGGGTTTCATGAGCAAGGAATTTTATTTTTAGTTAAGGCTCTCATTGTGAGTCTTTAGGATTAGTCATCATGTCATAAAAGTCTATAGAGTCAATGTCAAAGATGAAAGGCCCATTTCGGTATGTTACACATTGTAAAATGGAATTTATTTGTGTCATAAGCCCTCCAAGAACTTGTCGCAAACATCCCTTGAAGTTGGCTTACAAAAAGATAATAAGATGATTTCCAAAAGGCATGTCGGCCTAGTCTCCAAATCAAGTCGGCTAATTTACATGGGCAAACCACTTTTAATAGGTAACTCGGCTTTCATCCTAGGGAAAAAAATTTGTTCATGCATTTGAAGTACATTAGGAAGTGCGAGAAAGGGAGATATAAAAGCCTCTCATCCAGCACAGGAAGAAGGAGGAGAATCTGAACTATTTTGGCACTATTCTTGGTCAATTTTCCTCGCACGTGTGACATGTATTATGGTTCTACAGTAGGATTTCTTCAGCTAGAGAAGAAGCCAAGAAGAAGGTCTTTATATCAGCATACTTGCTAACCAAGGTCACAAGGATAAGACTCCTAGTCAACCAAAGAAGGAAGGCATCTCCAAATCACTCCAAATCAGCTCACACTTGTGAATTGAAAGGGTATAGATAGGCTGAGAGTTGCATGTTTGTAGAAGAAGGATGAAATTCAGAATAGTCGATATTAGCAGTGCTAGAAATCCGTCTGACTAGTGTTGACTTGGTCAAGAAGAAAAAGCAGTAAAGAAGGGTTTGTGACTTGGTCTTGGAGAGGTTGTGTCAAGGGTCTTGGTCTTGGTATCCATCAATTGAATTTTGTATAAGAAGAAGAATTCGTTTGGGTTTTCCTCTCAAGTTGGAGAGGTTTTGGCCCTGGCTGATCACCTATATTTTGTGTCTCTTCTCTCTTTATTGTTTATGCATTGGTAGTTGTTTGATGAAGAAGAACACTATAATAATCTAAGTAATGAGAAGATCATAATATAAAGAAGTAAAAAACATTCACAAATAATTATCATTAGAAGAGAAATCACCTAATTGTTATGCCCTAGATTTCTCAACAGTTGGAAACACCTAATAGGGTTGTTTATTAACCACTCCTACCTAGGGAGGTAGCACCATTACATGCTCAAAGCCCTAAATTTGGAAGGGAATCCCTTTATGAAGTCTCATTTGTGCTTAGGATTAACAAGCTGGTTTCACTTAGATGCACTAATGAATGATGGTAAGGTGAGGAGATGCACTGGATCTTATGCGTAATTGGCAGGTGGTTTCATCATGGGTTGGGCAACTTAACTAGGGCCAAAGCACACCAGAGGATCATATTGACACCTATAGGGGATACGTTGAGAGGCATGGGACTTTATCACGTGATATGGCATTATCTCATATTATGGGCGCCTTATGCAGTTTCAACAGCTTGTTCATTTCCCCCACATTATATGCGAGATGATGCACTTGGACCAGTATTGCCCCTAGTTGACTTAGCAATATATACAAGGTTTTGCAATTGATCCAAGGCCCGAAGGAGGTTTGTCTAATCCTTGAGGCATGGGAGGGAAAGCACCATCTTCAGTGCCCTCATTTGGAGTAGTTGACAAACTTATTTTTTTCAACAGAAGACCCGTGAGACTAATCCATGTGCCCTAGAGCCACTTTGGAGCACCAAAAGATGTTATAAATGCATATTAAGGGGAAAACCCCTTGTCCATCCTTCATGGAGCCCTCTCCTTCATCATGGCACCTTGAGGACTCGATGAGGCCTTCCTTCTACACCATGGTTTCATCATTTCATCTCACTTTTGAATGCCTTCTTCATCACTTTATGAGCTACTTGGTGGGCTTGTCACCAAGGACTTGTTACTTGCATATTATTTTATAATTGTAGGGGCTATTAAGCTAATTCGAATTAGTAGAGGTCATATAAATAAATATGACTCTCGTTTGTAAGAGATCATCATCATCACTTGAACTTCTCTTGTAATAAGAATTTTGCACTTTTTCTTGGATGTTATTGGAGGCTCCTATTGATGAATTTCGATATCTTTGGAGCTTGAAATTTTAATCTTTCTTGGAGCTACTTGTTCTTCTATGGATGGATATATCTCTTGTCATCTTGTAAGTTCTATTTTGTGTGAAAAATTGGTTACCCGATTCTTACTGCAACAACTGATGTTAATTCTTCTAATTGTTAATTCGATTAACCAATTTACTTCTTGTGTGCTACGGCAAATATCGAATTAAATACACTATATCCTACACAAATAAAAAACTACGGAAACTAAATACAACAAAGGAGAGAAATAAACATCACACACATCTACACATTTATTTTTGGACAAATGTACCCGGAAAAGTCCAGTGTGGGAAAACCGGTGCAGCAGCTAAGGGTTTGTATTATTTAGTAGTAAATATGAGTGTAATTCGTTGGATGCCCAATTGGCTATCCGATACAGAGAGAAACTGGGAAAAAATAATAATGATGTGATCTCACCAGGTCACTGGAAGAACTGACATTGATCTGCACTGGAGATGAGCCTCTGCACAATTCTACGTCACTCCCATGCAGTCACTACATCACTGCAGCTGGGACTGCGTTGCACCTCCTTCTGACCCTCTGTTGACTAGAAACTTAGCTCTCAGGCCTCCCAGTCTCACACCCCGACTTCTGGCTCTGGAACTCAAATTCCTCAGCAAAATTTTGATCTCCCTTTAGAGCTCTGCACTGCCACAACATAGCTCAGCGCGGCCCCGCATCAGCCTCTTTGGATGTCTCTCTACCCTCTCTACCTTGTACTCTCTGACCCAGGAAAACTTCCCTCTGGATACTATTCCTGCCCCTCTCTGCAAGAAATCACTTTGAATCTCTCTCTAGCAATTGTTGTGCTGCTCTCTTCATAAATTCGATCTCCGATCTCTTACTTTATGTGTTTTCCAAATGCCCATCGATGTCCTTCTTATAATCCTCCAGTTGAGTAATCAACGGCCCAGATTAGATTCTAATCAATGGCTCAGATCATTTGGACTTGACCTCCGTCTTCTTCTAGAAGTTTCACCGACAGTTAGATTAATACCCTTTAATTATTTTAATTTCCTAAATTTAGACTTAGGTACCCATTAAAAATAATTAATTATTTTAATAAAACTGTCTCCGGGTAGAATTTCCCAAAACGATTTCTGGTTATTCTTGAATACATGTGTCCTAGCCTCCCTGCAAATTTTGAGGCTTAGAGCACATCTGATGCTACCAGAAATCAACACTCCCTCTTAGCGAGGAATGTGCTCTATTAATGCAACTTGCTAAAGCATTACCCTGATTCTGAAGCATCTCCTTCTGCGTTGCTAATGTTTGACATTACTACCCATCAACTATTGCACAAATGTTGCATATGTACTACTGTTGGCCCTGCCACTGCCAACACTGCATCTGTACTGCAAACCTCATAAATTCAGTGTTTGTGTTGTTGTTGGCCCTGTCACTACCAGCACTGCAGCTGCGCTGCAACCTTATCCAATTGTTTTTGATACTGCATCAGCAATGGAAAAGCATCCAAAATGAACAGGTGTTCAGTATGATGCATCTATTGTTGGAGTTCTGATTGTTTCTAGTCTCTGCGCTGACCCTTTGAAGCCTCTGCGTTGTTGATGACCTCTGCTCTGTGCCAACTACATTCTTGCCAAATCTTCTTTGCGTTGCTCAGTCTCTGGCGCTCCTAGTCACTGCAAGTGTCACTCCAACACTCCTCTGCACCAACTGACAATGGTCCATCCTGCAACTTTTGATATGGGCTCCCGTAGCAAAGTATTGATCCGAGAGGTGGACTCCTCAAGGATCCTGCCCATCTGTAGTTCTTTCAAACTACAGTTCTAGATCACCCCACCTCTCCCCTGGAGGTATCTGGGCAACCATGGAAAACTCCTCCTCGATCTTCGCGGATGCAGCCTTCGGATCATGCTTCTCGCCCTTGTCCTTCTTCTTGAGAGGACATTGTGTAGTGTAGTTGTGAAAATTTCTAAATCTAACAACCAGAAATTCTACTGCAAAAAACTTATTTACTGTTAGAAAAATATTATATATGACATAGAAATGCAAGACATATAATATGCGGAAAAACACAAACACATAAAACTAGAGAGACATAGATATCCTCGGTTCACCCAGTTTGGGCTACGTCCACCCTGAACAGCCAGTTCTTCCTTTCTATTATCTAGCAAAATGAAGAGACACAACCTACAGCAGATTCACTGTAATATCCTCTGTTTTCTCTCACAATCTCGCCTCTCTGTTTCTCGCTCTGAGAATACACCTATATTCCACAGCCTCAACACAATACCCTCATACAAAGAGAGGGGTTGCCTTCTAGGGAAAAAACCCTAAACTAAACATAAGTTCTACCGTCAGATCATCTGCCTAATGAACGGCCCGGATTGACTAGAAATTACTATACTTTTATAAGGCAATTTTACATCTGTTTTTAGCTTTGGGGGCGCTGCTCCCGAAACCCCTGTCGGGGGACCGCTGGCCCCCGGACCCCCCAGCCGAGGGGATTGGCCCCTCCGAACACCTGCAGGGGGGACAAGTCCCCCCCGCATGGAGGGGTGTACAATCTTCCTGGGGTATACATCTGGCTGAAACAAAGACCTCTAAATAATCATGCTCCACGCCCAACATTTACATTACCTACTTGTATTCTTCATTTAACAAGTTATTTTAAAAAATATTCAGAAAATATTACTGTAAATACATTGCAACCTACACCACTATACAGATCAAGTACTGAAAAATAAATGAGACAACCATGCAAAGGACACACTTATTTTTAGACTAAACATCCCTAGAATAACATAATGCGGGAAAATCGGTGCAGCAACTCTGAGGGTTTTCTATTATTAAGCAGAATTTATGAATACAAATGTTGGTTGCCCTCCTGGCAAACCAGTGACACAGAAATACAATGGCGGAGAACCTGAGTGATTTTTACCCCACTTCACCCGGCAGAATCCAGCTGATCCGGTAACAAAACTGGCTGGCCCCGGCTACAACTGCATTGCCACTTTAAAGTAACTGCGTGGAGCTCTCTGAGGCTCTGTGTCATCTCTGCGTCAGCACTTCTTCCCACTGCGTCAACTTTCCTAGCTATTCTAGCAGTTTTCGGCAGCTCCCCGACTTTCTGCGTGGAAGGCAGCGCTTCCTCTGCGTTGGCCCTCTTGGCTCTGCGTCAAAGTTGCGTGAGCCCAAACTGGCCCAACGTCAGCTCTCCCAGCTATTGCGTTGCCTCCACAAGCTTATCTCTGTCTATATTCCCAAACTATCACCGCCCCTCAACTGCAAGATCTCCCTAATCGAGTTTCCTCCTAAGAACTTCTCACCTCAGAAAATCGATTTCCTCAATCTTGTTGAAAAGTGGGCAACAAGAAATCCTAAATTTAGAAAGTGTTAAAAATAGATGTGTTAAAAATAGCATGTCTAAAAATAGCAGTTTGGCCAATGAGCATTTTGGCCACCTTGGGTGAGAGGTGAAACTTCTAAAAATAGCATTTTTGGGTCCCTTCCTATTTTTAGCAGTCCCTGGTCTAACTATAGGAAGTAAAAACGAATTTGGTCTTAACAGCAGTTTAAAATATTAATTAATTAATCTCCATGAGTTAATTAGTTATGGAAAATTAAATTAGAAGTCTTTGTGAGATCATGCAATTATTTTCTCTCTTGATTTAGGAATTTATCCCTTGATTAAAGGAGATAAGGTTCAGTTCTATATTGAGAGGATCAGTTGACTTCGTCATGTCCAGTTAGATTATTTTAACAAGTTGTTAAAATAATGAGATATAGTTTGTTAATGCTTGCATGCATGTGACAACTATTATTTTCAGATAACTGAATATTCTCTCATGGATAATTGATGCATGTCAGTTCAGACAGAGACCCAGTTGAGTTCAGATAGTGGGACAGTGTACTATCAGTTGCTAGGATATTTTAGGTAAGTATTCCTTGCATGGAAAAGGATTTATTTCCAAGAGAATTACGTGATATAGGAGACTAGAGGACTTGTGGCCTATATATTGAGGCCTAGGTAGTCTATGATCTTCATCTTCTGATTGCAGAAAGAGTAGGATAGCTCTTGAGCTGATTCTTTTTGTAACCTGAAGAGGATTTCCACTTGATTGATAATATAGTGTTGGGGGTTTTATGGTGGTGCTTTCCCTAGTGATATATCTTGTGTTATGGTTGATTATTTCTCTTGATCAGTTATATGTGTTTATGCTTGATGTTGCTCATGAAATCAATTATGCTTCCGCTTAATGTTTTGTAGAACTAGATCAAGTATTATGCTTTAGTACATTGCATATATCAGTTTTATCTATAGGTGAAATTTCTACATGGTATCAGAGCACAAGTGATCAAGGAAGAACAGTATACAAGCAAGAGAAATTCGAAGTTTATTATTCGGGATATAGATCTCAAGTTCTTATCACATCCATTTCATTGATGGCTTTCTATGGTTTGAGGCTTGAGTATGCCCTTGATGGCAGCTCAAACTACATAGCTTGGAAGGATCGCATGGAGGTAGTATTGGAAGATAACGGCCTTAAGGACTTCATTGATCAAGAATTCCCTAAGCCTACTAATGCTACTCAACTAGCAAAATGGAAGAAGTGTGTGGCTAGAGCTAGGAGAATCATCCTGGAGGGAGTTTGAGATCACATAATTTCGAGCCTCCATGGGAAGGAGACTCCGCATGCAATGTGGAAAACATTGAAAGATTTATATCAGAATAGCAGTGATCAGAGGAAGCTGGCACTGAAGGACAAACTTCGCAAGATCAAGTGTGAAAAGGGTGACACTATCTCTACGTTCCTGAACAAGCTCACCACCTGCAGAGATGAGCTTGCAAGTGTAGGGGTCACTACAGCTGATGATGATATGGTGAGTCTAGCACTCCTTGGCCTTCCTAAGAGTTGGCATAGCTACCAGGACTCAGTGAATGGAAGGGACAAACTGCTGGATTGGGAACGACTATGGTCGAATTTGATGCAGGAGTAGATCAGACGGAGCACCAAGGATGGAGCTTCTTCATCAAAACATGATGATGAAGAGAACTTGGCTTTAGCATCTAAAGCTAAGAAAGGGAAAGGGAAGGCATCCCAATCCAAGTCTTCTCAAGGAGGGAAGAAGTTTGACAAGTCGAAGGTGAGATGCTTTCATTGTCATGAGTTGGGCCATTATGCTACTAATTGCCCAAAGAAGAAGTCCAAGAAAGGTTCCTCCAAGGAATCTAATGGTGATGCACTAGCTTCACAGTTTGAGATGGATTTCTCACTTATTGCATGCATGGTTTCATCCAGCATGGGATGTGTTTGGTGCTTGGACAGTGGAGCCTCTTTCCACATGTCAGTGACAAGAATATTTTCAGCACTTTGGAGGAGAAGGATCTCTAGATACAGATCGAGATGGGTGATGATGGAAAGTATCGTGTCTCAGGTGAAGGTACGGTTATGTTTCAGAGGGAGCATGGTTCTCCCCTCACTCTTTCTAATGTTATGTATGTACCAGGGCTGAACAAGAATCTTGTGTCTATTGCTATGCTTGAGGATAAAGGCTATGATGTAGTCTTTAGTTTGGGAAAGGTTTTCCTAAGGCATATCGGCACTAGACAGACCAAACAGATTGGGATTCGAATTAAGAATCTCTATAAGTTACAGGTAGAAGACTGTGCTGCATTGAGTTCCAAAGCAGAGGTGGTGCATGGCCAAGATATTGGCGAGTTATGGCATAGGAGACTGGGCCACTTGCATCATGGGGCCTTGAAGATCATGCAGCAAATTTCTACCGGATTACCCAAGTGCAAGCTGGAGCAAACAAGCACATGCAAAGGTTGCACTTTGGGTAAGTATGCAAAAGCTTCCTTTCATGATTGGGATAGTAGAGCAGGAGCAGTTCTGGAGCGAGTTCATTCAGATGTATGTGGGCCCTTCTCTACAGCCTCCACCGCGAAGCATAGGTACTATGTTATTTTTGTTGATGATTTTTCTCGTAGATGTTGGATCTACTTCATGCAAAAGAAGGATCAAACCTTCTTGAAGTTTTGTGAGTTCAAAGCTTTAGCAGAGAAAGAATCAGTGAATAAAGTAAAGGCCTTGCGGAGTGATAACGGTGGAGAGTATGTTTCCCAACAATTTAAGGACTTCTGTGCTTTAGAAGGAATTAAACGGGAACTCACGGCACCTCATAACCCACAACAGAATGGGGTGGCCGAAAGGAAGAACAGATCTATTGTGGGAGCAGCTCAAGCGATGTTGCATGACCAAGGCCTACCACTTCATCTGTGGGCTGAGGCATGCAATACAACAGTATATCTTCAGAACAGAAGTCCTCATCATATTTTGGGGATGAAGACACCTATGGAGGCTTTTTTGGGGAAGCGACCAGATGTGAGTCACTTCCGCATCTTTGGATCACCAGTTTACTGTCATGTGACCAAAGATGCTCGGAAGAAGCTAGACCCAACAACTGAGTTGGGAATACTTGTGGGGTACACGGATACACCTCACAACTATCGGGTGTTTCTACCTGCCAATCAGAGGACCATAGTACGCAGGGATCTGAAGTTTGATGAGCAGCGAGCCATGCAAGTGTCACTTGAGAGGGAGCTCAAGTTGCATGGCAATGATGAGGAACTATTAGTTCCTAAGGAGGAGAAGCCTCCTGATGATGTGGATCAGCGACATGCAGAGATTCCAGTAGTGGAGATCACCACTGCTGGAGAGTCTTCCAGAGGGGCAGAAACGCTCTTGGGAAGCTGACAGATTGATGCAGGATGCGAGAGAGAATGTGGGGCAGCCATCCTCTCAGCGCAGACAGAGGAGATCTCCGGATAGATACACTGGCTACATGGCCCTGGTTGGGGAGTGTGTAGCAACCGAGCCTTCTTCTTTTGAGGAGGTAGTGCAGCAGCCAGTTTGGGTGGATGTGATGGTAGAGGAGTATGATTCTATCATGCGGAACAGTGTGTGGGATGTTGTTCCTAGACCGGGCGACAAGTCAGTGGTTACTTCCCGATGGCTTTACAAGGTAAAGTAGGCAGATGATGGCAGTATTGAGAAACACAAGGCAAGGTTTGTTGCCCGTGGTTTCTCACAGGTAGAGGGGATTTACTATGATGAGACCTTTGCTCATGTTGCAAGGTACTCATCAATCAGATCAATTCTAGCACTATCATCTCAGATGGGTTGGAAGATCCATCAGATGGATGTGAAGACAGATTTCCTCAATGGGGAGATTGAGGAAGAGGTATACATAGAGCAACCTGAGGGATTTGAGACCTTCGATCGTGAGTCGCATGTGTGCCGGCTCAAGCGATCATTGTATGGGCTGAAGCAAGCACCCCGTGCTTGGTATACTAGGATTGACAACTATTTCACCGGGTTGGGCTTCACCAAGAGTGAAGCGGATGCGAACCTCTACCACATCATGGTAGAAGGTAAGCTATTGATTATTGTACTTTATGTCGATGATCTGATTTTGATAGGTGATGATCAGTTGATCAAGTCTTGCAAGGAGGACCTTGCAAGAGAGTTTGAGATGAAGGACATGGGCCTCATGCACTACTTTCTAGGCATGGAGGTGTAGCAGAGAGATGGGGAAGTATTTGTGTCTCAGGGCAAGTATGCCAATGAGATACTCAGGCGCTTCCACATGGAGATGTGCAAGCCCATGGAGACTCCTATAGCAGGTAACTGGAGGAAGGAGGCTACTACTTCAGGTGAGGTAGTAGCTGCTACAGTTAATTGGCAGCTTGTGGGTTCACTCATGTATCTGGTGAACACACGACCAGATTTGTGCTTTGCAGTGAACCAGCTGAGTCAAGCTATGGTTCAGCCAACCAAGTTGTTTTGGAAGGCGGAAAAGCATGTGCTGAGATATCTCAGAGGCACTACATAGTATGGATTATGGTACAGGTGGACAGAGGGAGTGAAGCTCCAAGGCTTCACGGATGCAGATTGGCAGGTAGTCCATCAGATAGGAAGAGCACTTCTGGAGGGATCTTCAACCTTGGTTCAGCTGCAGTTTCTTCGTATAGCAGGAAACAGAGATCAGTTGCACTTAGCTCAGCGGAGGCTGAATACAGGGCTGCTAGTCAGGCTGCATGTGCGGCCATCTGGATGCGAAAGATTCTAGTGGGATTATTTGGTCAGATGATGGATCCTACGGTGATATATTGTGATAATCAGAGTTGCATTAAACTCTCTGAGAATCCAGTGTTTTATGACAGGTTCAAGCATATAGATATCCGCTATCATCATCTACGGGATTGTGTGGTCAAGAGGATCATGATGTTGCTATACATTTTGACCGAGGAACATGATGCAGGTATTTTGACAAAGGCATTGTCAAAGGGCAAGTTCAAGTTCCATAGAGACAGGATCAGGGTTGCTGATAATCCCTTTCTTGTTGAGAGGGAGTGTTGAAAAGTGGGCAACAAGAAATGCTAAATTTAGAAAGCGCTAAAAATAGATCTGCTAAAAATAGCAGTTTGGCCAATGAGCATTTTGGCCACCTTGGGTGAGAGGTGAAACTGTTAAAAATAGAAACTTCTAAAAATAGCATTTCTGGGTCCCTTCCTATTTTTAGCAGTCCCTGGTCTAACTATAGGAAGTAAAAACGAATTTGGTCTTAACAGCAGTTTAAAATATTAATTAATTAATCTCCATGAGTTAATTAGTTATGGAAAATTAAACTAGAAGTCTTTGTGAGATCATGCAATTATTTTCTCTCTTGATTTAGGAATTTATCCCTTGATTAAAGGAGATAAGGTTTAGTTCTATATTGAGAGGATCAGTTGACTTAGTCATGTCCAGTTATATTATTTTAACAAGTTGTTAAAATAATGAGATATAGTTTGTTAATGCTTGCATGCATGTGACAACTATTATTTTCAGATAACTGAGTATTCTCTCATGGATAATTGATGCATGTCAGTTCAGACAGAGACCCAGTTGAGTTCAGATAGTGGGACAGTGTACTATCAGTTGCTAGGATATTTTAGGTAAGTATTCCTTGCATGGAAAAGGATTTATTTCCAAGAGAATTACGTGATATAGGAGATTGGAGGACTTGTGGCCTATATATTGAGGCCTAGGTAGTCTATGATCTTCATCTTCTGATTGCAGAAAGAGCAGGATAGCTCTTGCGCTGATTCTTTTTGTAACCTGAAGAGGATTTCCACTTGATTGATAATACAGTGTTGGGGGTTTTATGTTGGTGATTTCCCTAATGATGTATCTTGTGTTATGGTTGATTATTTCTCTTGATAAGTTATATGTGTTTATGCTTGATGTTGCTCATGAAATCGATTATGCTTCCGCTTAATGTTTTGTAGAACTAGATCAAGTATTATGCTTTAGTACATTGCATATATCAGTTTGATCTATTGGTGAAATTTCTACAAATCTCTCTGTGTGTGTTCTCCAACTAACCCCAAGCCTTCATTTATACTTTTCGAGTTGAGAAATCATCGGTCGTGATCTAACCTTTAATCAACGACTAAGATTAAATTAGACTTGATACTCGTCTCTTAGAAGCTTCTCACCCATATTTTCATTGATACCCATTAATATTTTAATTTTCCTAAGTTTAGACTTAGGAACCCCATTAAAAATATTAATTATTTTAATAAAATACAATCCGGGTGGAATTTCACCAAACGATTTCTGGGTCTTGGAGATCTCATGTGTTCTAGCCCCTCCACAAAATTTCAGAGCTAGAGCACATCCGATGCTACCCAAAAATCAACACCCTCCTAGCGAGGAATGTGTTCTAGCAATACTTCCTAGCAGAAGTATCACACTGATCCATGCCATCGGTCCTCTACACTGCTAATGCTCGGCCTATTGTCCTTCATCCACTGCGTTGTTGCAACCTATATTGTTTCCCA
This sequence comes from Pinus tabuliformis, assembly GCA_031772625.1. Lineage (NCBI taxonomy): Eukaryota > Viridiplantae > Streptophyta > Pinopsida > Pinales > Pinaceae > Pinus > Pinus tabuliformis. The sequence goes on along the minus strand of CM062810.1, from coordinate 437,589,296 downwards.
TGACACTGCCACTATCATTGCTACATTTGTATTGCAACTCCCTCTCAATATGTTGCATCATACTACCCATAGCACTACCACTGCTAACTGTTGCACTACAACTCAGTTGTTGAGAAGTAAGCAACTAAAAAGCTACCCATAGGCTGACATGTTGGTCAGTTGGGATGTCCCTGAATGCTGAAGCTACCTTTGCTGCTAATATGTGCTGACCCTCTGATGCTACTGCGTTGTTGTTGTATCTACTTTGTGCTTCCCGCACTGTTGCAATACTCTACTGCGCTGCTTCAGACTTTGGCACTCTAACTCTGCCACTATTTCTCCATCATCCCTCGCACCAACTGACTGTCGTCATTTTGCTACTGCCATTAAGGGCTCTTGTAGCCATATGTGATCCAAGAGTTTGGGCACCTCAAGGATCCTGCCTAGTATTGTAGTCCTCCCGACTATAGCTCAATATCGCCCCACCTCTTCTCTATAGGTGCATGAGCACTCATGGCGCAATCATCATCATCACCCTCTTTGTCATCTTGCACTGGAGCAGCCTTTGAGTCAGACTTCTCTTCTTTGCCCTTCTTCCGAGGGCATTGCGTGGCGAAATGTCCCATTTCTCCACATCTAAAGCATCTGACTTTGGATATGTCTTTCTTTTTCCTCTTCTGATGCCCTTGTTGTCCCGCTAATGCGAGAGTTGCATCCTCCTCTTCCTCCTTCTTGGCTCTGATCCCTTTGTTGTTGATTCTCTCTTTGGTCAACCATCTGATCTCTTCCTGTCGAAGAGCTTCCACATCTCCTCCAAATTGGGGAAAGAAGCCCTGCCCAATATGCTCTAGACAAAGGTTTCCCAGTCTTCAGTGACTGCATTCAGGGCAGTCCTGACCATGAATTAGGATCTGGTGTAGACCCTACAGAAGTTAGTTGGTCTCAAATCCCTTGCAACCTGAGAAGGAAGGGATCGATTTCTTATCCCTTTTGCATCTGAAACGGTCTCAGCTGACTCTCAAGCAACATCTTCCACTGAACAGAAGTTCCCTCATACAAAGTGGTCAAGGCCTCCCACATTTCCCTTGTTGTGTCCTTCTCAGCAATGTGTGGGATCACATGATCCTTGAACCCGTCTAAGACCATGCACTTCACTTTAGCCTGAGCCTCCTCATACATCTTGAGAGGATCAACATCAACCATAACAACAACCATCTTCAAGGCATAATCCTTGATGCGATTTTTGTCCAA